>VZRE01013664.1:1235224-1274846 GCA_013396775.1 Cephalopterus ornatus | reverse complement strand
GGTGGGTGTTGGGAAATGAAAACTGTGAAAAGACAGATGTACATAAAAAATTTTATGAGTTATTCTCCTGGCCAGAAGTGTCTTTTTGCAAACAGATCTCTGAGATTATTTTGTAGACTTCTTCACTTTCACTGTTTTTGGGAGTGCTTCTAACAGTGCATAGCCTGATGGCATTAAAATCAAAGGCATCCCATTATATCAGTAGTGTTAGATATGTTTAAAGTATGGTTCTTCCTCTAAGAGTTGAAATGTAAAATGAGGTGAGTGGTCCAGAATAACAGGATGGGAAAGACCTTGAAATGTGAGGCTTTAGTGTTGAGAACTTGGAATAATTATGGCCATTCACAGAAATCACTGCTAAATTCCAAACTACCCTGCCTTTTTTGATCCAAATATTTGTTTTGTAAGGCTGCAGAATGAGAAATAAATCCTGAATTATAATGACTTAGTCTGTGTGCCCCCACCTCCCTCCCAGTTTTAGCATCCATCTGGGAATCAGATCTTCATTTTCCCTCTTATTTTCTGCCTTCTTATTTCAGGGCTTAAATAATCAGGCAGATCTGCAGAAACCAAGGAATTCAGTATATGCAGATTAATAATTGGATGTGAAAAATGGGTATCAAATGTTGAGCAAAAAATCTGCAGGGGATTTGGAGGCACATGCTGCGTTAGTGAAGCAGGTGCTGAATGCTTCCTAAGTTACTCTGGAAGAGCCTGCTCCTTCGCACCAGAGCCAAGAGCATGGAGGCATTTCAATGTCAACTTCTTTCATCTACCAGAATGGGCAGTGTTGCTTTGTGCTGTTTAGATGAATGCATACACAAAAGCAATTAAACCAGTGAATTACCTATCAAGACTAGGCTGCAAATCCGAATTCTAGCTGTAGTTTCAAAGAAAAAAAAAAATGCTCTAGACAAGTATTTGCAAAAGTTGCAAAGATGATGGTCTATAAGGGATTGTGAAGGGGTCTGTTCAGAGCATGGTCCAGCCTTTATGTAGAGACTCAGTCTCTCCTCACACACACTTGGAAGTTTTTCTCCTCATTCTGGAGCACTCTCACTCTCCTTCAATCAGAGCTAAATATCAGGTTTGCTCCTATATGCTCCCATCTCCTTTGTAAACACAAAATCCCTTAAAAAATAGTGGACAGATCTTTTTTTCTCCCTTCTGTTTATTAGAAGGACTTAACTAATCCCTATGTTTATGAGTCGTAGGGTATGTCAACCTACAGGCCAAGGAAGTTAATGAAATTCGTCTGTTCTCCATTTTCCAACAGAATTAAGGGAGAGAGAAGGTCCAACCAGCCTTCGCTGTAGCAGAAATATGACTATCAGTAGTGTTTGCAGGCACAGACTCCAACAGAGCAGTGGGTGGGAGGAGGCGACGCGGCCGAATGGGAGAAATGAAGGGAAATATTCCCCCTTCAATTAGAGTAATTAAAAATTAGTAAAAATAAACCACCCAAAGGAAAGTCTGGCCAAAACAAAGTCTTAATGTACACTTATGGTTTAAAGAGTCTGCAGGAGGCCAGCACCATGTGTTCCACAGCCCTCACGTGTGTCTGACACTGAGCAATCCCAGCCCAGGAATGAGGCTGGGGGCGCTGTTGGAGCTCACTCCCGCTGGGGGGGATGGAGGGATGGCACAGCTTTCATCGGAGCTGCCCTGCCAAGCACCAGTCCCTGTGGCTTTCATGGCTCCAGCCCTCCGCATTCAGAGAATTGGCACATCAGGTATTAGGAGACGTCACTGTAACGTTGAGTTCATCCATGGAGGGAATTTGGGCAAAGTCCCATTTGCTTCTCCATGAAGGTGTCTGCCCCTGACCATTTCATTGCCACAGGGTTTGTTTACTCTGCTCTCATTACAGTTCTTTGGGTTCTTCCAGTTTAGTGTTTGCTGTTACATTTTTGATCTTTAATTCCCTGAAATAATGGGCAGGGTGAAATGGCTGTTTCATTAGTGATTTCTCCTTAGTAATTTCTTTGTCAATATAGATGTATTTTGTCACGTGAGCCTCACTGAAGTAGGGGCCAGCCACGCTGAAAACTTCTTGTTGTGGTACTTTTCCTAGAAGCCTCAGGTTCCAAATGCGTCTTTATTAAATGTGGACCAGTACTTCTATCAGCTTGTGTTGTGTTCTTGTGACATGCAAAGACAAAGTGGCCGAAGAATGAGTTAAGATTTTTCAAAACTGAAACAGGAGATATAAAATTATGTAGAAGAATATGGTAATTTGAACTTCTGGGAGATGCACCAATCTTTGTCTGCAGTCCAGAGACTCCATGATTAACAGGCTCAGTGGCAGGAATTTTTGGCATTCCCAGTGCTAGGGTCAGTAGATGATAGTTCTTGGTTGTAATCCCCAAAACACTTCTTGTAATAACAAACATGTCCTTTCTAAGCCTGCCCTAGAAAAGACGACCAAACTGTGGTGTTTGATCTTTGCAATTTGAAAGGACTAAGGTCTATAATTCTTAAGATGTGGTAAGTTTTTTGAATTATAAACCATTATAAACTCTAATGAGACAAATTGGTCAAGTCGTTAGGGGTACTGACCACTTGGGGCGGTGGTTCATTTCAGTCATGAAGGGGATGTAGGGGTGGGTTTGTGTCTGATAACATCCCTTCACTTTGATTTTTGGTGATTATCTCTGAATTTTTAGACATCTTTAATTGGAGAACTTAGATGTTGGGGAAAGAACTCTCTTGAGGATTACAGAGTTTGTAGTAGGATGGTCATTCACAGGGAATGTTACACAGATGTATAGTTTGGTTTCAGTGTGCTGAGAGGTAGAGTTGCTCTCCCATGCAGGGATCATAACCCCAAGATGGCCTTGTTTGAGATTCATAACTGTTAGAAAAAAATAAACCAGCTTAAGTGTTGAATGAACTCCCAAGAATTGTCAGATTGTTATTTCCTTGTTTTCTCTTTTTTTCACTTGCTGTCCACCATCCTGCTCAGTCTGTGAATCCATGTATGTGACACACTGTACACAATTCATTTTTAATGTGGCCGCATCTGCAGCTGCACAAATCCATGACAGCTGCAGTTTTGATAGCTAAACCAAAATACAACTGAGTAATGAGAAATAAATTTATTGTCACTGGCCATGTTTGAGAATCACTACTTTAGACGTGTGTGTTTTACAAATAATTAATAAGATAGATCATGCACATACTTCCTGTTGTGCCAAGTGCTCTTTCCTAGCTGGTGTCTGAAGTGCAGGAGCAGGAATGTGCCAGGAAATAAAATATTTGTGTTTGCCACTGTGTTCAGAAAGTGTCACATGTGGACCTGGATTCTGTCTTTCCCTGTCTGGGGTTAGACAAGTGAGTGTAAGAAGTCCTCCCCTTTCACAAAGCTCTGCTGTACCGTCCCTTACTCAGCTGAGCGGGGGAACTGCAGCGTCAGGTTTTCCTTAAACCTAAATCACTCCTGTTTCTGCTCCTGTTGGCTGGATGAGCCTGTGTTCGAACGTGCTGCCAGAGCTTGAAAACAGCAACTTTCATTTCTGAGGTGTGTGCAATGCAAATTCACAGAATAATCCAGGTAATCTGCAGTAGAACCAAACCATCAGGCTTTTGTTGCTCGAGTTCCTGGCCCTTTCAGCAGAAAAAGACAGAATTACAGCGGGGAGAACCAGCTTCTTGCATCCCCATTAGGAGTGAACTAAGGCCCTTTAGTTCATAGTCCAAGAAAACCAGTCACATTTAACGTTGTGGGATGGACTGAGAAGGCAATACCATGGCAGAGTCCACAGTGATATGTGCTGAGTCCATTGCTACAGATAAAATATGAGAAGGAGATCCATCTTCACTCTGAAAAAATGCAGATTGTGGCTCTCTAGGAAAATTTTTCCGCAGCTTGTCAGTTTAATACAGTGGCAGTAATACCTTAATTGCTGGTCATTTCCGTGGTAAGACAAGTTCCTGTAAGACATATTATTAGTGTGAGTATAGGTAAACGGATGAAATAAACAGAATAAACTTTTTTTGATTTTTGCTTTTCATGCAGAAATGACATCTTGCAGCAGTGATAGAGCTGTGTTCAGCTTATAACATTAGCATTGTTTTTTGAACTAGCTTGTGAATACTCTGGTAGGTTCCCCGGCATCAAACAGAGCCAAGGATCAGTGACTGGGAGGGAAGAATCGTACTAGTACAGATGATAAGAAATCTAAATTAAACCAGAAGAGAAGAGAGAAGATGCTATAATATTTAAAAATGGCAAACTAAATAATATATAATTTACAGAAAATGACAGGGTAATGCTGGGACTATTTTTAAATCAACAGCAAATTAGAATTCAAACCTCTGATAGGTTTAACAGATGGTCTGGATCTTAGAATCCAAAACCCACACACTTTATTTCCCAGTATGTAAAGAACAAAATGATGCTGTGCAGCCTTTGCGGAATGTCTCTTGCTGTTAAACTGTGTTGAAGATAACTTTTGACCAAGGAGGACTGAATTTGGAGTGGAAAAATAGAATAAGCTGGTTCAGTAAAAAAAACCACCACAACTCTGTACCAGGGTGATTGTGGACATGTTACAGGTTCTAGACAAGGGAGACAACAGGATTTGGGAGCTCGAAGAACAGTTCACTCTTCTTAGTGAGAGTAAGTGGCTGTGTCCCCTTTTCTGTGACTTCTACAGATTTTAGAAAATGTTCTCTCCTGTCAATTGTAAAGGGAAGTGTTTTGATGTGAATGCATTCATCCTGGAAACATCCATGGAGACACTCTCACAACTGTTTGTAGGGCTGGGGAGAAGAAAGGCTGGGGTTTCCCAAGGACACATTTTATCAGGAAGCAGCCAGCCCATGTACACTCACTTGGAAAACTGGTGGTTTATATCTTGTGTTGGTGCTGCTACTCCCTTGCTGCTGCTGCCCCTGGAGCCAGTGCACCTCGTGTCTTGGGGACCCAGAAAATCTCATGTGGTGAGAAATGATTGGGATGTAGGCAAAAATAATGTATTTTTTCTGGCTTTGTTTTTACATTCAAAGCAATGCTGTTTTGATAAGGCATGAAATACTTGCATATTTTTTGGAAGGGAGAGATTTGCGGTTGGGAGAGGCTTTCCGAACAATAGATGAGCGAGATCCATATTTGATTTCTTCCTCAGCTTTGGGGCAGTCATGTTCGCATTCTAACCATTGGAAAATTCTGTGCCTCTCCCCTGTTGGCACTGGGGTTTTATTCACAGAGGGTACAAAATTCATTCTTTAAAGTAAGCTTAAGTTGTTCATCTTAAGGCAAGGGGGCCACCTGGGGTGCAACTCTTGGCACAGTATATTTGTTAACGCAAGATCCTACAAGAAAAACTGAGAAAATTCCATAGTAGCCCCCACTAACACAGGAGAGAAGGTACCACCCTGGGTGGTGAGAGCTGACCATTAATGTTGCTTTAGACAGACAAGCCAGATGTCTCCCATGTTCCTGATGAGCACCTTAACCTTGCAGAGGCTGCTTGAATGGAAATTAGTGTCACCATCTACTGTTCTTTCTCTGCACTCGTGATTGTAGTTTTAAAAATTATTTCATGCAAATTTGTAATGAATTTATAAGTACTTTTGGATTTCTTTATTTTACAAAGTGTACAAAAATCTTACTTACAGGCTGTAACATAACCAGGAGTCACTTTGAAAAACAAAACAACAAAAGCTTTTCTATCATTAAGTGGTGGTGGAAGAGGCACTAATGGAAAGAGCTGGTGTGTGTCCATCTCAGCACTGCCTGGGATGTTCTGTGCCATGACCCAACAGGCTCAGAACTGCTGGGAGAAATGAGGGAGTGATGTTTACACCAAGGTTTTTGTTATCGCCTGTGACTGGGCAGTAGCAGCTCTGCTGAGCAACACCCAGCTCTGAGGGTGGCCCTGGGTGCTGAGCACACAGTGTGAGTGTTTAAAGCTCGAGTTACCACAAACTGTTTTCATCCAGACTCTGTTGGTTTATTGGAATCAGTCAGTGAATAATGTCTCGTTATGAGAACCTGTGATGGTTTCAGGAAGTTTTAAAAGTTGAACTGATATCTAGCAAAGTTGAGTTGAGGTGGTGCTTGGACACGGTTGGAGCAGCAGCAGCACAGCACACAGATTTCTCAGCTTTCTCCCTTGCAGAAGCCTTTTTTAAATCAAAAGGAGAATGTTTTATTCTCAAGTGTCTAATCCTTGTCTAGTCCTTACTCAGAACACTCCAAGTGCCCATTTCAGTGCCTCCCTGGCGGGCACCCCACAGAACTTCACCTATTGCCCTCTGAATCACTAAGTAAGAAATTACAAGTTGCCTCAGCAAATGAGATCCATAAGCCCCTTATTCCAATATCCTGCCTCCCTCAGTAGCCAGCCAGGACACTTCAGAAGAAACCCTCCATATACCCTGTCACTGGGGAATTGCATTTTGCAGGAGTGAGGTATTTTTATCTCAGGAAGTTAATACTTGGCATGTGCCCAACCATATTTTTAACTTTTTGTTGTAACTTATTGTTTTCATTATCAGTGCCAATGACTAATCCTTTATGGATCTTTACAAATACTTAATGCAGTGATATTTTATATGAGGCAATAATGCCATAACTTGGTTGTGGGCTGCATGGGAAACAGAATTTCTTTTTTTTAATTGGTTTTGAATTTGTTTTCATTCATCTTTACCTGATGTTTCTTTGTTTCTGTTTTATAAGGGTAAAAAAGAACACATGAACTGTGCTCTCTGCTGCTCACTCTTCCTGATCTTCTCACTAAATCAAGTCCTTTCACCAATATCATATGGAAGTTTTTCCCTGAATCTCAAAAAATCTTTCATTCTCCATTCTTGAGCTGCTTATTTCCGCTACATCTGGTTTTGAAATGGAGTGAGGAGTGAACATAGCCATCCAAGGAAGGGTGTGCCATCAATTTACTGCATGTTATTAATATCACTGTTTGCAGATTGTTCAAAAAATTGACTTATTTTCAAAATACTGCTGAAGTGGGTGTGTGTGGAGCAGAATGTGTATTTCAAATACTGTGAACTTAATTAGATATAGTTTTCAGTGTTATATTAATAACCTCTGTTTTGATTGGCAACTTACCTTGGTATCACCAGAGGAATCACTGCTTTTCCCAGGGGTGTGCTGGATGCAAAGAGGTATAATGGCAGAAATTAGTGAGAAGAAATTGCAAAGACAAAATAATTCCATGTCTGCCTATTAACATGCAAAAAAGCATCACTGGATCCTTAGCTGGTGTGCCGTGATTGGCATGATGCCACTTTACACCAGGGAGGGAACTGGCCTGTTACCTCATTAACCCTCATTCTGGGGATGGCCAGTCTCAGAAATGCTGGTGGCTTTGGCTGGTGACAGAAACCTGGCTGCTCTTCCAGCTGGAGGGAATGTGGGATTCGTGAAACTTTAGGAGAGTTGTGGCAAGAGTTGCCCTGAGATTGCTGATTCCATTCCTGCTTTCTGTTTTGTTTTAGTTGGCTTGCTGGGATTGTTTTCCCTCTCTGCCAGGTGCAGAGTTGAATGGCAGGCCACACTCAAAAGCTCTTCTTTCACAAATCCACCCACGCCACAGATTTCTGTGTTCGTCACGTTCTGTGACATGTAGCTCTTGGAAATATGCAACTTGGAAATAATATCTTTGAATCCGAGTATGCTTGGACTAGTAAAGGATAGATTTTGAACTGCCCAGAAAGGGCAGGCAGAGAAAACTATAGGAAAATAACTAGGAACCTTAGATTCCCTTAGAGTAGGATTGAGCTGCAACTCATGATCCAAACTATGAATTTTGAAGATTCAGACCCAAATATGAGACACTATGCTCACGCTGAAAATCAAGATGAGCCATGGTGCCAAATAAAGATATCTTTTGGAATTTCAATCAGATTTTGAATTCCCCACAACTATGTATCTTGCTCCTGGCATTTCCTTGTGTGTGCTTGCTCTTGTCCAGCTGCCTTACCCTCCACCCTCTCAGATTTGTTGTGTATCTGCTTCCAGTTATGCCTTTTTTTCTGCAGTCAGCAACCAAACCCTGCTCACTATACCCAGTGCAGGGTGAAGTTTCCCTGAGTTCATCATAAATGTACACAGTGAGCTGAAACATGTACAGTTGATTTTAGACTTAGGAATACTTTGGGAATAGAGGAAAGAAAAGAAGAGCTGAATGGGTTCCACGGGATTAATAAAAATCTGATTTAACAGTTGGGATAGTTCTCTGGTCCCCTATAGGACCTGATCTTCTCCTTTGTACTTACTTTACACCAGCTTAAGTTCTCTGGCTTTGCAGTAACTTGCCTGGAGTTTGCATTGGAAGTGTGGTAGAGAAGAAAAGGAGTAATAGTTGTTAAGCTAACATGAAGAAAACAAGAAATTAAAGGCTAAATTCAGAAAATTATGGGGGTAAAAGGAAGACTGATAGTTTGGGGGATTTCATAATGTTTGGAACAAGATTCAGGACTGCAATGATCATAAATTCCTACTACCATTACCACTCAAGAGGAGAAAAATCAGCAGACATGCACTGGAAACTGGATTGGATCCAGTCTGCCCTTATCAAAAAAATTAAATGAAATGCAGAAACCACAATTGAAATGAGGCCTGATCCTCCATAGGTCGATATTTTGGCACAGACACCGATGCTGCCCTTACTTCAGTTTTATCTTCGTGGTGACTGTCTCCAGTTCTAGAAGGGAGACAGACCAGGGAGGCTTTGCTTTATTCAGCACTATTTATTTATAGCATTAACTGTATATCTAAAACTCTTTGAGATTGCCCAGTTTCAGCCTTTCTTCTTATAATCTACTAGAAAACGGTCTAGTGGGAGTCTTTTAATATTACCCTTTTGCCTGTAGCTCTCGGATTTTGATTATGCATTGCATCACGGGTGAAATTTGGGTTAAAGATAATTGTAAATATGGTATTGATATTAAATGATGTTTTCCCAACATTGCAATAATGCTTGTTTTGTTTGCTGGAGAGTTTATTACTTTTTGATCAATAGCATGTGAGATTTGTGAGGGAAATTAGCATAGTGAATAACAATTAGGAGAAAAATCAATGGCATTCAGACAAATAAGTGACTTGAGAAAGTCCCATAGGCACACATACAGTCACACAGATTCTTTTAAGTGTAATACATCTCATTTTGAATTCCAGAAGAAGGGAGAGCTATTTGGACCAGAACTGAAACTGATGGCAGTAAATTGAACTACTGTGGGGCTATTTGTTGATACTTAGTGTTTCTAATTGCTTGAATGTATGGCTGCTTCATTCACTGGCTCCACGAACTTCCTCTGACTTCTACCATGGTTTTTTCTTCAGTCCTCACCAGTCTACTTTCTTGAGGTTACTCACACTATGTATTTTTTGTGTCACTTAATACACTCTCCTTTCCCCTCCACAGGGTGTTTCAGCTGCCTTCCAAGACCCAGGAGGGCTTCAAATGAGATAAATCATTTAAAAAAGTCAAAATAAGCAGATAAAAGTTCTTCAAAAAAGATTTAGGCTATGCAGCTCTTTGCCACAGCATGTCACAGATCCTATAAAGTTCACATGGGCTAAAAAACTTCAAGATTGTTTAATGGAAGAAAAATCTAGATAGGGCCATTAAACACGATAAAATCCTGGCTCAGGAGGCCCATGGTCAGGGCACGGTCAGGAACTTACAGAGTACCGCGGTTCTCTTGGATCTTAGGACATTGAATACTACAGAAAAATTTGGGCTTCTTGACTTGGAGAGCCCAGCACTGCTACTTTCCAGTGAAATGGAGAATTTAGCGCACAATCACTGTGCTGTGGTGATGTGCAGCAGGAAATCCTGCAGAAAGCAGTGACACATAAAGCTGAAGGCAGGAGGAGGGGTCTACAGGAGGGTTTGGATTACAGAAAAAGCTGGAGAAGTGGGTGCAGAAGGAGAGAGGGCAGGTCTGTGAATAGTGAGTTCACGTTCTCAGAGACCAAGTGTCTTTGTGCTTGGATGACCATGTGCTGGATGGAGCAGCCAAGGCTCTTGGAGAGATGCAGCTGTGCCAGCTGTGTTTGTTGCTAGAGGAGTCAGCCTTGAGAAGATGGGTGAAGCTCCCAGTTTTGTTAGTCTAAACCCCCAGTGGTTATTGCCTGGCTGAAACAGATTTCAGTCTTTGCTGCCTTGAAACAAATTCATAATTGTGGCAATTTTAGCACATCTTGCACAGAGTCTCCTTTTATTACCCCACATGGCTCTGGTTTTCTAAGGGAAAGGGACTCTGTGTCCCTGGCTGGGACTGGGAGCCTCCACATTTTCTGGGTTTGCACTGAGATTTGCATGCACAGTACGTATATCTGAGCACACTCCTCTGCTGCAGTCCTGCCCAGGAATCAATGCTTAGAATAATGGCTCTGCTTTCCTCTGAATTGAGCTGGTTAATAACTATTGCTGGGGAAATCAATCAGCTCTATGATATCTTATTACTTACGCTAATTTAGTCACAAGGAATGGGTCACTGCTTTGGTTCAGAGGGCAAAATGAGTGTGTGTGGATATGTGAGTCTGTGGAGAAAGAAGCAGAGGAGGGGAGACTTCATGCACTGGCACACAAGGGGCAGAAGTGGCATGAACTCCCCCGAGGCTGTAGGATGGATGGCAGAGAGAAAACTCACATCCACTCTCCACAGGTCCTGGTAATCTGGTCAAAAATTCATTTTTAATGTTGTTTTCATGTTTCAAGGAATCTGATAGGTGGAGATAATTGAGAATTTTTCTTTTTTTTTTCCCCTTCTCCATTTCTCTGTGTTTTCAGAGGCTAAAAGAGGAGAAACATCAAGAGAGACAAACAGAAAAGACTTGTGACTTCCACCAAGGACCTCTGAGCCCATTCCAATTTCTTGCATGCTCAAGAAAAAGGTAAGATAAAGGGACTGTTCGTGTCTTGAGGGTGTAATAATTGAAAAGAAGGAAACACCATGTAAATAGGGTGTCTGAAGAAACAAGCTTAATTCGCAAAATGTGCAAATTCAGCCTGGCAAAGATTGTCATAACATTTTCAATCACTTGTCTAAATTCTGTTCCCTTTCCTGTACACTTTTCCTGCATCCTCTTTTTCCTAGTGGAGAGTACTACTTTTGTCAGTCACCACAGAAAGTAGATTAAAATCAGTTCCTACACACTTAACTGTATCTCTACTGTAAAAAAATTTTCTTTAAGGAAATCTTACACTCAGGGGAAAAAAAAAAAAAAGAAAAAAGAATTATGTGTTTTCTAGTATAACCAAGTGTGGAGTGCCAGAAGCTAAACAAAAGTCAAATATATTAAGAGTAGCTGTGTAGAAAGTCATGTACCTCCTTGATTTTTGTGTAGGTACTGCTTTCAGGTAACCTGAGTCCTCACAACTGAGTTCTCACCACAGGTCCTGTTGGGTTTGTGCAGTTCCCCTCCAGGATGGGAGGGCAGGTAACACTGTTTGCAGACTCTCAGAAGGCAAACACCTCTTCTGGAGCAAACCCCTCCCAGTCTCTCAGTACTCTGCAAAAAGCAATCTGTGTTGGAGGAAAGGCAGTGAACAGCATTTATCAGAGCCTTAAATAGAATATTGTTTTGTGTAGACAAAAACAGATGTGTTTTCAAAAGTACTGGCTGGTCATTAAGGAATTACTTTTTCTGAAGCAGTGCAATTGCTTTGAGACTTGGTCCTTTTCTAGGGGGAAAAAAAGAATCAAAAACTGACATAAACACATGTCAGACTGTTGCTGAATCTCTTCCTGCAAACAACACCACTTTCCTGATAAATGGATGCTGGACACTTTTAGAAAAATAGCAAGCACCAGTGCTGAGTGCTGCACTGACGTTCCCTAATTCACATTATTAACTAGGTAATGGACTAGAGCCATCATGGTCTAATTGAAATAAATAAATCCATTAAAACTGTGAATTAAAGTAACTGCATTTTGATGGGTTTGGGTTATTCACATTGCTTCAAAATGTTATTTTTAATCCAAACACTGCTGGACACATCTTCTTGTGCCCCAGGGATACCAAAAAGTATGTTATTGGCCTCTATTTTTGTACCCCATTTACTTCACATTCACATTGCCTCCAGTTGATTTTTTCCTAGTAAGATCTGATAACTTCAAAAGAAAAAGCAATAAAAGAATGAGGGAAATGTCAAATGGCTTTAGAATGAGCACCAGAATTTAGGTCTCTGGTGTTAGGTGTCTCTAAAAATCCTTTGATGAATGTGAAAAGATTTTCAGAAATGCTCACATTTAGCCAAACTCAGCTTCTAAGGAATTTGATGGGGATTTTGCCATGGCCTTGGAAACTGTTTGATGAGGAGCTATTTTGAAATGTGTGCCCTAATTTTTGGGGTTTTTTTCATCAACTGCAGCATTTGATGCAGTAATATTGAATGAGTTTTAGTGAAGATTTAGTCTGATCAAGCAAGGCTGCTCAGTAAGGAGGTGTTTTCTGTTGATCCAGCACTCTGGTGGTCCTGCAGTGCTCTGTTCCTCCTGGGCACTGCTGCATCCTCCTGCACCCTGTTCCTGGGGATTCCACGTTAGCTCCAGGTTTATTCTGGTTGTTATGTTGTGTTTGACAGCTGAAAAGTACATTAACTTTGATCTTCTTGGGGGTGGATTTCTGCAGCTGCTGCAGAGATGCTTTTTCATCAGCCAGAGGGAGGTTAGAAGTGGGAGGAGAGTGCTTTCAAGACTCATCTGAAGCTCTGTTCTGAACTGTGTGTGACTTGGAGTTTTCTCTCTAGGGTTTCTTTTTCTCTCTTGAGAAGATAATGTGGCTTTACTTCAACCCCTTCTTATTCACTTAGTGATCAGCTGGGCAGGTAGAATAATAACCTCTCTTCTTTTACACTCTTTTTCACACAAATGTGTCGTTCTACTTCCAGTAAGATGTGCAGGCCGTCAGTCTGGACTTGCTTTCTTTGGCAATGATAGAAAGTAAGAGAAACTTTATCTGTTCTAGGTTTACACCCATTTATCCCATTACATAGCTATGTCTAAAAAGATAAGTGGCTCTTTGCTGGCTTCAGCCATGGCTATTGCCTGTGTTGGCCTCCTGCTTCTTTGGAAAGAGCAGTCTCAGGGCACAGGTCAAGGTTTCTCCAGCCACGAGGATGCTTGACCTGTAAGGTGAGGGAGGTAACCTTTACCCTGTGCCAGTTGATTCATCACGGGGTTAATTTCTCTTTTTCACAAAGATCCTGGAGTAAATGCCACTTTTGTGTGAAGCAAGAGCGTAAAATTACACCCAAACGAAAGTCCTGAGTCTGTAACTTGCTACACATCTGAAATACTCCAATGCCCCTATTAAGTTTATTAAAGAGGGCTGTGAGATCCTAACAGGAGTGCTGGCACTGCCATTTTGCTTTATTGCTTGACAGTTTGGGGGCAAGATCAGTAAGAGAGTTGATTAATTGTAGGCCAGGGGACCATGGAAGTTTGGGGACAAAGAAACAGGTTTCTTTTAATATATATATGTATATTTCAAATTCTAATTTATTGTGTATCACCTGTTATATAACAGACTCTTGGTATCAGCAGTGTCAGAAATCAGGGCCTGATCCTACTTCCCACTGAAATCGATGGGGGTTTTGTCATTGATGGAGCAGCTGAGCAAGTAACTTGCAAGAATTCATTTATTCAACAAATCTGGCTGCTGCTTCTGCTTATCTCTATTGATTGTACTCATGTCCAATCAGGTGTGCAGCATTAGCTGCATTACCTTACAATAACAGGGTAATTCACTTGGGGCATGTTCCTACCAAGTCCTAGAATCCACACAAAAAAAAATAAACGAAATGTTTATCACATACAAAGCTGCCCTCAGTTTCTTCAGGGGCAGCTGCTTCTCTTGTTAGTCTCATACCTCGAGGAACTGTGTTTCCTTTTTGGAATTGGTATTTTAAAACTAGAAAGATGAAGTGACTTGAGGAAGTTTAGCCAGTACAATGGAAAGATGATACAGCAACAAATATAAACTTCAGACTTGGGAAACCTACTTCCATGTTTCAGTTCTGCCACGAACTTCTCTGCCACCTTCGGAGCAAGTCTGTCAAACACACCCTGGGAGCCTTTGCTGAGAGGATGAGATGTGGCAGCACAGACTCCCCTCCTGGTGCCATGGAGAGGGCCTGGGCAGAGGTGTGCCCTGCTGTGCTGCCCTCACTGCCCCTGTGCCCGCAGGGGTTGTGCCCCCTCAGCCAAGGGACAACCAGCAACAGGACTGAGGCTCCTGTGGCAGCCCTGGTCCCTGTGTCTCACAGCCTGGAGGAGGCACGCTTGGAAAACGGGACAAAGAATGTTATTTTCTGTTTTCTAAGTTTGTGTAGTAAACCACAGAGACTTAAAAACACAAATATTTAAACATCCTCAATGAAACCTTTTCAGAAACAAGGAGTTCTGACCTGGACCTGTACATAGAAGAGTGTACTCAGAGGGCAGCCAAGGACTTCTGCCTCCTTGAGGGACCAGGATTTGTGTCCTCTCTCTCACACCCAGCAGGAGCAGAAGAGCAGGTTTTGAAAAGGTAAAACATCTCTGGCTGTAATTCTGGTTTGTAAATAAACCATCAAAGGGAATCTTTTACAGGCGGGATTCTGCCAAGCTTAGCACAGCACATCCTTTTGCTCCAGACTCTTGCATGGGCTGTGGGCACGAAATCCTTGATTACTATTTCTTGTTTTTGTTTCTTCCTTCCCTTTTCCTGACACTTCGAAGCTTTTGTTTTCTGAATTCCTTCTTATCACAGAAGATGGAGCAACTTGGTTATTAACCACTTGTTACTTGCAATGTAAATATTTATCTCTTGCCCACTTCTTTTCTCATAATGTCATTCAGATTTTCCACAGTTTAAGTTTCATTATATGGCCAGGGAAGTTGTATCCTAGATTGTAGGTGTTACCTGTCTGGGCTTTAGCAGAAGGATAGTGATGTTGAAGCTGACGTGCTCCAAGAAATCCAGAGGTCTTTCCAGGGGACTAGAGTTCAGTTTAGATCAGTAACTACTCTGGAGAACCAGAGGAGCCACCTGGGCACACATCAAATATATGAGTCCTGTGACATAAATCTGTATGAAATGGTGGCAGGATTTCTGCAGAGGGCAGAGCTTGTAAATACAGCTTACAAGCCTGCCTGCATTAGAGAACCACACTGCTTTAAACAGTTTTAAGTCCTAATTCCTCTACAGGTACAATTATACAAAGTTGCTAAGGATAGGTTTGAGTCTGCATGTGTAGTGACATGATTACACTGGAGAAAGTAATCTTTGTGCAAGTATAAGCGAGTCTTCCTTAAAATTTCTATCATTATAACTTAACTGATTTAGAAAAAAATATGAAAAAAACACAGGCCTGAATACAGTATCCTTGGTCAATGTTTTTATGAGTAAATTCTAAATATACATGGATGACATTGAATACCAACAGTGCATTTTTGCAGTTAATTCCTGGGTGTGTTACATTTTATTGTAGTAAAAGCAGTTTTCAAGGGAATTTAGAAGCAGAAGTTGATTAATTTTTCACCTTTATAAGGGTTTGTTCTGTAATTTAATCAAACTTACTGTTTTTCTTTAGAAAATATCCCGATAGCTATGGGTACTATTTGGTTGATTGAGTTCCCCAAGCAGACATGGCAGGGCACAGTGTTTGCTGCTCCTGAATAAACACAGCAGTTACACCAACACTGTGCCACCTAACTTAGCATTCCCCAAAATGCTTCTAGTAAGAGGCTGCTGGGGAGATTACCCAAGGGATTGTTGCCCCTCTGGGTGCTTGCAGGCAGAAAAATGAATAGGCTTGTGAAACACCTCCTTGAAAGGGAGTCTGCTTTCATATGGCATTTGCTCATAGGAGATCCCACTACTGAAAAATCTGGTCAACCAAATTCAAATTCAAAAGACTTTGAACTCTTAAGGAAGCCAAAAATTGAGCACTATACCAGAATTTGGAAGGGGAGGTTAAGCTAGGTTTCTTCACCTGTCAGCTGGTTCCTTGAATCACTTCTCTGTTATCAGCAGGATGCTGTAGGAAGGACACTGTGATGGGAGCTGCTCCTTTCTGCTGGGGTTGCCACGTTGTGCTGCTGTGTTGAGTCTACAGATGTCACTGACTTCCCAAGGCAGCATAGATGGAAACAAATGACAGCTCCCCTCTCTGCCTTGTGCTCTTGCAGAAGTTTGTCAGAGAAGCAATAGGTTATTTTACAGGAACACATAGGTAAGAGAGGGATAATCATGAATTAAAGATTAATTGCACTTACAAATTGCAGCCAATCACAGGATGAATGTGTGACTCTATTCCTCAAGTCATCACTTAGTATAGGTTCTGCATATTTTGCATGAATCGTGGCACAAGTGTCTTTTCAGAATTATCTATAAATGTAGAGTGTGGACAGAAAGATTGTTATGACTTGAGAGTTTTCTAGACAAAGGGCCTTGGGTCAGGCTCATGGAGAAAGGACGGAATCAGCTCTAGAACACAGGGTTGAAAATGCGCAAGGAAGGCTGAAAGAAGTTCTGATCTTCTTTTGACTTTTAGTAGGAACAGAATCTCCAGCAAGTTAGGCTGCTCTTCAAAATACTGAAATTAATAATAGAAATATATACAGGAGGAAGATACACTTTCTCCTTCTTTATTTCATATATTTTTGACAATATTTTCTCTCTCTATCCCTCCTCCCCTTTGGTTTCATTGCGTAAGTTTTATTTCAGGGAAACTGGACTGAGGAGATGAATGTTGTTGGGGAGGGAGCACTAGTATTACCCTTAAATTTTATGCACCAATTATGAGCACATCTACAATATGAAGAGAGGAGAGAGAGCAGTAGACTGGAAGAGCAGAACTGCTCTTGGATCAATAGATGAGCTGACATTGAGGCTAGAGGACTGATAGAAGTGGTGGAAAGGATAGACATATTTGGCAGATTTCTGAAGACATTCAATAGTGACACCGAGATGGAGCTGATAAATCAATAGCTCTTTGGGCAGATTAGATTGATATTTTAAATTTATATGGAACTGTCCTAGCCAGGAAGACTGAAGAATCACTAAAGGAATGGATAAGCAGAAAAACATTTATTCATATTTCTGTATCATATTTGTGTGGTTTTTAAAGGAACTGTGTGGAACACCAAGCTCTTTTCCCTTTTGCAGCTGTCAGTTTGGATCAGATGTAAGCTTGAGCTCTGCTATTAATCTGGAATTCCTCAGGTTGGTGTGGGTTAAAGTAACAATAAAGAACAAATTATTGTTCCAGTGAAAACCCATTTAGCAGAGTGTGTCAGTTAACAGCAGGACAGGCCTGGGACAGCTGTGCAGTCCTGCCATATATTACCTGGGGTGGGGGGTTAGGAGCATAAGGGTGTGAAAAAAGGCATCATGGCAAACCTCCCAACCCTGCCATCAACAAGATTTAGAATCTAAATGACATCTCACTGAAGACAAGGACAGTTTTGTCAATTATTTCAGTGGGAGTAAAACTTACACAAAAGCAAAGCCTTTGCACTCCCTTTGACCAATCCAGCTATTTCCTCATGCTACCAATCATATCAGCTGTCATAAATTAGAGATTAAAAGTTATAAAGTAGTTTTAGTCATCTTGGAATTCCTGGGGTGATTTGCATCTTTTGGTGCGTGCTCATCAGTGTTTGTCTCTCCCGTCTTTCCCAAGAACCTGCTAGAAGTTGAACTTGAAAGGTTTTTTTGCAAGTGACACTGTTGTTGTGTTCACCAGATGTTTCAAAGCTAAATTAAAGAAGAGCTTGTACTAATGGAATTTCCTCAAAGTTTACAAGTGAATTATTATGGTTGGAAAACTTGGGCTATTTAATATATATTTCCATAGAGGCATGAGGGGAGGACTGTGCTGAATAAAGGAAATGTATAATGATGAGGGGGTAAGGATGTCCTTGGTTTGCCTTCCCTTATTTTGAGCTTGGTGGATCAGCCATTCCTCTGTCTGGATTGCTTTAACCAAAGGGGTTTGTCTGGTGCCCTTTCCCTTTCCGAGACTCACTGGACTGGCCTGGCCTATTCAGCAAGGATCTCTTACATGCTAAAATGTTTCTGGAATAATTTTATTTAAAGGGGAAAAAGAGGTTGCTAAGAGGAAACCAATTCTGTGACAGCTAGGTTAGAGTGATCTTGTCTTTAACTGCAAATACCACTTTATTATATTTGCATGTAAATAGGTGCCAGATAACTGTGTCAGATGAAGAGAACATTTCAAAGTCATTTGCTTACTGGAAAAATAGAATAGCTCAGCAAGGCTTGGAGGGCTCCTAACTGGAGACGTGTTACATTCAGTGTTGATAAAACTGGTCTGTGCGAGTAACGTCCCCTCACTCAAAGTTACCCTAAAATGTGGCTGGCTCTCTGCAAGGCCTCTTGCTGATCACTGTGAAATTGTGGCATGGTGTTATTAAAAGGAATAGGGAAATGAGACCAGGCAGCTCTGTAGGGCCACAAAAAATGCTTATAAGGCTGACAGAATGGATTTATTTACTTGAGAAATCAATGAGTTAGTAAAGAAACTGGGATATCATTTTCTCCACGAGATATTTGTGGCTGGACACTTGATCTTCCTCCTCTTGACACAAACACTTGTTTCTACTTAAGTATATCATGATTGCTCGAATCCTGATTTTCACTGGAATGAGGGAGGACTTTGGAGCTGCTGTTTCCGTGCCTGAGTTTTCTCCAGGCTCCTCAGGCATGGCCAGGTCAGCCAGGTGGTGCTGGCTCTGTGCTGGTGGGTTGGCAGAGGGGCTGGTCCTGTGCTCCCAGGGGCTCAGGTGGCTCTCTCCTGCAAACGTGTGGCTTTCAGTGCTGTGTCCTGCGCCCTCTGTGCTCCCGATGTCTCCAGCAGTGGAGCATCACTGGGATAGCTCAGACCCCAACCAAAAAGCTCTGACAGCAGATTAGACCAGAATGTTCCCAGGCCAGAACATTAGTAAGTGGAAGATAGCTGTTTTCCTGGTGATCCTGTCGTTCCCAGATGTGAAATATGAACTAACAAGTTACTTCGGTCTTCCTGAAAATTCCAAAAAATATCTAAATGTTACTGGCAAATGTGAACATCGTACAAAGAAGTTTGGATCCAGACCCACTCAAATTAGGATTTTTTTTTTAAAGCATGATATCACTTAGCATAAGCAAGCCTGGGCCTAAAACACAAATATGTCTTAAGCAAAGCAATTTGCATTACTCCAGGGCTGAAATGAAGTCAAGGGAATGCTTTAAATGTGTGCTGAATCGTAATTTGTTTGGATCTCATTTAGCTTAACCCAGCCATTGAATTTCCCTAAGATTGATTTTGAAATTATTTCAGTATGTCAATAATTATCCAATTTAATCCAAATTTCATTTGAATTTAACTTTTGTCAAAGGATACATGTATATGTGCCCTCAATATATATGCATTCATGCTTGTGCATTTGTGTGCACATGACTGCACGGATCTGTGACCTCAGATTTGGAAGACCTGGGTGTTGATCTTGTTTATCTTCCCTCTGCAAATGTTCTTGTCTTCTGCATCCCCTCTTGCACATCTCTCTGGATGCTATGGATGCCATAGCTTTAGGGGGAAAGATCATTTTGCTTTTGCTGGTGTTATGGTTTTATGATGTGTACCATATTGATGGAAATGGTGACTTTTGGCAACCCCAAAGTCCAGACGAGGTGAGAAACTTCAGGGGTTGTTCAACTGCAGACTTCAGCTAATGATTAGCAAATATAATAATATTTGTAAGCATTGGAGTTTAAATAATATTTGTATGGTTTAAACTGATGCCTAAGCCCAGGCAGATTAAAGACACATTTGTGTAACATTTCCTGGGCCCTGCATTTGATCGATTTAACCTCCAAACCCAACCTTTAGTTGCTGAAGTCTTTATTAACACTTATATCGCCACCTAAACCCACTTTGAAACACAAATCCCTGCCCATCCCAGGAGTAGATATGTCCTGTGTGCTAGAACACAGCCAAGGGCAAACCAAAATCTTGAGTTACCGGGTAAAGCAAGGACTGGGAATGCAAACCTGCAGTTTCTGTCGGACAGCCCCTGCTAATGTAATCCTGTGCATATGGAAGGCTGGGGGCTTTTCCTTGCGGTTAAACCCAAAGACCATATTTTTCGAGCTCTCATTGCTGCTCTCCAGGCTTGATGTGAGTGCAGACACCTGAACTTCCTGCAAGCTGACGGGCAGGACTGTGCTGGGATCAGTCACAGGCAGGAACGGCTCCCTGCTTCCCCGGGCTCTGTGGGAGGTTTGGGCTCCAGCTCTGTGCTGCAGCTGGGCCAGCACCTTCCAGCAGGGTCCTTTGAGCGTCGTGGCTCCCGCTGGGCAGTGCTGGGGCATTTCCCCCCGACTCAGCTGCTCAGCAGATCGTGGCTCAGCTGCATCTCACACGGGGGGTGGGAGAGCAGGAAAAAGATTATAACTGAGAATTCCTGCGATGGTGGTACCTCTGTGGAGAGCAGTGGTCTCCAGATGTCATAGGCAGCTTTGAAAATCCCAACCTCTGCATTGCTAGAATTGCAGATAATGAAATAATTTTAATTCAAACTCGCTTCCATCCTCCACTTGCCCCTTTAACTACCCCATGCTCAGTGTGCTGAAATCTTGGGTCAAGCTTGTATAGGGCAGATTATCATTTTGTGTTCAGGATGTTTAATGTAAGGGGAATTTTGATTCCCAGTGGTGTCACTAGGGAGAAGAAATAATTACAGTAAGTAACCTGTGCTTTCTAATATGATGCCTTTGATTTTGCATCATCGTTAACTTGTTCTTTGTCTTTCTCATCAATACCTGTAACATTTCAGATTAATAATCTATTACTCAGCTGCTGGGTAGAACTTGGATAAGTAACAAAAGAAAGGCCTGAAAGTTGAAACAAAATTTTTATTGTGAACTCTTTTGACCTTTGAAAAGGAGATTCATACCTTTCCTAAAAAATATTTTCCATTTTTACTCAGTTCACTTCCTGGTTATGCCTGGGAACAAGAAGTAGAAAGCACCATAAATCTTGTGAAAAAGCCTGTTCTGGCCAGTTTCCTAGCCCAGCTTTGCTGATCATTGAGTTTTGGATCATTTGAATAAACTTCATGTAAGTAGCCAGGCTCATGTTCTTCTTCAAGCCATTTGCAAACTCCAAATCCCCAGAAGCCAACTCATGGCTTAGTCTAGGCAGCATGAACTCTGCCCTTTTCTGCCCAGTTTTTTTCCACATGTAAAATACAGTTTTAGGGCTGCTTTGTTTTTTTGGAGGAACTTGGTGCTAATGTGACTTTCAGTTTTACAGCCAAGTACAGTATAAGTAGGTGTCCTGTGATCTTCCTTCACACTGCTTTGCTAATACACCCTAATCCTGTCTGGTGATACCCTGTGCTGTCCGGAGGCTGAATTAATCCTGAGCAGAGTTTACTAGTTATGCTAAACCACCATAAAATCACTTCAGAGCTTTCCCTGGTTTAGCTTGAAGTTAGCAAGTTGTTCCCTTTGCAACAGAGAAAAGCAGCTTTGAGCCCCAGCTCATGAAAAATGACTTGGGATTGGATTTTCAGATTCATTCCCATTTTATGTGGTGGTGGCACAAGGCTCTGTGGTGGGCACAGTGAGGTCAGTTAGGGTGCCAGGTGAGCCGGGACCCGGCGCTGTGCATCCACGTACGTGCACAGCCGATATTCCCAGGAATGCTGGGTGTTCCCTCGGGCATTGGGTCTGCTTTAGTCCAGGAGAAATACGGGATTTGATGAGGGCAGTGCAGCCCCCGCTGACAAAGGGCTCTGCTGCCTGTCACACCTTAACGCAGCCGGGATCACAAAGCTGTCATCACAAGGCATTAGCATGAGAAAAGGAGCGTTCCCCGTGTTTTGGCATGTCACACCCAAGTGACAGGGAGCACAAATACAGTCAGGCACCCAGAACAGTGCAAGTCAATGTCGACTTTGACAATGTTGGGCACCAAGGCTGTCACTCCTTTGACACAGCCCCTCCCTCCCCCTACCCACGCTGCCATTCGCAACAGCAGCTCGCCCACTGCTTTTATTTCTGCACAATGTGTCAATAAGTACTTGTCAGGCCTCTGCTTATAGACCTGGGATGGTGAATAAACGCTTATTATGCCTGAAAAATGTTGCGAGCTTTACCATAAATCTTGTGTTACAAATGCACACAATAGGGGTATTGACACAGAGGCAAACACTCCCATTAACATGGAAAGTCACGCTGCCCACAATGGAGTTTGACAAACAAACTTGCAGCAAAGGAGTTTGTTGACCTTTTCGTTGCCTTCCTGGCAACCAGACTGGGCTTGTGTGTGTTAAAAATCCAGCTGAATGGGAGATGAGAAGAGATATAAACATCTTCCTGTTAGGGCTGCTGGAGTGAGGACGCTCTACATCTGAGAGCACTTCAGAGGTGGTGTTATCGGAAATCAGCCTTTGGATATACAGGAGCTGAGCAAGTGTGCACAAGCTAAAGTTGACTAGATTTGATTTCAGCAGGCCATAGGGTTCTGCTTGGACCTGTTGACCAGTAGAGGCCCTGACTGAAACATTGTTTTGGCCTGGCAGCTCCTCATGGCTTTGCCCCTACAAACTGCATGTCTCCAGCTGCTTCACCTTGCTGGGTTTCAGGTTGTTCCTCACAGTGCACTGGAGCTTTGATTTTGATGTACTGGAGTGAACTGTACGGAAGGTACTTGTGTCAAAGGGGAAGGTGTCATGAACTGAGCTTGGAATAAGAATGTTTAAAAGAAACTTTACAGAACTATTAATTTGGACTTGAATTTAGGTACCTGACTGAAGGCTCAGAACTGACTTTTTTTAAGTGCACAAATCTACCCTCTGGATGTCATTAGGAGGGACAGGAGAACTCCACAGCATGGTTCTACTCATAGGTAATCTGAACTGCTCCCTGCAAGTTTTCATTATTTTCCACTGGTTTCATTTAATTTTTATGTTTTCTGATGGTTTTTTTTTCTATTTTATCTTTGAAAAATTCTTGGTCTTGTCCTGCTCCCCCATCCTTGCACACACACCCAGAGCCCTGGACACCCTCCTCCCCTGAACCAGGTCAAACTTGCTGAGTTACATCAGGGAGCTCAGCTGGCAGCAAACTGTTGGGTTTTATAGTGTGATTAATTTTCTTTTGGTGTTGCTCCCTGAATTGATTCACTGCAAATTCAGCCAAGCACAAGGGAAGGGTCATAAACACATCGTGGGGAGGGAGGAGGGTTTTGGTTTTTGCACAACCACACCTTTAGGCACCAAGCAGTTCCTCTGAATTAGAAGTCTAATTATCCATATCCTTCTCCTTCCACAGTCAGTAAAGGTAAAAAAGGCACCACCAGAAGAGTTTTCAGGTCCCTGACATCTCTCTACTGACAGTCCTTCATTCTGGTGGCATTTGGCATGACAAATATTCATCACTGTTATCTTAAATAGACCATGTCTACCTTGTTTTAAGTATGCTGGTCTCAGTTTGGGATAAATGCCTTGACTGCAAATGTTTTGCAAGTGAGATTATTGGATTGCCCCTTGCTCCTTAGCAGTGAACTAGGAAACTCACCTCTTGCTACTTGTAAGGAAAAGGGATTTTTCACTTTTGACTCTGCTTCCCCTGTCACAGGAGAGCACCTAAAGTCTCTTAGTGTGTGCTGGGGCCATGCTGAGCTGACTGATATTCTACCCAGAGCCCTGAACCTACTGTTTTCTAATGCTTGGTTCCTCCTGCACCCTGGGGCTAAAGCTCCGGGAGAGGTGTAGCAAGACCACTTCTGTTAAATCCATTTGTAGACGGAAGTACCTGAGGCGGAGCTCTGAGCGTTTCCTGTTCCACACGTTTTTGGTGTCCTGCTTTTCCAGGAAAAGGTCTAGAAAGATGAATTCCCAAATAAATAAATTGTTGTTTTTCTTTCTGATCTCTGCAGAAACTCAGAAGGGTGAAGGCTGTAATAGGAACTCGTAGCACAGAGAAGCTGGCTGGTTTTGAGAGCCCCTTTTTGCTTTAGAAAGAATAGACTTAGAAAGTCTGTTCTATTTTCTAGGAAGAAAGCCTTCGTAAAACACTTAAGGAATATTGTGTGTGCTTAGTACTGTCACATTTGTGGCTTTTTTCCTTTGATCTGGTGCACAGGTGTCACTTCAGCCTTCAAAGCAGTGAATGAGGTATAACAACTACTAAATCCAGCTGTGCTACTTCATAACCTTGTTTATAGAGCATTATACTAAATTAAAGCACGTCTGTGTTCCACCAATCTGCATAAGTGTTGGGCATCTCACCCTCTTCTCTCTGTTAATATGAGTTTCAAACTGTTTTTCTTCATTCCAGAAAGCCTCTGTTCTTTTTGTCACCACAGTGTCCAGTCTGAAATTTCATGGAAAACTGAGAAAACCTGAACAGCTGAATTTACTGTTCATAGACAGATGTTGCATCCTTTCCCTCCATCACAGAAGAGCACTGAAGCACTTTATCTCAGTTTTGCTTTCAACATTAAGGACAGGGAGGGAACAGGGTTCGATTTAACTGTAATTGCAGGGGAGACTTTGAGAGGCAGAACTTAATGAGGATCACTGGCACGTGGCCTGGAAGATAAAACCGAGCCCATCTCTTAAATAAATAAATAGGCACATAGGTTTTTCTCTAATACAAGTGGGCAGGAGTTTAGTCTCACATGTGGAAGTTTCCAGCTGAATGGCCTCCAGTTTTGGGGCTCTGCAAATGTTATATCCTTTCCAGAGGTATTATGATGTTGACAATTTAAACTGGGAGGCTTTCATTCTCTACCTTTTTTCCATGTGGCTACTTCCAAAGTTAATCTGGTATTATTAGGGAAATTAGAAGAAACAAGGACTAGTCACTTGGGTTTTTTGTTTTTACTTTTTTATTCTAGTTTCTGACTTTTGAGTTGATTGCAGGTTTGTTTTGGGTCTGTGTTTTGTGACAGAAAACCTGTGGTTATAGTTCTGCAGACAGAGCCTGTGCTACAGTGCTGACATCTGCTAGCAGAGCCGTGGTGGGCACAGATGGGCTGGTGTGGGATTTTTGGCCACTGTAGCTATTCCAACAAGAGTCACTGGTGTAAGAGTAGTTGTACTGACAAAACGTCCAGATTGTAATTTTGTCACTGCTTATATGACATGACCTTTTCCACCCAAAATAAACACAGTACAAAAAGCTGAATAGTTGCCTGATAGTCACTGTCTCCTGTTCAGGCTCTGGAGCTTTTCATGTGAATTTGGGGGTGGAAAAGAGGCACAGGACTGTGCTGGTAAATCTGTGTGTGCAGGGATGTGCTTTGTTTATGGCCCCATTAAAAGTCTGTTGAACTGTTACACCTCGGAGCTGGATCCTGGCATTCCCCTTATAGACAAGTCTCCTGAGATCCCCCCATGCACTTTGTGAGGGTCTCTGGGGAAACTCAGGGGCTAATCCTCTTCTCTGCTTAACCTCGAAGTTAACAGAAGAGGGACAGTGGCAAGGAAAATCTGTCCCTGGAGATAATGTGATCTAAGGTCTATATGCAGGTCCTCAGAAAAATATTCTGATGGTTTTGGTGTTAAAAATCTGCTTTTGAAATAGAATCTAAATATTTAGTCATTTGTCTTGGCCTGGTTTTAGCTTTTTAAATCCTGAAATGTACATCTTTAAAGTTTATAATTTTTGTCTTAAAATTGACAACTACTGAACTAAAGGTTTCTGTGTTCAAACCATGAAGAGATGCTTCTTTTTTGCATACCTATAAACTGTTACCTTGTCAGTAGACCTGACCTTCTAGATCTAAGGCCAATATTCCTTAATAAAAGAGACTGAGATGGGGAAAATTAAAGTTCATTGATAGAACCCCAATAATAATATTTATCTGTGGGGAGACTGACATTTCATTTTTGAAATATTAAGGTGAAATGCTTCATCAGGATACTGGATGGTGTGACGCAGTTTTCCTCTAAAACCTGCTAGTAGCTGCTGAGGACTCCTCATCAAAGACATAAAGAGATACTTTGGTTGAGGGCAGTGATTTTGGGGGTAGCTGGATTGTCTAATTATTGTCATGTGTCTGGTTTTATTCAATCTAGAATTTTGTTTTGTAGCGATTTCTTCAATTCTTCTGCTCCCTCAAGCTCAGGAGAGACTGCCCATCTTAGAATGTGAGATCCCTGCCTAGAGGGGTTTTTATGGCCCACAGGGTGAGGGGTTGGGTTGAGTTGCTTTGGAAGGTGCCCCTGGCCAAGGCTGATCTCGTGCCAGAGCGTGCAGCTGTGTCCCTGTAAATTCAGGCAAAGCTTCAGGGTGTGAGATCGGGCACCCACTGCACACACCGATGGAGGCTGAACCTTGTGTGCTCCCAGGAACCGATCAGGAGTTTGTGTGTGAGTTAATGCAGATGATTGATGAAGTGCAAGACAGAGAGGAAAAACCCCTCTGCTTGTTTTTCACGAGCACTGTCATGAGTCAGCGGCACGTGAGGGTGTCCTTCAAGGTTATATCTGCAGGAGGGGACAACGAGGAGAACAGTCTGTTGGGCTGAGCGCAAGAGCACACGTTCAGCAAATTCCCTGCCCTTATCTCGGGTTGTTTATGGCTCCTCTGGGAGGATTATGACCTTCTATCTCCTTTCTACGAAGGGTGGATTTTGTACTGAAAACATCCTTTCCTACAGAAGTGTCACAGCCAGTTGGAGTCAATTTTATAAACCTTACTTCTCAAAATGCAGGACCAGCACACTTTTGTTTTTCACTTACAGTGATGTGCATTAACCTCTCTGCTGCTGAGATTTCATGTATTTTGCTGGTTGTTTTCTGAATTTATTTGCCTGAATCGGATCTAACCACTGAGAAACTAAAAACCCCAAGTTTAAGTGCAGACTACTATAAACTACTGTTTTCCAGGCTCTTGTACTGACATGCCATTGCTGCAGGGCAAATGTATGTGTGGTTACTCTAGATTATAGTTCTGTCCTTCTAATTGTTGAGGGCAAAATATATCTTTTAACTGACTTGTGTCTACCAAACTCAGTTCCTATGATTTCTATTAGGAGTGGAAGCTATATTTTGTTTTGGAGAAAGTTGTCTACCATTGCTCTCTTCCTGCAAAACAGTCTTTCCAACAGAATGCTTTTACCTCAGCCTCTACCCATGCTGTCTTTCAAGAACGGTCCTTAAATTTTGTTACAGCTTCTTAGACATTCTGGTGCTGAAATGGGACAAAGAAGCATCTCACTCTGAACAGTTTCTGTCTCAGATGTCCTTTAGCATAATGCTGGAACTCTAAACTTTTTGATAAAGAGAAGGAATTTTTAAAACTAAGACACTGTATTAGGTCTAGCTGTGATGGAGCTTAGGGATTTGCTATAGGTAAGAAGTTCTTATAAGAAGAATATTGACAATTTTCTCTGTGTCAGATGGAATAAGTCAAAAAGTAATTGGATTCAATTACTGCAAAGTTGCAAGTTGATTTGTGTAAGACACTAGGAAAATTAAATGATGAAAGTTGCGAAGCACTGGAAGATGTATCCAAGGAGGCTTCAAATTTCCTTTACTGTACATTTTTAGCAACAAATTAGATTGAAATCAATCAGGAACAGTCTTGAAATATTTATCCAACTGTTGTGCAAGGGGAAGAACGTGCTGACCTTTTGAGTCTTCCTTTTCTATGATAATCTGTCTCAAAAATCAATTCCTGCTATTTTGCTTACAAGAATTCAGCTTCTAAAATCCTCATGTGTGTAAAGCTGGTTTTGTGACTGTTTCCCACTTTATTTTTCTTATTTGTTTGATTTTTGTCTCACACTTCTGGAGGTGTGTTGGCTTTAAGAAGGCACACAGCTGGATGGAAAATAATGGTTTCTTATGTTGAAAATATTGAGATTTCTAGAATATTTTAATCTACTTATGAAGAAGGAAAATTAATTATTTTTTTTCAAACAAACTCCACAAATTTGGGGTGAGGTCAAAGTAAAATATTCATTCTGATATGTTTGGCATGTTTTGATGCTTATCACACATGGAAAGACAGATGTGGAATCAAAAGGGATGATGCAAATCCTGATGTTGTTATAAGGAGGCAAGGCCCACATTGTTGATTCTGAACAAATACAACAAAACTGCCTGTTAATGCAGCGCTAATATGTGTTTGGAGGACGGACCCGAGTGTGAGAGCGGGTTTGAGCACACACTTGGCGTGGAGCAGCCCCCGACACCGCTGCAGGCCGTGCTGCTGCCTGTGCCAGTGCCCACGCTTTTGATGTGGCTGCCACATGTGCACAGCCTTGCCAGCACTGACTTAGGCAAACTTTTCATTAGAAAGAGAATTGTCAGCCACTGCTTTTCCATGCTTCCAAGAACCAGTCCTTCCCTCCATCCCGCCCCCAATACTGTTCTTTGCAGGGAGGAAAACTTTCTCGGTAGGAATCTGATTTCTTGGTTGTGTGAGCAACAAGAACTGGACAGACAGAGGATTTGCTGCCTCGATACTGCAAGGCCGGGACCTCTTTTGGCTGCTCATTTTCTGGTATGATTGACAGGTGTCTTGATTAACACTGTCAGCCCTCAGGTGAGTTATAGTGATGACAGCAGGAAGAGAAAATAAATCAGTTAATGAAGTTGTGTGAGTCATTGCTGGGTATCCATGTTAGAATGAGGCTTTTTCACCCTCCTGGCAGGATGCATGACCTCATGTGCCCACAGGAGACTACATATTGGATCTGTTCCATTTTGTGTAATGTTGAAATTCATGAAGTTCATTGGAAGGATTAATTATGTATAAGGCATGTGTCTGCATGTTCTTTTCATCTGTGAATGTTCCCCTGCACACAGTTATTAGGGGTCTGATTGGACTGAACATTTTGACAAGAACTCAGTGACAAAAGGGGCCCATTAGTCTTTGAAGTCAAGGGCCAAGGAAGAGGAGTGCCAGTAACATCAGTAATGACCTCATTTAACTTGTGACAGAGTACAAGATAATCATGAAAGGTCATTGTATATAACTGGGTATTATTCTATATGCAACACAGCTCATGTTTCAGCCAGGCTGTGTTGCAGTTTTAATGAATGTGAAACCCTCTTCTGTTCACATAGAGGAAGGATGGACAGAATAAGACAACAACTGGGAAGATCCTTCCCTGTCTCATAAACTTAAAAGTGAATTAGCAAACAGCCAGAAACAATGAAAGACTTTTGATCTCCTGTGAGATTTTTATGGAAAATTTAATTTTTTACTAAAGAAGCAATCTTGCCAAAAGAAAAAAAAAAAGAATAGTTTCCATAGAAAATGTTGTCTTTTCATCATAGCTACAAAACACAAAGATTTCTCTCTTCAGTCAAAACTGAAAAGCTGTAGGGACAAACAGTCTGTTCAAAATTGCCAGGGGAAAACAAAATATAGTCTACATTAATAGAACATTTCTGTGAACCGATAATGCAATTGTCCAGCTCGCTTTAGCAGTAGCAGGCAAAGAGTAAGCTTTGGAAATCCGTCCCCCTTCTGCACAAGAGTTATACCTAAAGTAACAAAACTTTCATGAAAGAAAAGAAAATAAACAAAACAAACCCAACTCGGTTGTCTATTTCACACTCTTTCCCTGTATTTTGTCTTCTTATGACCCTTTACACTTTAGATTTTGAAACAGATTTATATAAAAGTACAAAAATACCAGAAAATTCTAGTATTTTTGCCCTGGTGGGAGACAAGAAATACTGCAGATATCTTGAAGTAAAGATGCACTCAGAGGAAGCATCTCTCCATGCAGTCCTCTGAGGTTTGGGTATTTTCCGAAGGCCTTGGGTCAGTGTCAAACTTCTGTGTTACTAGTGAGGTTCAGCTTTTGAGTGCTGACACTGTAGGTAGTTTCCATGAGATGTCCATGGGCTGTCATTCTCTCCTCCGTTTTGCTTCTTATCTGTGTCTTTTCAACACTTAACTTATATGGTTTCAGCAGTTTCCACTTGAGATTTGCAGATATCTCCAGTTAGGATGAATTGTCATCCATATGGGCAGACTTCTGTTTCATCAGATTTTTGGAATAAAGAATATCTTGCTATCAGAACAAGAAAGGATGATATTTTCTTTGTTTAGACCTTGTTGGGAATGTTTTGAACAGATGCAGCCCACAAGTGCCTGATTTCCAAAAGCAGCTCTGGATTGTGCCATCAGCTTATTTCTCTGCTGTACAAAATGGGCTTTGTGTTTGTGTTTTAAGGAGCAAATTGTCTGACAGCCAAGGTTGGATGTACAGACATTTAGGTGAGCACCCATACACAGGGGATGTCAGATCCACATCTCTGGGGACCTGGGGTTCCTCGGAACTGAGAAACCTCCCCATCGTGTCTCAGAACTTGAGTGGCCCTGCAAGAAACGTGGGAATCCTCCCATTATACACAGAGCATTCCACGGTTAAGAGAGCAGTGAGCAGGAGATGGGTGTGATGTAAGGGCTTGTTTATGCCTTGTGCACAGCAGACAAAGTTCTTTGGACATCCACATGCTTTTCTGGTTTCTTCATAGTGTTTGGTGTTACGTAAGTACCAGTGACAGTAACCACCATGTGCTCAACATTCTCCATTGATCTCATCCACACTGTCTGAATTTCCACACAGCAGTGACTAAACTTTGTGGATCCTACTTTGGGATGCTTTGATTGCAGGATAAATCGTGGTACAGATTTTTCAGACTAATTTCTTCTACTGATACTTCACAGTCTTCATCAAGAGTTTTTGAAGTGATACTTTTCATCACCACTCCTAAAACGATGAGCAACACTACAAATTTTAGTTTCACAGGTCTGCTTTAATATCCAAACATTAGACTCTTATTTCACAACAGCTGGATGTTTGAAAACATTCAAGTGTGTAGAAATACTGTTAGACTAATTTAAATGTCCCACAGTCAAGCCTTGCAGTTGTTTTCTTGCAACACGTGTCTCTTACTGGAAGCCAAACAAGTGGGGCTAGTGGAAAGCATGTGACTCTACCCATTATTTACATCCCCTTTCCACCCCCGCCAGCCAACACAGTTTGAACATGAAAGTCACTGGAGAACAGCAGCCTATAAATATTCAGAGAAATCCAGGCAGGGCAAAAATGTTGCAAAAACCTTTGACTAACAGTTCACAGACCCTGTGAGCTGGGACTAACCACCGCTGGCCAGGGACACAGCCTAGATTCAAACAAAGACTGATTGTAATTTTGTGGTTGGACATGAATGTTTTGCACAACACTGATTGAGGCCACTTTGAAAACTGGGCCAGGGTTGTAAAATAACCTATTTACTGCAGTGTGCATTGTATTTGAAAATACAATGGAGCCTTGTAGATTCTAACTGGGCTTGGTAGAGACCTTGCAGCTGAAAAAGGCTCTTCTGGCCATGAGGAGTCTTGTGGGACCTTGCTTATTTTACTTGTTCCCTTTGATTAGGTGAGGTAAAGTGAATTAAACACAAAGCAGGGAATTGGGTATTTTTAAGTTCTAATTCCAATTTTTTATTGATTTTTCTCTTTGACCTTTGGCAAGTCACCTAACCCTTTGGCCCTTTGATTTCTTACACAAAGAAATGGAATAAGACTGTGCTACTCAGGCAGCTCAGTGTGGTGACTAATGAATTAACATTAATGAATTAATAATTGTAAAGCCTGCAGTACATACAAAGCCTTATGTTGGTGGTAAATGTTACAGGAGTCTCACGAGTCTTTGCAGCATTATCTGTGTGCGATGAAGTCACCTCCCATTGATTGACTTTGTGGCCTCAGCTGAACCCAGGCTTGAGCTTGAGGGTTGAACTTGTGACTCCAGCCCCAGCAGTGTGGTGACCTTCTGCCTGAGGCAGAGTACAAGCACTGGACTCTCAGTAGTAAGCAGGTATTGAAAGATGCAGGTTTGCTCTTTCTGAGCTTTGCACAGGGTTGTAAGTGCCTGAGGTCCATCCACCTTTGTGGAGCTCCTTCAGAGCCTGGCACAGTCAATATTACCTGGAACAAGACAAAAACCTTGTTCTCCTCTGTGGAGCAAGCTGAGGAAACTCAGGCATCCCGAGGATAGTCCCCAGTCTAACTCAGGGAGTGGGGGAGCAAAGGCTGCTCCCAGGACGAAGGTGTAAGCTGCTGCCCAGCCTCCTCCAGTGCAGCAAGGAGCAGTGGGTTTGCTTGGAACTGTTGTTCCCCTGAAGCTGTAGATCAGCCTTTTCATTAGACAGTTGATTTTGTTGCTTCCATCCTTTCTGTTGTGTCTTGCATAGCAGATCTAATCACCTGCCTGCCCTGGAAATACGAGTGATTTGAGATCTGAAAGAAAAACTGTCTGCAGGGATTGAGCCCTCAGCTGAGGGACTGGCTCTCCTCGTCCCCCTGCGAAGACTTGGCTGCTTGTGGCCAGCTGAGCAAACCATGGCTTTCAGTAGTTAACATGTGTTAACATTTCAGTGTTAACACCCTGATCCCTTTTCCAGTCATTTTGGGATCTGAGAGAGAACCTAATGAAAATACTTGCTTGGGTATAAAAAAAAAAAAAGTGCGGGTCCTGACTAAATTTCAATAGCAAAAGGAAAACTAGGGAGGGAAAAGACAGGTATTGTAGATAATTCACTACAACAAATTTGCTTTCAAATGTAACTGTGGCTTCTTTCTCACATGGTTAGGACCTAACTGCTACAAATCTACTCTGCATGATCTGCCTCCATATATTTATATGTCGTCTGTGTGACTTCCACACAGAACAAGCCATGATAGAAATCTTTCATTTAATTAAAATTGATTTTAAAATTCGCTTGATCAATAATGAGTTAAAATTCATCCCAGCAGTGATGGGAACAGCAAACCTTCTGAGAAAAGCTTTCAGGCCAGTGGTTTTGGCTTTGGAGACTGGGTCTTGCCTGAAATTATCCCTGTCTTGGCTCCAGGCTCCGTGGTGCTTGGCACATTATGGTTTCCCCTATAGCCCAGCTTGTCAACCACCCATATGAAAAGCCAAGAGATCCAGACTAAAGGTCTCTTTCTTTTTGCTGCCTTTTTCAGTGTAGATGCTTTAAACATCAAACTCTTTATAACATCTATTGTCATCAGTTTGGTAATGCCTACTGGGCTTCAAAAGGAAATTAGAATCTTGTGGAAAATGACCCAATACTTCTTCGTTGAGTCCTACACTGCAGCCTATCTAAACCTTTTGAAGTGCTTGCTCAGATGGCAAAATGGGGTAAGTTATTAGTAAAGTGATATTTAACTGCTGAGTTTTAAAGATTGCAAAAGGGTCCCTCTGCATTTAAGTTTTCTTCCCCTGCAGAAGAAAGACCCAAAGCAAATACGTATAATACAAAAGCACATGGTTTATGTAACCTTGCCTAACAGAAATTGGAGAGATTAATAAAGATCGGCTTCGAATGACAGTAATACTGTTGTTCACACTCCAGGGGGCTTCGTAATTAATTGTCTCAAGCCTTCACTGAGAGATACTTCGCCAAAAGTGCTGTGATCAAGGAAAATTAAGAGGCTGGAGTACCCACTCAGTGCTGTTCCTCTCCTGGGAGTTACTCATTTGGTCCCACACCAGCATTCCTATCTCAGTGATGAGAACTTTATTCCTGATTTGGTAACTGGTTCACTCCGCTTGACTTCCTTGGAAGCCACATTGGCCTGAGATAATGAATTAACATTCAGGATCTGACAGCAGGATGGAGGCTCTTGTTAACTCTGGACTAGAGGTAACAGTGCAACTCTACGTAACTAATGTGTAAATAACACCAGTTTATGTAGTTTCATAGAGAGCAAAGCCAGAAGAAGAGTGCTTTGAACAGGAATTTCAGAAAATCAGTCCAAACAGACCAGTCCAGTGTCAAACAGGAAGGAAAAGAAATGTTAGCTGTTGTAGATAGGTATCTCATGATCTTGGATTGAATGGGCATGTATTCCCTAGTTTGGGGAAACTGGTTTGTTGAATTGCTAATTTGCATCTTGTGTGGAAAATATTGTAAGCTGATTTGCTGTTGAGTCTTTTATAGAAGTATAGAAATCCAAAAGATTCCATGATGAAAAAAACATTTTCGGAAGCAGAGAAGCAGGCACCTCCCCTAAGCATTTCCAAGCACATGGCAAAGGAATACAGTGCAAAGATCACTCAGTTTGAATTAACTCTGTAACATTGAAAGTATTGTGTAAAATCAGTAAACACTGTGATAGCAGGACTTCTTTTGCCACTTAGAACAAAATTTAGACACCTTCATGTTAATAAGAGAAGTAATAATTTCTTAATAAAGGGATTTTAAACCCTAAAAGATTACAAACCTTAAACAACAACAATAGAATCCTTGAAAAGGTATTTTAAAAAAAGTATTTAAATTGCCTCTCTACTCAGAGTCCGTGCTTGAATAATGATAAATCCTTGCACCCTGTGTGGCACTGGTAAAGGCCCAGTCCCTCCCTGCAGCTGTGGTTACGTGAGTGGCACTGTGCCCTGGGGATGGAGCTGGGTGGTGCTCCCTGGGTGACAGCTGAGTGCCCTGAGCTGGGCAGGCCCCGTGTGCTGCCCTGAGCTGGTGGCAGTGCAGGAACAGCCTCTGTGTCCCAGGGTCCCTGCTGTCCCCTCACACAGCCCTGCTCTGCCTGCAAACACTCCTTTGGGGCTTGTTTTTGATTTTTATACCTACATTATCACGCTTTTACAGTAAAGTAGCCAAACCTTCTCATTTTACTTTCTGATGAGAAACATTTTTCACAGCTCTGCTTGGTAATAGAATTAGATGCTTGATGCTTTTCAGCCATGCGTGGAGTGATTAGGGACATGGTTTTTTGCTTGCTGCAGCCCAGTTTCCTTCTTGGGGGCATATTCTTGTGGGAAGAAGACTATTGTCAGAAGGATAGCAAAGCATCTACTGTGATTTTATTTTATTTTGCTTTCCACTCTCCCACTACACTATTCCACAGAGGAGCATAAGGCTGTTAGATCCTTGCTGATAATGTAGTTCCAGTGACTGTGCAAAGAAATGTCAAAATGTTAATACAGTCATCAAGAGCTCCCATGTTGCCTCAGCTATTTGAATTGATTTCAGAGAGTTCTGATCAGAGGAACTGTTCCTTGCTTGGAGTTTAAATATGTTTTATTTTCCATGAAGGCATTTTGGAGCCTCCACCTTCCTTCCTGAAGTCACAGTTGGGAGAACATTTGCCAACAAGCCCACTTTCCCTTCTCGCCCACACACCTGCTATTTGTTTCTCTCTGCTCCATCCTTGTCATTGTGCCATTACAGTTGTTGCTCGTTGTCACAAGGGAACTGGGTCCATAAAGCTGAGGTAGTTTAAAAGAAATAGAAGATAGACAAATGTAATTGCCTGAGTTTTCATTTTGGCCAGTGTGGGTGTGCTAATACACAGGTATTAAAAGAAAAACTTTCATATATTTCAGGATGAAGAATGGCCAGTGCCTGGATTTGAAAATGATGTGAGGAGCAGGACCTCTGAACAGCCTAATGCCACCTCCCCCTGCCACAATGGGAAGCTCAGCAGGTCCCAGTCCAGAGATTTGTTGTGAGTAATCATCACCACCTCCTGGGTGGGAAATTTTGTCCTATTTAGTTTGTCATAATTTTATTACCTAACGTAATTTCAAGTTCTCTTAACAAGTTCATTAAAAGATATGTGCTTTTCTATAATACAAGCAAGGATATTTATCATCTTAACTATGGAGAAATGCTGGTTATTTCCTACATCTCATTGTATTTTGACTGGAGATGAAAACGGACAGTGCTTCCCAGAAGAAAGCTTGACCCTGCACAAGACTACATTGGAGGCAATTTAGGGATTATAGTCTGTGCTTTCTGAAATAATTGCCTGTTGTGTGGAAAATTCAGTTGGCAAAAAGTCCACAAAATTGGCCAGAGGGAGAGATTCCATTACTTTCAATCACCAAACAGTTGGTTTAGATGAAAGGCCTTGTTGGCATCTTAGAGTTTCTGTCTCAACCTTATTTCTTGTGAGCCATGTAGTTACAGTCTGTAGATCTGAAAACAGCACCAAAACTGTGGCAAATAATTTTCAAAGCCTTGGCAAATTATTTTATTTGGTGCTTCTGGTGTTGTGTATTTGATGTGTTGGAAAATGGCTTTCAGAACTTACCTGCTCCAAAGACAGACATCTTAGATAGTGGTTTGAGGAAGCTGAGAGAAAGGAAAACCAGCAAAAGCTGCTGCTGCTGTGTCCAATTTTCCAGTGCATCCTTTTTAGTGGGTTGCTGGAACACACCTTGAGTTCTGGTACTCTCTGGAGTTCCCTTGTGGTTTCTTTTTGTCTCTTCCTCTCAGGACCCTTTTGACCATCTGTGGCTTGTGGAGAATATGAAAACTCCTTCCTGTGTCCAAGATCAATAGCTTTAAAAACATAGCACAAGAAGCCACTAATCATCTTTTCCACCAGGCGTGATTAATTTCTGAAGTGCTTCTGCTACTTTCCTTTGAAGTTCCCTTTCCATTTCTTTTTTATTTTATATTTTTTTTCAGTAAGTGTCCAAAACTCAGAGGCCCACACCCACATGTGTCCTGCAAGGGGCTGGGGCTGGCAGGGACTCCTCTGGAGTCTCTGCTGTTTGGATGTGGGTGGGCCAAGCACTTTTTTGGAAAGCTCTCCCAGATCCTGGAAATACGATTTCAAAAACCAGTTGAGATGTTTCTCAAAGCACCCTGGCTTCAGTGGAAAGTGGTGCTACTTTCCTGTCTGAATCTTGGACTGAGAAGAGAAGGAAAAAGGAGGGGGAGATAAAAACACCCCAAACAGCTGCACTACAAACTTTAGTTGAATGTGGTTCAGCTCCTCAGCCACGCCAACTGAGTAAGAAAGTGACTGAGAGAAGCTACATCCCCACAGCCACCTCCTCTTTATGTGAGTAAATAAGACATTCCAGCAGTGCTGAGGCTGGGCCAGGGAAAAGATTTTTTAATTATTATTATATTTTTTAAATGTTATTTTTAAAGTTAAGTCATCTACAAATCCACCTGCTCTCTATTCCTGCTTCTCCTGCACTCCACAGCAACACCAAGGGCTGCTATTGCTACAGCACTCTCCTTGCAGAAGGAGAAATTGCATGTGACATGTGTGAACAGGTTTCCTGGAATTCTGAGACTACACAAATTCAACACTGTCATCTTTGCAAGTACCAAAAAAATGGTTGTACTATAAATGGGTGGTGTGGTATTGGCTCAGTCAGAAGTGAACATGCCAGCATAGCAGTGAGGGTATGTGCATGAGCCTCAGCACTGCTTCCAGTTGTACTTGGCTGGAATTTTCTAATGCATCTTTGGCACTCAAAGAGGTATCCTCATGTAAAAGCCGTCGATGGCTGACTTGTTGCCCAGTTTGCAGGTACAAATAACTGTATGCACAGATTTCCTCCTCTGCACAGATATTCTTAATGATCAGGCTTTGAAAAGGAGTTATATTGTGTGTGTATGTTAAATTATACGCTACTCTTGTAAGACTGAATGCTAGGTAGGGAAGGCATCCGTAATTGCTTGCCAGGATAGTCCTGTTTGAAAACAGGCCCTGGCTCCTATTTATTTTCAATAATTTGTTTATTTTTTTTCATGCACATCTCAGTCATAACCACTTCTGGCTGCCACAGGAGTTGTGAGGCTCTGTGAAGGGCTCTGTTCATTTTTGCGGCATTAGGTAAGGGTGGAACTGCAGTGTAATGAGGAGGCTTCTGCTGGCAAAGCTTCCTACCCACATGGACCGGCCTGTGGATTTCTGGGCATCTGTGCTCAACATGGAACACCTGCTCACCTAAGGTATGTTCTGGAAAGACTGGATGATGGCCCAGCTGGAAAGGAAGAATTCACACATTGAAGAAGAAGTACCTGTTGAAGGCACAGCGGTGAGCAAAGCTCGTGGCTCTGCAACACTGGAATAGCAGGGACGGGCAGGAAGCCCCTAGAGCAGGAAAAGAGAATGTACACAGAAAATTAAAATGTTCTGTAGTGATTGCAGTAAACTGCTAATGTGCAAAACAGAGGCAAGTGGTTCCCTCCGTGGTTCTGTCAGTGAGAAATGTGTTTTCTGCTGTCTCTTGAGAGTGACCCACTTATAAAGCAGTTGAATGAAGACAGTAGACATCAGTAAGGCTAGAACTAAATAGATACAGCTGTAGGCATTTTCATAAAGGAGACTATCACAGAAAGTAAGTCTGTTAGGGAATCTAGGCCTTGCGTTTAGTAAATACTGGATGAAGTTTCTCCTGATCTTACAGGAATTACGTGTTTTTCAAACTGAGTATAAATATAATGCCCCATTTTATCCATTTTCCCTTGTTTCTCTCTCATCCATCCTGTTCCTGCTGTGTCTTCTAAGATGCTTTTCATCTCCCAGAATGGGATGAGATCTCTTGTCTCTGGGCACTTCTTGTTGCAGGGTTTCATAACTGATGCTCATGCCTCTCCCTCCTTGTGGATGCATATTATGAGGGAATCACCACCAGTGGGATTTAGACTGTACACATAAACTGTGGCTTTCGAGACCTTGTAAGAATCAGGTATCAATCATCTTTCACTGAATTATGTCATAATAATATATAAGGATTTTTATATTTTTTCCCATTAGAAAAGGGAACAAAAGTATTAGTCCTTATATTGAATTTTCATGTGCCCAGTGTGAAACAGTTTCCTGTACGATGGTCCCCAATCTGCGTTCTGAATCACACGCAGCTGATATTAGTTTGGCTGATACCCAGATAAGGACTTGCAGTGAAATTCTGTCCCCAAGAAAGAAAATGGCAGCATTGCCAACTCAAGGCTTGGATTATTCCTGAGCCCATCTATGGGTTTATTGCATAGGAAAGCATGGGATTCCCAGGCTGGCTGTTACTGCAGAGACCCATTTGAAACCATCGACTCCAGTTGCTTTGAACTGCCCTAATTTCAAAACAGGCATGTGATCTTCTGTACTAATTCCAAAGTGAACAAAATATTTGCTTCTGTGGCTGTAAACTTGCATTAAGTACTGAGTTTAATTCTAATTCACATACTTTGGGATGAGTTATGACCCCCTGAGGCTCACCAAGCCCCCCTTGGAAAGAATGGGCCATTCAATTAGAGAGGGGGGATGTTAGTCTTTAGGAAAAGGCTGCCAATCCATGAATTCCCTTCTTCTTGTGTCCCATAATGCTATTCCTTAAGGAGTCTCTTGCACAATAGACTTGATCCTTAACTGTCCATTTACTGCCCAGGCACCCCTGCCCCTGCGGCAGCAGCTCTGGGCAAGGAACATGGGGTCCAAGGGCACGTGCTGGAAGGTGCAGGATATTTTACAGGCTTATTCTTTTCCTGGTGATGCTCCATCACTGTATACTTATTTTCTTTTTATTTTCCTCCCAGCTTGTGTTCCTGTACCTCAGCCCACAGACTGCAGGTCAGTTTGTCTCAGGATTGAGGACCTGATTCACAGCTAAAGCCTCTTTTCTGGCTTCTTTACATTTAGTTTTGCCCCTTGTGCCACAGAACACGGGCACAGTGTGTAACTGGGATTCAGCCTCATCAATGGCAGCGTTTTCCCAGTCTGAAAAGCAATGAAAGGTTAAGGTGGCGGAATATGAGGTATAACATTGACTGTTTGGGTGACATTTGTTTAATATAATGAAATAATAAAATGCTGCTTTTTTTTTTTTCCTTCCCCCCCCCC
>VZRE01013664.1:1001862-1235211 GCA_013396775.1 Cephalopterus ornatus | reverse complement strand
CCCCCCCCCCCCCATCTCCTTTCCTCATCCATTACACATTTTCCTTGCCTGTTTTTGGAGGGCTTTAAGGACGAAGCTGTAGTCTCACTGAAGTTACTAAGAGTAGAGTCTCGTCACACCCACACAAATGATAGTTGGTGGTGCACTGTTTCTGTACAAACATTTCACTGAATCTGTAGCCACTGTATTAAGCTGCATTTTCTCCCTGAATGGTTTTTAAATGGTTGGCAAGAGAGGATTTGAGGCCCTTCAAATCTCACCCCAAATCCCAGTAAAATTAATGTTGCTACTGAACATTTTGGGTGGAAAAATAATGCTAAAAAATTTCCTTCAAAAGCCTATGAATATAAAAATGGAAAAGGTTTTCCCTGTGGCTTTTTAGTGTCTTTATCTTGTGTCTGGGAATGCTGCTTTGGAGCAGTGTGTGAAATGGTGGGGGCTCTTCCTTCCCTTTTAAACAATTTATTTCCTTCTTGTGGAGGAATAAGCTTTGCAAAAAGAAGTGAGATAAAGAGAGATAAAGAGACTGTAAAGGATAGAGGGTGGAGTGCTGATATTGGCACACGTACAGGTCTGGTTTTGTGCCTAACTGGAGTGTGTTGTGCCTCTGTAATGCAGTGTCTGCCTTGGCACGAGAGCTCCCTAATACTCATGGAAGTTATAAAGCACATGAAAATATATTTCTTCCCCTTTCCTGCCTTTCCCCCTTCTTTTGAAACCTCAAGGTGTTGACTGGTGGCTCACTGTAGCACTCAGTTTGTTACCACCCATTCACACCTCTGGTGTCTGCTGTCCCCACCTCCTTCACACTTCCCTGCCTGTAACCATGTGTTGCAGAAATAAATTGTGTTGCACAATGAGTGCGTAGAAAGAACAAGAGGGTATTTGAAAGCTGAGAAATCAGGGAGCTGGTGTGGAAAGAGAGAGATGGAAGTGCTTTTGGCACACTGAGCTGGTAGTGTATTATAATTCAAGCTAGATGTCTGCTGTGCTGCAGTGATTATAACATTCATTTGAATGCTGTGGAAGTTGAGTTTGACAGAAAAGGATTGGGAAGCCCAGGGCTTGGGGTGCTGTTTGAGAGCTTGGGAGATCATAGTGTGGCTTTTCTGCTTTCCTCTAGGATCCATATGAAAAAAAGAATTTTAATTTTTTTTGTTGTTGTTGGGTTTGGGTTTTTGTTTGTTTGTTTTTGTTTTGTTTTTGTTTGTTTGTTTGTGGGGTTTTTGTGGGTTTTTTCTCTGGGCTTGGGTTTTTTCCTCCCCACTCAGGTCTGTACCAATGAGGGTCTTGGAAAGATACTGTTCAGTTATGGATCCTAAATAATCCCACTCAGCACCTTGGAGATTTTCCTTGCTGTGAAGAAAGAGAAAGAGAGAAATGAGTTGAAATAAACATTTAGTGTTTCAGCCACACAAATGTAATGCTTTCCTTTAGTTGCACATCTCTTTGGGAAGATTGTGCCCCTTGGTCACACTTTGAATGAGCCAAGGCTGTGCTTTGCATTCACAGCACAAGCAGACACCAGGCACCTTTCGCATTCCATGTGTAAACCTGCTTTGCTCGCTCCTCGGAAGCTGGTGTTGAAGGAGATGGCATGAAACTTCATTATTTTCTTTCCAATTTCGTTAAATTTCAATGAGCTCCCAATCAGAAATGATGGCTTGCCCTTAAAGAGCTGCTGGTACTTGACAAGTGTGTGGCAGTACTTCATTAATTACCAGCAGCCCTTCCCAGCACAACCTCAGTTAGGTGGAATATTTGTTCAGCGCACATAATTATCTCTCTGTCGTTCTCTCTCTCGTATTGATTCATGTGGAAAATATGATTAAAACATGAACATCTACAAATGATTCAGAATAACAAGAGAGGAAAGGCCATTGTTTTTTCGCACTGACTATACTAGATTACTATAATTACAGCTGAATGGTTATACATTTCACTGTGTCCCCCACAAGACCGTGCTCACTCACAGCCTCCATGTACCGTTTAAAAGTAGAGATGTTTAGAAGAAATATCCTCTTAAGGATGTTTCTTTGACCCCTTAAAGGCCTTTACCTTGGCACTTCTACATGTAATCTCTGGCACAGGGTCATGCAAAGTGGGGGTAGGGCTTGGGAAAGAAACACCAACCCTTCAGACATCTGTTGTGGTGTTGGGGCCAAGAGCGGAGGGGAGGCTGTGCCAGTTCGGCAGCCGCTCCCACAGATTGCAGTCGGGCTGCTTTTGATGCCAGCGTTAATAATGTGGGCTCCCCGCTGGGTGGGTGGCACTGCCAGATTCCTAATTAGAATCCACTAAAAGCAGCACAAGGTGAAGTGGTCATTTCTATCCACCCCCCACGTCTCCATCTCTTCTCCCAGCAGAATTGTTTAGCCTTGTTGTTGTTTCGGCCGCTTAGCCCAATGGAGGGGAGTGGGGCAGGGTCCTGTGTGCTCTTGCCTTGGTCTCAAACTGAACAACTGGAAATTTCGATCTGCTGAACCTCTCAGAAAGGCCTGATTCACTGTGGTGTGCGTGGAGATGACAGAACTGATTTCACACTTCATCCATCGTGCGCAGTGGGTTCACTTGTTGTTTGCTCTTGCAGCTGCTGCAGACTCCTGAGACAGGACATTGTTATCCTCCTCTGGTGTGATATGGGCTACGCTGCAAGAGCCCAGTTCAGAGGGCAAGAGCATGTTATGTGTATCCCATTGGCAGCTCTTGCTTTCTCTTAAGAGGCTGTAAATACTATTCCAGAGGTCTTGTTTTCTCCTGAATAGCTTCAGGCTGCTGTTTCATAGAATGGCTCGGGTTGGAAGGGACCTTAAAGATCATCTTGATTCAGCCACCCTCCCATGGGCAGGGTCACCTTCCACTAGACCAGGTTGCTCAAAGCCCCGTCCAACCTGGCTTTGAACACTTCCAGGGATGGAGAAGCTTTTCTTTTTAGTTGGTTCTGGATCAATCAGCCAATTTGGAAATCTTTGAAAAGGTTCTGGCAACTCAGGCTGAGAAATAATGGAATTATAGGATTGTTGACTTGAATTGTTGCTGGTGTGGGTAGATGTGCTTATCTGGGAGAACAAGCTTGGAAGCAGGCAGGACATGGAGGCACAGCTTGGAGAAACCAGCCCAGAGTAGGACAAACCAGCCCAAGTGCACTGCAGCCACCCCCCTCCCACTGGATGGTGGCACATCCTGGGATCTCTGCTGTGAAGGAAAGGATGGGAAGTTTCTGGAAGATGGAATAATAACAGGATGAGGTTTTTGGATTTTTGGCCACTCCTCTACCCCTTCAGTTTTCTTAAGAAGGGGCCTTGGAGAAGTTTATTATAAATCTGTTCCTCTCTGGTTATTTAATGAAGGAATGGGGTTAGCTGGACCAAAACCAGGCAAAATGCAACCTGCAAAACATAAGTTCAGCAGGAACTGCAGAGCTGGGCCTGAAATTACCGTCACTGGTCCCCTCATATAAGGAATGTACTGTGCTTTTTTCTTGACATGAAACAAGGTATTCAGTTTTTGCTTGTAAGGTTTGAGTTGCAAACCTGGAACTCAGGCTGCACAAAGTTGCTTATGAATCAAAAGGAGTCCCGTGAACTCTTGCCAGCTGAAATTTCTGACTTTTCCTTGGCTTTACCTTTAATTTGCTGTTAGAAAACCTGTGATCAAGTTTTAGCCTGTGAGCCTGAAGTAGCCAACTACTCAGCAGCCTTTCTCATCACCTGATTAAATGATATCCTTCATACTGTCCTGCCTTTTGATCAGTAATTCAGTATGATGCCTATTCCAGTAATTGTGAATGCAGAACAATCAGTTTTCTGCCAGAAGTATTTTAACACAACTGCACTGCCTTCTGCAAATAGCACTTGACTATCTGACTTCAAGATGGAAGGGAAATTCCCCTTCTTGGTGTCCACAAAATACCATTGACCACTAAATACCTTCTAGTCAGCACGTTATTTCAATTCCTTTCTATTTGTGTCCTATAGAATAGGACAATGCCAACTCTCTTTTTGGCTGTCTACTAACCAAGGCATAATATTTTTAATAAATATTTTGGAAAATTCCTATAACATATGTATGGATATAAATGAGAAAGAGCTGAAAAGATGAAAATACTCTGGGTTTCTGGCAGGGTGAGAGAGGAAGGGGGTAAAAAAAGAAGATTTTCTGAGAGACAGCAAATGTGTATCTTTTGTTTGGTAATATGGTATCCATGTAATGTCTCTGAAATGGCCACAGTTAAAGTTCATGCTACATTAGGAAAGCAAAGTGGTTTACATTGAAACTTAATAGAAGTCAATTGTGTTTGAAACATCTGATGCAGAAATAAAACACCTTATGTTTTATGGGAGCGAGGAGCTGCATGTTTGGCACTCGTTCCTCTTTCTAAACACGTGTGCTCTCTCTACCCATTTGAGATAATCCAGGGCTGGCTCCTGCCCAGTCACTCCTCCCAGCCAGAGTTACACGAGACACGAGGAGCTCACTGCACACACACACCTACTCCCTCTTGGGCCACTTCTTACCTCGAGTGAGAAGCAGTTGTCACCTTCTACAAATCTTCCAAGTCCAAAGAGAACACTATTAACAATGGATTTCTTTTTCTTTCATCAATCAGTTCTTTACTTTGTTTGGGCAGAGCTTGGGTGTTTTCCCCTTATATTTTTTTCTGTTACTTAATGGTTACTCAATGCAAACTCTTGAAGTTCCTGTTGGAGCACAATCTTTAGGACTGCTGTTGTTTGGCCCACTTCCCTAAACAACCAGAAAATGTAGTTTCACTGACAAAGCCTCTCTGTTTTATAGGTAGGAATGGTCATGAACTGATCCTCCAACTGAACTAAGGTTTCCAGTGGACACCTTCCAACTTCTGTTGCCTTCCAGTCAATTACATGCTTATTTTCCTAATCCTCTATTTGACAGGCACAGATTTGTACATTTTTGCATTTGGGATGAAATTCTTTGCTGCATTAGATGTGTGCAGGGGTTCTCACCTCTGGAGTGCCAGAGGATCAAAACACAGCGAGTCTGGCCCTGAGAACATAAACTAGAATTTGCAAATATTAATGCACTTCTGCACCCTCTTCTTTCTGAGGGCCTGAAAGTCAATTTAATTAGCTATTGAAGTGTTCTATTTGGTAGATTAGTTAGGATTTGGATTTTAAGGCGGGATTAATGTTTTGTTCCTACAAGGTTATATGACAAGTCTACAAGAGAACTGAAAATAATAACCAGAACCAGCCCTTTTTCCAGTTAATGGAAACCAAGATTTGTCAAAAGTCTTGATCTGTGCAAGAAATGGAGATCAGGTTGATATATTTGATATACCAGTATATTAAAACATGTTCTCCTAACAGCTATTTCTGCTAAATAGAAATTGGTCAGTTTTGTACCTGTTTCATAAACAGGAGAACAATATGTTTTGTGAAACAACCCAAGGAGTGGAAAACCTCATCCTGAAGGGGAATGTGATAACGCAGTGAACTTTTTATGTCAAATGTTTAAACTCTGCTCCAGCACTCCCTTTCCTAGGGGATTTATTTCCACAGCACTGGAGCTGTAAGCCACCTTCTGTTACCAGGCTTTGTTTTTGTTGGCTCTCTCAGAGGTTTTCCTTTTTCCTTTACGAAACTTTGGTGAGTGTGTGAAGACATTCTGGTGAGCTGTGCATGACAGTGTCAGGAAGCTGAATCTGCCTGTAGAGAGCAATGGGGTTTGCTCTGCAGGCTCCAGGAGTAACAGGCTCTGCTCCAGAAGGAGTGAAGTGCTTGAGTATAGAGCTATAGAGAATGTAGAGCTGCATTTTGGAGTCTAGTACTCCCTGAATCATGGTATCATGGAATGGTTTAGGCTGAAAGGGACCTTAGAGATCATCTTATTCCAACCCCCTGCCATGGGCAGGGACACCTTCCACTAGCCCAGGTGGTTCCAAGCCCCATCCAACCTGGCCTTGGACACTTCCAGGGATGGAGCAGCCACAGCTTCTCTTGACAGCCTCTGAGTAAAGAATTTCCTCTGAACACCTAATCTAAACTTCCCCTCTTTTAGTTTAAAATCATTCCCCCTTGTCCTATCACTATGTCTTCAATATGTCTTCAAGATTCAAAAGTCTACCATATAAGATTTCTTCCTGGTTTTAGCTGTGGCTACTTAAGGCTTTGAGCAGTTCTGGGGCTTTTTGTTGTGGCTTTTTTTTGTTTGTTTGGTCATTGTTTTTGGGGGGTGCTTTTGGTTTGTTTGTTTTTTTTTGAGTTTCGGGTATTTTTTATAACACAAGGATGATTCATTTTGAGGCTTTCAGTGTTTCCATTTCTATCCTTATTTGTCCATCTCCTTTCTTTTTAGGAGCAAATCCTGATATAAGCAAGACAATGAAATAAGAATACCCCCTCCCATGTTAGTGGAAATTTAAAACCGTCTGAATACACAGAGTAAGGCAGGAATCACAAGTTTTCTTATATTGACATTAATATTGTCATAAAAAATAGACAGTGGTGTGGCTAAATGTCAGTCCTACTTGGATTTTCTCAGTATTTTTCTGAAAGCCACAGTTCTTGGCATTCTGGAACTAGGCAAATATCAGCTCCTCATCCCAGGTGGAAGACAAAATTTTGGACCTAGAGCAAAACTAAGGATTTAAAACTTGAAAAGATGTGACTATTGGTCAAAAAGGGTTGGAATTTGGTGTTTTGTTTTGTTTGTTTTTTAAATGTTTGTTTGTTTGTTTGTTTATGTTTAGAATAGCTTTGTGACCTTAAGTCCTGACTCCTCACTTTTGAATGCCCAGTTTGACAACACTCGAGTAATGGGAAGTGGAAAGCCATTCCTGGGAGGGAAGGCTGACCCAAACCCCCCAGTTCTGCCATGGTGTGGGCTCTGTAAGTAGGTCCAGTGTAAAAGTGAACCTCAGTGTTGCCCAAAGCCAGAGGAAGACAGCACTTCCCTGGACAGACTGGGGGCACGCTGCAGTCACCAGGACAGGAGTCCCTCCTCCCCCTGCGCTCCTTGGACATATGGTCAGCTCATGTGCCAGCCCTGGGCCCGTGGCCCCGGGGCCGCTGGCTGAGGAGCACGCTGGCCCCACAGCTGGCTGCCATCAGTGCTGCTGTCAGCAGGAACCACCAGCCTGGAGCACACTCTGCTCCTGTGTGCTGGAGAAGCCAAGTCCCAGCGGGGTTCCCTGGCCCAATCCCTTGAAGACTGTGAGTCTCTCTGAGCAGGAGCTTTTGTCTTTGCTCCCCTTGATCACAGTGACACCACTGGTAATTGCAAATACGTCTCCCGTATGACATCCGTGGAATTCGTACAGCACTGCAGACCTTAGTGCTCCCTGGTGCTTTTAAGTCCTCAGCACTGGCTTTGCATCCATCTAGGACAGTCTGTCTGTCTCTCCTTCCTCGCTGCAGTTGCAGTATGGCAGGAAATCCTCTCTTTTGGGACCAGTCATTGCTGTCTCCTTCTTGCTCTCCCCACCCCACTCTTGAGCAGTGCTGTTCCTTGATTGTGATCTAAATTGTCCTTATTGTATGCCAGACACTGAGAGAGCTGCAAGGCATCGTTTCCTGCCGGGCACTGCCAGGCACAGAACATATGCTAGACATCCACAGGCAGATGGGGTTGGTTAGGGCCAGGGAAGCATGAAAAAACTGGGGCTTGGGTAGGAAGAGGCTAAAGAACTCACAAACTGGTTGAGTGCCATATCTCAAGCAATGTTAACAGCTCATTAACATTCCCTACAGGGCTGGCAGGTCAACACAGGAGGTCAAAAAAATTAAGAACTGTTTTCTTAAGGAAACAGGAGGTAAAGTGGTTTAGATACATACAGCTGGTGTAGGACACAGTGTAAGGATTGGCCTGAAAGAAGGCAGAGGGGAATACTTCGTCTCAGTCTCTGCCTGCTTAACTAGGACCAGCCATCTGTCCATTTGCTACCTGGGATTCTCCCCATGCTGAGCTGAAACTGGCTTCATCATTCAAAAGCAAACTTGCCCAATGGCACAAGAAGTTGGGAGGCAGCTGATTCGTGACCTAGCCAAAGACATCGGGAGGAGGGAGCGAGGTTTTCCTTTGAACCAGGCTCTGTAAGCATATGGCAGGCCTTGTACTTCAGGACGTGATCCATATGCTGCTCCTCAGTGCCCATATGCTTTCTATATTTTCTGTATTTATTTATTTTAATCAGGATTGAGTCTGTGATCTTGATTTTCCTTTTGCTGCTGGCTGTAATTACATTTGGTTGTGCTACTGGAGGTAAGGCAACAAGGTTAAAAATGAACACCAGTGTCCTTTTAACATCCTCTTGTCCTGTGTGTTTTGTGGAGAGAGTTGTATTCTGGGTTAATGATCTGTAATACTATTAGTTTACATTGCTGCTTCTTGTTGCAGCTCGAACGTGGAGTTTCATTGACTAAGGGCTGGAGAAGAGACAAGCTCCAACAATAGAGTTGTGCAAACATGAACTGATATTTGCTATTTCTTGTAGGGTTAGAAGCTATAAATCAGTGTATTCTTATTTCACTGGAAAAAGCAGTGGAATTGAGAAAACAACTCTGGTCTCCGTCTCCAACCAACATGGCAGAATTCAACCTGAGGTAGTTCAGATTTATAGGGGCAAGGAAGCACTGTTATCTTCCTCACTAATACTGGGATATTTTGGCTCCAGAGGGGCAGTATTTCCGGATCTCTTTAGCTGAACCCTTCCTGCCACATGGGCTGTGTGGTGGGGACAGCTGTGGCTCCAAACCAAGCAAGAACGGCGCTGGGGAGATCCCTGTGCCCTGAGGGCCTGAGCATCGAGGGGTCCCTTTGGACAGGGTGACCCCAGCCTGCCCCAAACCAGGAGCAGCAGCACCTCCTGAGCACAGCGGTGGGGTGTCCTGGCTGTGCACAGGCTCCAGCCTCCCAGCAGTGCCTGTTCCTCCTTCCACATTCCAACAGGGATGCCCCTTCCACTGCTCAAGGGCCCAGCAGCAGAGCGCAGGAGCTGGAGTAGCAAGACCCCTCTCTGGCACGTCCAGCCCATACCCATCTGCAGAAAATTCATAGGATAAACCAAAGTATTTGTAAGCACAACAGGCATTCAGAACACAATGAGTGTTCCAAAAAGAAAACCTACATTTTCATGTACTTAGTTACTCAGCCTTCAAAAAGTCTTGTTTTCACACTGATGCTGGAAGGCCAGGGCTGAAAATAGAAAGTCATTTCTCAGAGGTAAAAGGCTTTATGGCCCAATTATTTTAACCATCCCTGTGCTTTTTGTTTTCCTGTGAACCTGCTAAAGAATTAATAGTGAGATCTGATTTCTTTTTCATTTCCACATGGTTATAGAAAAAAAATTCCTGATAAAATAATTCCTCTTTGATATTGGGGCAGGGGGAATATTGCTTTTTGTTATTTTTTTTTTCTGTGGGAAAAAATGTAACATACTCTGGGTCTCTAGCATTAATGAAAACAGACTCTTCTGAGGGTTCTCACCAGTAATTAAATGAATATTCCTCACTTTTCATTGCATACAAATAACAAATGGGCAGATTGGGTATTTCCTGCATGAAGTGATAACATCTGTGTATTATTGGGGAATACTTTAGTCCTTTATCACTGAGTAGTAACTCACTTTAAGATTATTTAGAATTAATGACAGTTTTGTGTGAGAAAAAACAATGTCCTGGCTTCTTAAAGGCTTTATCATTGACGTGTTTTTCCACCACAAAATTTTTAGACGCTGAGAAGATCTTACAATGTCAAGGACTGGGGACAAAACAATGGCTTTCTTGTAAGAAGAACCATCTCAAATTTTCATTTAAATCTTGTGGTCAAAAGTATTTATCCATAAATACTTTTGGATTTACAAATCGTTATTACTGCAGAATTTGAAGTGTCAAAATACTGCATGAAAATCTCTTGTTTCTGCTCTCAAAGAGAAGCAGGAGATATTATAAACCTTGCAGGAGAGCCTGTTTTTGTGAGAATATGGAGATCACTGTTCAGAATGAAGCCTTAGAAAGAAAACTCTTCAGGAGATTTTTGTGGAAGGCCTTTTGCTAGAAAAAAAAGTATTTGAAACTCAAAGATTTTTTGCAAGGGAGGTATAACGTGGTCTTTACAGAAGAAGTTTAATGCCATGTGGCATTAAACTCCAACTCTTGAAAGACATCGCAGTGTTTGAAGAAGATACACTTCAGTGTTGAATGGAATCTAATTTGGTTCTAACAGGAAATATTAACATGCTTTTTATTAACAAAAACTACAAGTATTTTTATTTTCTCCAGTAAAAATTGTATTGGAACTTTCTGCTCTACCATTCCCCTTGACAAATATTTTTATTTTCATTTCAGTTGGGAAGGAAAATGAAATGAAGAAATGCTGGAGCCTCCATAGCACGTGACTTTGTGTTTAAAGAACTCCAGTTAGGAAAGGCAGCAAATGTAGGAAAGGATCTGAATTTCAGACCTTCCAAGAGTCAGTCATTTCTCTGCTTTAGAACTCGGATTATCACATGAATATAGGGTCTCATTTATTCCTTTTAACACTTTTCTGAGTTGTAGAATAGAATCCAAATCTCTGGATCCTCACAGGACAATTCTCTGGGCAGTTTTCCCTTTCTGTCATAAGCAGCTGAGGAATGTGACGACCTCCCTCGGCACTTGGGCTCTGCATCCTTAACCTGTGCAAGCCTCGGGCTGCTGTCAAATCAGCTGCTGATAATGATGGTAACCATTGCTCTACTGAGGCTTGAATGACAACCTTCCTTATCGTTCTGGAAAGAACATCTTTATCCTGCAGTGAATTCTGAGAAACTTCACGTTTTAACTCTCCTGGAGAGGACACGGAAAGTACCCATGTGTTTTATGGCCAGCCTTGCATGGGATTTTCCAAGCATAAGTAGACAATAGGGGGCAAAATGAGTCTTGAATGAATTTTAAGAATCCATGTGAGGCAGGCAGTCCTTGATACAAAGGAGAAATAAGATGCTGAATGTTTGCTTGAATGTGTTGCTCACAGGCTGAGCAAACTCTGTGCTTGGCCGGGAGTGCTCTGGCTGCAGGAAGGGCCAGAGCAGAGCAATGTCTGTGCTGTGCAGCTTCAGGGAAACCCATCTTCCTTGGAAGAGCAGAGGAAGCTCTGAGACCCAGACCCCAGCTCTGGATGGGAAGTACTGTCATTTTGTCTTTGCTCTCCCGCTGAAGTGTCAGTGCATTTGTGTCTATCTCTTCTTGCACCATTTAAAGGATAAGAACCAAACAGATCTGAGAATGTCTCCTGCATCTTGCAGCAGTGAGCTTTGATTCACACTTCCTTTAATTCACTGCTGTGAAAAATGGGCTGGCGTCCTACTGTGAATTTAAATACTCCCAACCCAGGAATAAATGGATCCCATGGCTCATTTATCTTTCAGCTATTAATTAATAGTGGTTAATTGTAGTTATGAACTGCAGCATTCCAGTCTCCAGCATCCATACATTTTATTTAATATATTCTGATTAAGGTGGAGTCAGCGAGTTGGAGAATAATTAAAACAGCTCCTTGCCATCAGCTTCTTACAAAATTTCAGCTTCCTCATGAATTTATAAGATGGTTGCATCTGCCTCTTCAGAGCGAGTTGTTTTGGGACTGAAGCACAGCAAACACTGTGGGAAGATCTGTTTGAACATGCTACTTGTTTGTCCTTGATGTCCCACACTAACACACCTTTCTCAGCACTGCACTAGTGGAAGAACTTTGCACACCTTCAGTCTTCATTCTAGAATCAAGATAAGAACAGTTCCCACTCTTCTGTCCATCCCTATGCAATGAAATAGTTGATAATATCAGTAGGGCAGTCTGTGTCTGAGAGTCTATAGAATAAGTCCATGAATGGCTCTTCTGTATTAACTTTCTGAAACCTGTTATCCCAGGAAAAATGTGTCATAGGACAGGGCTAAGAGAGTAGTTTGCTTTGATGAGCAGTATCTTCATAAAATCATAGAATAGTTTGGGTTACAAGGGCCCTTAAAGATCAATTCATTCCAACCCCCCTGCAGGGACAACTTCCACCAGACCAGGTTGCTTCAAGACCTGTCCAAACTGGCATTTTCTTATTTCAAAATACATGTTTCCTTTTTCTGAACACATGCAAATGATATTTTTCTGTGCTTTTTTGATATTTAATTTATTGGTAGTACAATAAGCAGATTTTAGGTTGATGGAAATACAAAATGCCATTTATTTGAATGTGTATTAGTGAGCTTTGGTTTCAAAGCTCTCCCCTCACACTGTGACTGCAGACGTATGTTTGGATCACTTCACACAGCTCTGGGCGAAGTGGGGGTCCTGAAGCCCGGCAGGTGTTAAGGCACAACACATTGCAGGCTTTAAGGGCTGTTTCCTGAGGGATTTCCTCCTCAAGGCAGCTATTGTTTGGTGAAGAGAAAGCCATATCCACTCTGCTGCCAGTGGCATCCTGAAACACACTTGGAACACAGAAAAAATGATGACTCTAAAATTGATTTGATGATAAAGCTTCCCCCACCCCTCATAAATGCTTGTGGCTGAGCTCTGGCAGAGAGATGTCCTGGTGGAAACTGAACTTTGTTCATCTGGGCTCTGGTGGGAACCCTGTGTTCAAGATAAACATGCAAGTGCTCTTTGAAGTTGTTTGCTCATCAAAAGCACAGTTACTTTGTTTGTATTATGCTTGATACTCCCGTGAGATGTAGTTCAATTTATGGTATAAAATCTTGGCAAGAGGAGGCAGTTTAAAAAAAAAAAATCCCCCCCAAACCAAACAAAAACCCCTTTACTCTGCTGAGAAGGTGGAATATTGTCCTCAAGGTCCATCATATGTTTCTTTTCATAGCATTTAATGGATTTTACTTATACTTTTCTCTATATGGAAAATCTTACTTATACCTCCAATACTTTTCAAAGTCTTTTGGGAGTAAGTTACATGTATATTCCTTTGAGATTTTAAACTGGGCCAGAGACTGTAGTGTGTTATTAACATGGTGGGTGCTTCTTTGATGATCCTTCACTGCTGTTGTTGTAGAAGTAAAAATCCCCCTATGGCAACAATCATTCTTCCTTCTTTCTCTGCATGCTGTGGAATGAATGTTAGTGATGCAGCTTTGATGGCAGTGTTTAGATGGTTTCATTCTGTTTCAGATTTGAAATGTCCTTATATAATTTTGAGCTGGGTGAAACACGTGCTGCAAGAGGCATTGTGGAAACACGGCCTTCACTCACCATCCATCCTCCCGTGTGCTGGAGGAAATGCAGGGTGATAAAGGTGTTGGAAACATGTTTTCAGAAAGCTCACGTGGGTTGTTGCAGTTTGCACAGAGAGAAGAGCATGTTCCCTTCCACTGGCCCCGGACCTTTTGGGGCTGGACTTGACCCGGGAAAACTGCGTCTGTGTCTTACCTGTATCTTACCTGTGTCTTACCTGTGTCTTACCTGCCTGTGTCTTCATCTCATGTACCCAGCGTGGGTTGCACCACACTTGGATTTGGGAAGCACAGTGTGTTTCACCTGCAGTGTGCTTGTTTTCACCACTGGAAGTTCACTCCTATGGCTCATAACTGCTCTTCTCAAGTTTGTTTTTTGATTCCAGTTTACCTGGAGCCTTCGGGGAACCTTCTTGTGGAAACTGGCATCCAAGGTGCAAGGATGGAATTTGCTGAGACTGACAATTTAACTTAGTGGAATTTGAGTTCTAGCAAGTTTTTAGTGGTGAATGGAGGTCGAGACCTTGTTTTTCCCTTTCTATAACTAGAAAAAAACCTCCAACAACCAAACAAAAATATTTTGGAAATAGGTCATAGGAAGGAACTGGTCACTCTAAAATGTAAATTTCCAAGTTTTGTGCAGATGTAATCGCAAAATCTCCAACTGTGACAAATCTCTGAGTACCAGCAATTTATAACAAGATAAATACATAAGCATGTATATTGATATATGTTCTTTACATGTGCGTAAAAATGCACTCTGAGCAGTCTAAGCTGAGCTGAGGGACATTTGTCACGAATAGGAAAGGAATATGACTTTTCTTATGGTGTGCTTCCTTTTTCTTTGAGAGAAGTGATACATTCCCCATCTGTCTTTCTCATCTACATTAATGATAATTGATACATCTGAAGAAGTACTGGTAAATTAAATATAATTTTAAGCTTCTTCATTGCCTTCTGAGAATCTTAAAGTAATTTGCTTTTAGTAAAGAATTTAAGAAGGATGTCACTGTTACAAAACTGGCCATGGTTGTAACGACGATAATTTTTTAAAAGGCAAAACATCTAAATCATAGAAAAGCTAAGCTCGGGATTTTCAGAGCACTTTAAGTACATCATTTTTGTGGTTGCTTGCTTTGAGTTGCTTAATGTAGTCATCTAAAATTCAAGGCTCCTAAAATCACTCCATGGAATCACTCCATCACTACATGGATTTTGCCCAAGATCACAGTGGGAGTCTGTAATACTGCTGGGCCCAGAATCTACATGCTGATTCTGACCTTGCTAAAGCTGATCTTAAATCTTCTATAGTTGTTAATGTCAGTAGATTTACTTTTGATACAAAATTACTGTCACTAAGATTAAAATTCCGATTTCCAGACTTTTCATCCTGTGCTTTAGCTCAGCAGAAAATAATTCTTTCTCCATATGCCATTTTTTTGGATGAGGCTTAAAATCAGATGCTTATCTCAGTCTCTTATTTTGGCAAAAGTGAACTGGAGATCCCAGCTGGAGGTTTCTATTCTGGCTGTGTCAGAAATGTCTTGGGAGCAACTTTCTTTGCAGTGTTTCAGTGCTGCTCATTCTGCTCCTATTCACAACATCAGGAAGTACAAAACAAAATTTGCATTCTGATGTTTAGGCTTAAGGAAAATCTACTTGATTGGTTTAGAGGTGGCTGAAAACATTCATATGTTTAAAATAAAGCTGTGTCGCTGGAGATGAGCTCACAAATGATTTTTGTTTTCTGTATGTTTACCCTTATAGAATACCAAGGGTAGAATTTAGTTCAGTAATCTCTAATATGGCTCATACAGTCATTTGACAGTCAGCACAGGCTATTATGCATAAAACTGTTTTGTCTTTCTCATTCTACCTTTATTTCTACGTGCACACACTGGTAGTGATGATGCAAGGAGGTAATGCTCAGTTGTAGATGTATTTCAGGTTTTACCCTGTTGATAAAACCATCCCTTTTCAAACAGATTTGACTCACTGCTTGCCTAGCCATGAGTTTCTCAGTTATTATTATGGTCTTAGTCATGAGTCAAAATATCTTTTAATCTATCAGAAATACCTCCTTTTTTTCCTCTGTAAGAGGAGCAGCCAAGTTTTTTCTGTGCCTCGTAGCAGTGATTCAGTCCAAGGGAGGTGAGAGAATGTGATTTAAGTGAAGGTAATATTTTTGGCTCTTTCAGAGTCTTTTCATTTTCAACAAGGACCTCCTGAATCTTGGTTTATCCTCAGGTGTTTCCACTGACATGTAACTGGCTCTGGGAACAACCATGTGGATTCCGTAATGGGAGACAGCCCTGGAGAGCCTGGCGTGCTCCTCCAGACTGTGTGCGTGGCCTGGCCTCTGCTCCTAGCTTCATTTGCTTTGTGTGCTGTCTTGGAGGGAGCTGGCTCTGAAAAGGAGAGTTGGTGGAAAAAGGTTCACTTGAAAGAACAAATGAATGTTTCCTGTCCTCTGCCCACATAGACAGTTTTTGGACAGTGCATCTGCTGAGGTGTGCACCATATGCGAGTACTCTTTAAAGCTGGTCATTCTCTCATGTCATGACCTAGAGAACAAATACAGAATTGTGGAGTGGATGAGCTGCAGATTTTTCCCCTCTTCTTTTTTCAGTATTTCTTAATCTCTCCATTTGTGTCCCAGTTCTGTGTTTTTATTTGCATGTGACATCAAACAGACATTTTGATTCTGTGTTGCCAAGGAAAACTGGGATTCACCTGTGAGTGAGTAGACACAGAGTTAAGCCAGGAGGCAATAACAAAACCCCATTGCTTACAGCTGAGCAGTTTATAAAAGATGAGAGGGGCTGGAGGCCTATTAGGACTCTTTCATCCAGCTCTCCCCCACCTTGGAGAGGGGTTGTCCTGTCTGCCTGTCCTGCAGGAGGGCAGGCGTGGCAGCAGACGGGCTGTGCTTCTGCCCTCCCAGAGGGATCAGTGTGAGAACCATAGGAGTCCTCAGAAGCTGGGTCACGTTTTGGTGGGGTGACGAGTCCTCCTGCACCTTTCTTTGGCTTTGCATGTTTCCTAATAAAAGTGATGTCAGCAGAACTCAGCAAACAGTGATTTTTGCCTCATAGCAATGATTGCTGTGCCTCACAAGCTCACAGGGTATGGGTTGAGGTTCTTCTCAAAACAGTAATTAAAAAAATATATTTGCATTTCAAAAGAAGGTTTTGATTCTGATCTACTTGCTTGATTGTGGAAATTAGGATTGCACTTACATTGCTAATACCTTAAATTGTTGTCCTGGAACTTCAGGTTTTTAAATGATTTCTTATCTGACCAAAAAGCATCCTCACTTGCTGCCTGCCAGTGCCTTCCATGAGGCCCATCCCTTGCTGTGGTGGGAGGTTTAGGGCTGTTGGGGGGTTCGGTGCCGTGCTCATGTAGTAAAAAGTGGGGGCATTCACAGCCTCACATTGTCACTGGCTGCCCTGTCCTGCCTCCCTCTTCCTCGTCAGTTCATTTAGCTAATTCCTTTCCTCTTAAATTACTCCCTTCTGCTCAACAGCTTTCACAACTTGTTTGCAACCACCCGCAGTCACTGTGGTTGTGTATTCTTTTCTGGGGGATATATTAGAGTGTTTATTTAGGCTGAAAGCTGCTAAGGGAAGGTTTGCAACTGTGTTTTCATGCTGTCTAGCACCAACAGAGCCTGACCATTGTTTGTTTCAAAACTCACAGCAATAAAAACAATTGATGTTGCATGCATTCATCAACAAAAGTCATAACACAGTTGTAACTAAATCCCTTTATTTATGAAGTTGCTGTGCCCCGAGTCTCTCTGAATGGGCCAGGGAAAGGAAAACGTTGCCCAGAGCAACTTTAACAGCAGTAGCTGCTGCTTTGAAGAGCCTGTTTCACCTGCTCTCTCCTCCTCACTGGCTCCTGTCAGTGGCTTTGCTTGAAGCTTCTACTCAAGGCTCCAATCAAGCGAGCACCCAAATTCCTAGAGGTACCATTTTGCAGCAATATGAGCCTAATTGTTTCTAGATTGAATATTTTCATGGGATATCAGTCTCAGTGTTCCTGGAATTAGCATGCTCACTGAAGGATTGAAGATGCTTATCGGGCCCGACAGCTTTAGTGTCAGCGGGATCATCGACAGCTCTGCGGAACTTCGCCGCGCTGGCGACAATATTTATTTATGCGGAATGGAGACATATGGCCAGAATCATCCGCTCCCTTTCCTCAGTAATTAAAACATCTGGGAGCACAAAAGGGCCGTAAGAAGAAAAAACCCAAGCCTCTCTCTGCTAAATAAAACAGGAGCATGGAGCCTTTACATAATTGCCGAGGCTTTCTGCTGCCGTCGCGGCCGCGTCTCTGGAGGAACAACCTTCTCTAATGTTTTTTGAATGTGTGACGGTCAATAGAAGCACAGCTGAACTGAGCACAGAGCTCAACTTTTTATTAATACTCTATTTTCCAGAGGATGGATTTGAATGGTCCTGAGAGGAATTGGGGGTTATTTCAGGAGTAGCAAAAGCATACTGAAGTCATCAGCCGTTCTACAGACCATGATTATGCAGTGACAGCTTTCTCTGTCTGGAGCATTCTGTAGATATATCTTTGATAAACACTATTTCACTGAGAGCTTTGAGGTTCAAATTCAGACCAGGGCAGTATGATGACAGCTGTTATCATTTGATGGATATTCAGTACAGTGTGTGAAGTGTGTTTAATACAGTTTTATGTAATTTCCAGAGATTAGGTGTCCCAAACACAAAGCCATCTCAGAATGAAGTAATTGTCTAACTTCTTGGCCCTTGCAAAATCCCCAGCTGAGCTGTACACTCTCAGCCTTGCAGGGTTGGACTTTAGAGGAGGAATCTTATTTTTGATATGTGAAACCTTTAAATCCTAAAATCTGTCATCTGCAGAGATGGGCAGCCATTCTGAGAGTTGTTTTATTGTACACAGAGCTCACATTGTGCTGCTTTGTAGAGACTTTATATCTTGTTCTTTTTTTAAAGTGGAGTAAGACCATAGAACCATAGAATTGTTAAGGTTGAAAAAGACCTTTAGGATCATCAAGTCCAGCTGGGAACCCAGCACCATGATTTGAGTGGATGTTATTCAGGTTGCAGTGTCTGAATAGCATCCCATCCACGTTTTGCTGGCAGTGGTGAATTTACCCTCCCAGTATCTCCCATGGGAAAAATGTGAAACTGAGGCAAAGGGATGAAATAGAATTGCCCACAAACATGTAAAAATTCTGTGGCTAACCTGGAAATTGAACTGAGCTCCTTCGAGGCTCCTCCTGTGACAGCTCTTTGTGTTCTGAAACCACAGCTGAGCAGTACAGTGCTCCCAGCAAGGAACCTGACTAGAAGGTTCTAATGATTTTTTATGATCTGTTCAAGTAAAAAACCCATTGCCCCTGAGGAATGATACCACAGCCCCTTTCTCTGGAGGGCTCGTTCGAGGGCCCTGCTGTGTGTGATGTGCACCTGTGTGTGTGACACAGCTGTGCCCAGGGCAGCCTGCGCTGGTGCTCATTGCCTTCAGCTGCTGCCCAGGGCTCACCTCCCCTCCCTGCCTCCCTTGGAGCAGCTTGGTGCTGGCTCCTTGTCCCTTTGGTGTCTTCTGTGCTAAAAACCTTTCCAAAAAGTTGTGGTACTGGGGTACCTCTGTCTCCAGTGCTCTGGGAGATGTCTGGCAGTGACAGAGCAGCAGCTCTTGGCATCTGGAGACCCTGCTTGCATAACTGCTCCAAGGTTTCTCTCTTTGAGCCCTGAATGGTGGTGCCTAAAGCAACCTCAGCGTGCCAGGAGTTCTTCATGTGGGGCAGGATTAGGCTTAGCCCAGGCTTTGTGAGATGGGCTGTGCTGTACGTTATGACTCCAATTTTAAGAAGTGTTTTAAGGAAGGACGGGATAAAATGCAAGTTTTGGGAGGTGGATAAAATGGAGGAACAGGGGCAGGGATGAGAAGAACACAAAGTTGTTCACTGGGAATTTAGGAAAAAACATGGAAGCCCAGCAGCTGGGTGCTGCTTGTGTTCAGTTTGCTTTTGGCACTCCCTGTTGCTTCCAGCAGCACCCAAGCAAAGTAAATTGGGAGCCATTGGCAGTAATATCCAGACCAGCTTCAATGTGGTACTGGAAGCCTCTGCAGTGCAGCACCCCTGCACTGATTTAGCTCTTTGTCAATAAAATGAGCTCTTGTGGAGTGCTGTGACATTTCCAGTAGCTGAAGTGGCTTCCTGACCTGGCTGGGGCAGCACAGCTTGGCTCAGGAGTGAGGGGTGCAAGGAGGGCCACTTGGGGAACCTCACTGTCCGTCTTTTGGGCTTGTTACTCCTTCTCCATATATCTTATGGGCTCTTCTAGCTGCAGGTAGCTATCCCTGCAGTGTTAGCAGCTACTGCATCTTGCAGAATACCCCAGATAATGACAAGAGATTTTTTCCTAAAGAAAACTTATCCCAATAGAGGTCTAATCCAATATATTTATATGACAAACAGTTGAAGCCTTGGAAATGTCTAGCTGGCTCAGAGATTCAATTAAATCTAGCCTAGTTCTAGGTGTATTTCCTAATTAAAGTATTTGACATCCATGCAGACATAAATATTTATGCTTGGTAGAACCTATCCCAAACAGCAAAACAAATTACTCTGACAACATGGAAAACAGGAATGCTCTCCATGTGATGGCTCTATTATCTGCACTAATAGCTGAAATTTTAGCAGGTGTCATTTTACAAATGGTGGAAGAAGCTGTCAGATGTGTTTGGAAGAAGGCTGTCTCTGTGAGGGAAGGTGCTGGTTTTTAGTGGGAATGGAACAAGAATTCCACAAGCAGCATCGTGGGCCCAATTCTGCCCTTGCTTTCTTAGGCTCAACAATCTGAGCCATATTCTCAGACTTTGGTGTCCTTTTCCCCTGCCTGAGTGCCACAAGGACCCTGACAGCACACAGAAATAGGGCAACAGATCATTTTTACCTTGGGGATTGTGACTGTTTGGTGGGTTCCACGTTGCTGTGTCTCATGCTGTGGCCAACAGCCTGATACATGTTCTGCTTCCATGTTTCCTGGCTTCCTAACAAATCCAGAAAGCATCCAGCCTCTTGTAAATTCCAGTGTTATCAACCCATAATTCCTGCAGCCCCACAGTCTGATACAGACAAGCACTTAGCAAAATATTTTGGGGCTGTGTTTTGCTGCTTGCTTTGGATGTTGCAGTTGCTGGCATGAGCAGAGTTCTTAATTTATAGCATTAGTTAATTTTTCCTGGAGACTTAGGATCCTAAACTGTCCCAATTCAGTGTTTTAGGCCCTATCCAATGGCATAATGAGGGTGATCATGATTTAGCATTCTTCTGGCTGGTGTAAACAAGGGATCTTGGATTTAGAAAGACCTCAGTGTTCAAACAGAGAAATAAATCTCAGAAGGAAGGTTTAGAACCAAGATGCATACAAGATTAGGTGTTTGCGCTTTGTTTACCAGCCTTCATTTAACCCCTAATTGTTGTTTTCCCCTGTGTCTCACTGTTGAAAATGGGATTAAAAAAACAAAGCCAAAATCTGGGGACATCTCATAGAACAGAACACACTTGCATTTATTTTATTTATTTAGCAACAGACATCTATTTTTAAAGGAGTCAATAATCACTCACATCCCTGCATCCAGGCAGGAAGAACACTGGTCATAAATAGTGTAACAGACTTGGTGCCAGGTGAGCATCTACATATTTTTTCCATTTACCTCCCTTTGTGTTGGTGATGTTCCAGGACGCCAGAAAAGTAACTCTCTTCCCATCCTCCCCTCTGCTTCTTCAGTCACTTATGGAGTGGCCACCCCTTTATCCAACCCACCTCAGCTGTTCCCTGCAGGAATATCTCAAGCTTTCACGTTGGCCTCTGGTCTGTGTAGGAGAACCCAAACCATCCATGGCACTGGTGCTGCTGGCTCAGAGCAGGGCAAGGGAGAGGCAAAACAAGGATGCTCCTAAGGGAAACTCCATTTGTGTCCCCTTTCCCCAGGAAGAACTGAGTTTGGGAGAACACAGTGTACAGCCCCCTTGGAGATGTTTCTCAGAGTGCAAATGGCAGGATGGAAAAGCCCTCCCAGGCTTTCCACAGGCAGCATTTATAGAAGCTGCTCCTTGTGGGAGAGCAGCCCATATTTACACTGTGTAGCTGGTTAGTGTTAACATTGCTCCTGTGAGCATTGGGGGAATTGTAGTAAATCTTCCCAGAAAGGAGAGCTGGTTTCATCTTGTTTGACACAGTGTTTCCTGATAAGAGCTGCTGGGAAAATACTTCAGTTTTCTTGTCAGACCCAGCTTGCTGAGCTGCCAGGAGAGACTCTGAATCCACAGGGTCCTGAAAAAGAAATTTAAACAGCCACACTGTGGAGGGAGAGAACAGTGACCTGTGAAATGGCTGGACAGGAGGGGCAGCTCTATGAAATATGGGCAAATGTAAAAAGTTTATGGAAACATCTCTCCGGCTTTGCCTGACAAAGAAGGGCAAAGCTGTTCATTTTCTCTGTGATTCCTGGTTTGTACCTGTTGCTCATTCCCAGTTGTGCCTCCAGGTGGGGCTGAGCTGGGTGATGCTGATTGAAACATGCTGTAACCAGAAACTGCAGATAAGGGACTTGTTCACCTGGAGAAACTTCGGAGAGTGAAGGGGACTCAAATGATTCTGTATAGTTTAAAGACAAAAAGAAAAAGGGCACAAAACCAGTACAGGAATGTTTGGGGTTTATTTCTTTTTTTTGTTTGGTTTTTTGTTCGTTTGGTTTGGTTTTTTCCGCTGAAGGGTTTTGTGTTCATTGTAGCTTAGGCATGTGCAAATCTATTCCTTATGTTGTAGTTATGGTTGGTGTTCCCATGCATCCCAGGTTCTCTGATAATCCCACTGATGTTTCTTGGTATCACAGTCTGTATTGCAAATATCATCGTTTTTAAAGTGTGTGTGCCAGCAAACACAGAGGCTTCTGTTCTGAAACCCCAAAGCCTGGATAATTCTTGAGCTCTTTTTGTGTGCATGAAGTTAAACCCTGGTCTAGATTTTGGTGGAAAACACGCAGTAAGATTTTATGTCAAGCCATGTTGCAGACCACAGCCTGTGCCTGGGCTCGACGTGACTTGATGGCTGTTTTTTGCCTCCAGTTCTTTCAGACTCTGAAATTCAAGAGTTGGAAGATCAGATAAAAGTAAACAGACTTTCCATGAACCACAGTGAACTGAAGCCACTTATTTTCAGCAAAACTTACAATGAATTGTGTTCAGCCCTGAACTGCTCTGACTCCAGAAGAGGGAGAGCATTTGCTGTAACACTACTGTGAATGTTTATTTTTGGCATCTCTGGAAATCCAGCCATGTGCATAGGTGTGTAGTGAGGATTTATTTGCCACCTGAACTGAAAAATATTTTCTGGATATCCAGCATGAAAAAAAAGTTAAAACATGAGTGTGGAGAGGAATATGTTTGTTTCATCTTATCTGTGTGAAGTAGGAAATACCTTTTCATACCCTGTAAACATTTCAATCTGAATTTCTTGTTGCAAGAAAGGGCAAGCACTTGTGAAAGAGTACACTCATGACAGACACACACAGTGACAAACTTTTAAAAAATACATGTCCCTAATTTTCTAAGCAGCTGTTTAAAACTAGATACATGTCAAAAATTACCCCAGTGATGTCAGCTCAGCCTTTTGCATTTTTCACTACCTGTCCCTGGGCAAATTCTGATCCATCGCCCTGCACAATCAGAGATGTGTTTCTTCTACAAATTAAAGTAGTTAAGCAAAATGGGAGCTTGCATAGAAAAGTTTATAAATTAGCTATGAAGTTCTGTAAACATGTTTGCTGCTTTATTTTTTTAGATTTAATTGCAGCTCTAAATGTTTAATTCGGAGATTTCCGCAGCTGACATAGCCAAGGGTTCTGATGGGGCTGCTGCAGCACAGCCTCCTGTCTGTCAAATGGACAGTGCTCCCAGAAAAAGCAACCCAGATTCCCCAAAAGACATCTATGTCAAATTGATGATGAGCTTGGCTGGCATCTTAGAAATATCCTGAGATAGCAAGATTAACCCTCAGATGCCCTGGGAGGCAAAGGCCATTGGAAAAGAGGGGCACACACAGGACTTGGCAGATGGAAAAACCTGCAAGGCTCAGCTAAATGCAAGTCTTCCTCAGAAGTGGTAACTTCAAAACTGGGGATGCAGGTAATTCTGTTGGCTCTCTCTGTTTTTCCTTAGGGTGGTATGGTTCTTTGGGAGGTATTTGCTATGGGATAGCCCCCCAAGGAGTGCTTCCTGGAAGTTATAGGCCATGTCATGTTTTTCAGGCAATGTATTGGGAGGTCCCAAGCAGAGAATCATGGAATATTCTGGGTTGGAATGAATCCACAGGGATCATCCAGTCCAACTCCTGGCTCTCCACAGGACAACCCCAGCAATCTCACCCTGTCCCTGAGAGCATTGTCCAAACACTCCCTGAGCTCTGGCAGCCTTGGGGCTGTGCCCAGTGCCCTGGGGAGCCTGGTCAGTGCCAACCACCCTCTGAGGGAAGAGCCTTGTCCTGAGATCCAACCTGCCCCTGCCCTGACACGGTTTCATGCTGTTCCCTCAGGTCCTCGGTGGTCACAGAGGGCAGAGATCAGTCCTGCCCCTCGTGAGGAAGCTGCAGACTCTGATGAGCTCTGCCCTCAGTCTCCTCCAGGCTGAACAAGCCAAGTGCCCTCAGCTGCTTCTCATATGGCTTCCCCTCCATCTTCTACCACCTCTGTAGCCCTCCTTTGGATGTTCTCCAATAGCTTTATATCTTTCTTATACTGTAGTGCCCAAAACTGCCCCTTGTACTGAGGTGAGGCTGCACCAGCCCATCCTCTTACTTTTCTCCCAGCCAGAGAAATCCAGCATGGCCAGCATTTGGTGCTACTGTGGTGCCATCAGAAACTAATGAGCCACCTTAAAAATTCAACAGTAGCTCCTTAGTGTTTCCCTGGAGGAAAATAAGAAACAAGAAAGACAGACAATTGCCCTGATAGTCAAGGGAGAGCAGTTGCCTGTGTTTGAATTTCTGTGCTACTGTAGTGTCAGCAATGTGAGTCCTGGAATGGAAGGAACCAGTTCCTCCACTGGTACAAACTGGTGGGTCCCTACTGCAGTTGTTGGAGCAAGATTTATTTACACCAGAGGAAGAGCTGACCTTCACAAATTGTAAACAGTCCTTGACAGAAATATGTACCCACGGCCTTGTCAGCTCTCAAAGGTTTTGTCAGCGTTGGTCCCCTGGTAAATGTACTGCAAACTTCCTCCAGCAGAGCAGCAAAATCGGGTCCTTCCCGGCCTCGTGTTCCAGCACCTCCTATGGCAGTAAGAAACCTAAAGGGCCACCTGACCCGACGTGAATTTTGCTGTTGGGGCTGTGTGTGTTGGTTAGGAATTGTGTGTGGCTGCATTTCTCAGTGTCTGCATTCTTACCAAAGCTGAGCATTGTAGGTGTGACTCAATGTGTGTCATAACTCCATCTCTGGAATACTGACTGTCTCAGTGAATTTAGCTTTATTCCCAAGGCTACTAAATGTTTCTAGAGCTGCAAAAAAACCCTTACATTCTGGCCATAAAGAGATAATCATACATCTTTTAAACATTAGTTTTAGATAAAGTTGTAGATTAAAGCAAATATTTTGGGTTTTCTCTCATGATAGTCACAGGTCTCAGTTTGAAAACTGCCTTGTGAACCCAAATATAGATTGTGTGCAAGTCTTGAATTGCTTGTAGTGTTATTAGAGCATTAGAGCCCCCTGTGCTTTTCCCTGTTTCTTGGGAATTAGCCAAAGCATGCTCAACATTTTATAAGGATCAAAATAGATATTTAATAGTGGATAAACACTGAGGCTGTTTTATTCCTAAAAATGAGAGGTAAATTGCCTAGAAATAGTCAGCAAGAATGTGAAAAATATTTAATACCTATTAGGTAATGCTGATGGACCTCAAGGCACTTTATTACCAAGGATACAGCTCCCCCCCACTGTTGTGATTGATATGAGTGTCTCCGTGTACAGGTGTGAAATACTAATGGAGGCTTCCGCAGAAGAGTTAGGGCTCTCCTGGGGGTTTATCACATTGCTTCGGACTGGGGAGAAGCAGAAGTTAGCAGCAAGTTGTAAAGGCTGTTGCGTTTTCTAACCTGCTGTTTACACTCATTTAAGGGACAACAGTTTTATTGAGGAGGAAATGGACTCTGAAGATGTAAAGTTTTATGGAAAAGTGCATTTGGAAAAATTTGAGGACATCTGAAGGCCAGGTGGGAGCTTCTGCAAGTAGCACCCCCCTGAGCTGATAAGTTTCCTTTGGGGTTCAGCCGAGGTGAGGTGTGAAGAGGCTGGCCAGCTGTGAGCTGGGCTGGCGCGGGCAGCCCTCAGCCCCCAGAGAGCCCTGGCACAGCGACGATGGTGCCCAGGAGATCCCTGCCTGGGTCTGAGCCTGAGGGTGAAAGCAGATAAATGCCTCCTGTTGGCCTGGTCTCTGGTATCATAAACACAGGGGATCAGGGGATTGTCCTCGGGGCTGACACTGTGTCAGGACATCCACCAGCCTTGGCTTTGTGGGTCATTAATATCTCCAAGTTCTAAACTGGCACAGACCACAGTGGTTTACAGCTAGTGAATTAGATCAATTAATTTCCAAAGCAAACCTAATGGGCATTTTAGAAGAGGATTTAATGTCTCATTTACTCTCTATAGTTATCTTGTTAAATGCCAATTAAGTATCTAAATATTTCTTACAACCTTAATGAATTACAGTATAATAAGTAATAAATGATCACTAGTTTTTGCTAACATGCTGAAGGCTGCTGTTAACTTGAGAAAGGGAATATTAAATTTTTTGTAGGACACTTGCTTGTGACAGTGAAAGAGTTATTTTTAATAGCACAATAACATTTAAGTAGCAAAATAACTGTCAGAATACAGACTTTTTTTGGTCCAGTAGGATAATGCCAACAAGAAAAAGTTGAGATTGCCCTTTAAAGGTCATATATTTGAATAAGTTTTTAAACTTCTTTTTCCCTCCTAAATTGTGCAAATACTTCTGTTTTTTCCAGTTAGTTGCTGATATAATTAACCCGGTTTTCATATGCAATTGCACAGCTAACCTGAAAATCTGGCCACACATTTTCAAACTGATGAAAATATTATTGTGGAATTTGAGAGTGCAGGAGCAAAGATATATTTTTCCAAGTGTATTTGGTGTCCTCCAGAAACATCTGTGACTTCTTTTTTTTTATTTGTAGTGAACCACAAGAGAATATATGAGTATGCAGGTACAAACAAAATACTTGTATGTGATTACTCCCCATTTATATTTGGGCTTCATCCTTTCCTTCTATTATTTGTGAACCATATGCAAACATCAAGGAGGTGATTTTAAATCGTTCCTTTCTCCTGTCTTCGAAGAGAAAGAAATCTTAGTTGTTCTTCTGGACAAACTGTTTTATGTCAAGGTAAGAGGTGGATAAAGCTGCAAAATGGTGCCAACAGGGTCAGGTGGGGTGATGCAAAGGACGGGACTTGCCCATGCCTGGGAGTAACCCCTGGAATGAAACCCAGGCTGCGCACTTTCCACACTGATGATGCTGTGGGGTGGACCTATCGCAAATGGGTGTTTCACTCTTCCAGGGCTTGGTCCTTCTGAGGAAGTGAATGGGAATAAATTACCTCTTCCCAAAGCCAGGATAGACACCCCTCCTGCAGTAAGTGAGCACCCCACGGCTCTAAGCCCAGAGCAGCCCCAGGGTCCCAGCAGATGAAGTGTCGTGCTTGGCACTGGGGTTTTGAAGAGCTCCTGAGTCTCCTGGGCTGAGTGGAGCTGGGTGATGGGAGCTGTGCCTTTCTGTTCCTGTAGGAGTGCTGGTAACACAACTGGCTTGTGAGGTTTTTTGTGCTTTGTTCCCAGATTAGGGCCTCTTAGGAGCATTCTTCAGGTATCTTTTCTAAGCAGTGTCTCTGTACACTGTATTAAAGAGAATGCAAAGGTATTTCATCTCCTGTGTTGTATTAAAGAGAATACAAAGGTATCTTTAGAGTCTTTTCTTTGAGCAATGTCCTCCCTATTTAAGTCAGCAATTAGTTTATTCTTAAAAGGAGGAAAATAGAAAAAGCAGCTCACAAGCACTCAAAATGTGCAGCTCCCTAAGTGCTTTTTTCCAATTTATGAAACAAACAAAACAAAAAAAATACCCTGCGAAGTTAAACTAATATGAAACAGCCCCAGCATTTGAACTTGTCGCACGAAGCTGGTTTAAATTTTAATGTGAGCTCTGGAGTAGATTTGTGTAAGGCAAGGTAAAGCAAGTCCCATGAAATATTGATTCTGTACATTTTCTTATGAATTTTTATACTCCAATTTAGTAAATTTTTCATCTCGCCTGCACTTAGAGGTTGCCTATAAAGTCGTTACTACCAATTGTATTAACTGTTGTAAATAAATCATCTTGGTTTGGGCTATTTGTATGAACATGGGCCGACAGGACCCGGCTTCGTTTGAGCTGTGGCATGTTATGGCCTTAGCCTGAAAGGGCTAAAAAGGGATTATCAAAATTTAAAATCCGTCATGGCACAGAGGCAGAGCTGCAAAGCCCCTGAGCACCTGTCAGAGGCAGGAATCTTCCTTCTGTGTGTCCCACCTGGGTCAGACAGAGCAGCATGGAGGGCTCTTCAGCAGGACAGTTGTTTTCTGCTTGGTGTCAGAAGAAAATGGGTGGTGGTGTTACCCCCTGCAGTCCTTTTATCTGCAGATCGATCCATTAGAGAGAAGAATAAAAGCTATAAAGATTTTTACTGCTTTGGGTACAGCCTGACTTTGCAAAACAGTGTTTTCTTTAAAATGCCACCTGAAAAGGGACATTGGAACACCTGATTTGAAGGAAATCCATAACTAAATATTTTTCATTTGGCAACTTCAAGCCTCTGAATCCCAGTTCTCTCTCTACCCAGAGCTCTCTCATGTGCTCTAATTAATATCCTCCATCAAACCCAGCTTGGATGTTCACACTGCCTCCTCATCTCTAATTATAACATATTAAGTGGGTAGGTAAGCAAGGTTCTGTTCTGCTTGGTGTCTCCGTATCAAACACAGTGAAATTTAGGTTTTCTGATGCCTTTCCTTCTAAAAGAAGTATTTCAAAACAACTTTTAAAATATTAGATAACATTCAGCTGAATAAGCTTAATGATTTCTTTTCTGTGAGCTATTCCACTGGTAAGTCATAATAGCTATTCCACTGCTTAACTCATAATAGAAACACAGCACGAGAGACTGAAGGTGTTTAAATAGTTTTCTTTATTAATTTTGAACTAATTTCCAAGTAATGTGTTTTTTTATTATTTCTAATTTGATTTTCAATGCCCCTTTTCTCTTAAGCCTGTCTCAGTGAATTTCAGCAATGTACTCTTGGAGGTTAAGGTTGATCGTGCCTGGAGTCTGCTGTGCACCATTAATGTTGTGAAGCATTTTGAGTCATAAATGTCAGCAATGGTTTGATGAGGACCTGGCTTGAAGCAAGTTTTTGCGTGTGCTTACACCCTGTAGTCTTGAGAGGTGCTTAAGTAAGTCCTTAAAGCTGGAGTATATGCTTCAGTGTTCTGAAGATGGATGACATGAATGTGGCTCGCTGTGGTTGATGTGTAAATAAGAACAGATGGTTTTTCCAGATTCTGGTTAATGGTAATTAAACTCTAATTTGTTATTTTATTCAGAATAAATCTCTATTAAATTTCTGGGTGTGTAAATATTCTGAAACAATGCTTTTTGAGATACTGTCATGAATGTTTGGCCTATTTTGAGATAAACCTTATGGCGATTTGACAACAAAGCACACCAGCTTCCCTTCTCCTGATTCTCAGTTGTCTATGTATAATTTCCATCCATTTTTTGTTTCACCTACCTATAAATAAAGTTTACAAGTTTATTTTCACAATACCCCTAAGAATAACTTGTTTCAGAACAGAAAATAAACCTGTTAATAGAAAGAAGTTCTGTAAGTGCTTGGAGATAACACGAAGACAATTCATAACTGATGAAAATTTACTCAATGGGCAAATAATCCTCTGACTTGTCCTCTTCTATCCAAGCTGAGTCTTGTTCAAAAACCAGCTGTGCTCTGGGTGTTGCTTGTAGGTGGGCTTGTTAAATACATTTGAACCTTTTATAAAATTCAAAATAGCAATAGTATTCAAGGAAAAACTCAAATATTTTTCTAAAGGAGCAGCACCTCATTAGTTAATGGCTTTGTGTAATAATCTCCTCTTATTCCCTTTAATCTGCCCTCTGTAGCTGAGCTGAGCCACCAGTGGCAGTAGATCTGGAGTGTTTGTGTAAAGAGCCAAGGATCCCGTTAATTACTGAGCCTTCCTCCCATTCAGCAGAGCCACGTCCGGCCTTCTGTGATTGATAGGAGAAGGCACTGGGAGACAGGAAGGAGCTCTGCAGAAAGGGCAAATGCTGCGAGGGAGGAGGGATGCTGTGGGAGTGTGTCCTGCAGTGAGGAAAAGGGAAATGGAGCAGGGCACAGGCAGCACCTTGCACTGACGGGGGCCTTGGGGAGCCGTGGGAGGGACACCTGTGCTTCCAGAGCTGAGTTCCCTGCCTGGGGGTTCCAGGGCTGAAGCACCAATGTTGGGCCTGAGAAGTTCTCACCAAACACGGAGGCTCGGTTTGGCATCACATTCTCTGGCGTCTACTGAGGGGAGGGCTGGCTGAGGTTTAGGTTGGACATTAGAAAGAGGGTCCCCCAGAGGGTGGTTGGCACTGACCAGGCTCCCCAGGGCCGTGGGCACAGCCCCAAGGCTGCCGGAGCTCCAGGAGGGTTTGGATGATCCTCTGGAGCACAGGGTGTGACTCTTGGCGAGGGTCCTGTGGAGAGCCAGGAGTTGGACTGGATGATCCTTGGGAGACCCTTCCAACTCTACATATTCTGCGAGATATTTTCTCCAAACTTACAGCTTCTCCCTGAAGCTTAGTGGAGTTAACAAATCAAGGCAACTCCATCATGTTGCTGCTGTTCCTCACACAGCTCTCCTTGAGTGCAGAGGAGCTTGTCCTCTCCATTTATGGGCTTCATTGCTTTGGAACCTGCCTTTCCTTCACCCTGGCACAGTGCAGTTGTTTGTATGCCTGTACTCTTATGCAGAGAGAGCAGGGCTCAAGCTGGGGTGCCTTTTCTTAAGAGATGTGGGATTTTTGCATAGTGATAAATGGAATATCACTACAGAAAGAAGGCAAGGGATGTTGACTGCAAACCTTTGTGAAAGGGTCAGCATCTGCATTGCCTCAGTGCACAGTATCAAGACTGGGAAGGAAAATTAATTGTAGAGGAAAACCAAGTTTTTCCTCTGTGTGTTTATTTTTACAACCTTGATTAGTGTTGATTTTTCTGAATTTCCACACTAGTCAGCTTCACTGTAGATATGATGTTGGAATGATGGTGATGTGTTTTGCTGGTTTGGGTTGGATGGCAGCCCTGCCTGGAGCTCTAACATTTGGAGAATCTCAGATGTGACTCTTCCACTGCAAACCTGTATATTATTGATTGATTTTGTTTCAAAGATGCAAGTAAAATCCTGCTGTTTGATTGGAACTGACAAAGTGTAACTCAATCAGTGACATACGAAAGCCTTTTGAGGGCAGCTAGAAACCAATATTACATTAAGTTTAGATCTTTAGGCTTCAACATATATGGCAAAAGCCATATATTTAAATTTTGAAAAGCTATTTCGTCATCATAGTATTCTCAACGAAAACCTCTTTCTTTTGAATAGCTGCCAAATGTATAATTTTCAAATTCTTTATGTGCAAACAAGTAAGATGTAGGCACAGCTAACTGATACCAGAGAAGGGAGGACAGCTGAATGCAGGAAGGAAATCTTGCATATATTCAACTGAATTTTTAACAAATTGGGTATACAGGGTTGTCCTTTTGGCTGTGATGTCACTTGATGTCATCATACAAAATCCCTCTTGGAAATGAAACTGAGGGACAGCCTGTGCTCACACAGCAGCTAACTAAGCCTTCCAGGAGTTACATATGGTTAAGTTAGTATTAGTACTTTTTTTCCCTATAAGTTGAGGAAATAAAAGCTCAGAAAGCCACATGTTTTGATAGAAAAAGGTCTGATTTTTAAACATGCTTTCCTTCATTTTGTATTTGAGATACAACCAGAAGCACAGATATCTAACCCCTGCTTTGTGTGTTGAAGAGAAATAATGAACGTATCTAGACATAAACTCCTCATGGAGGCATCAGCTTCAGCATGTATCTGCTTATTTGTTGAGTGTCCTTAACTCCTCATAACTCACTCTGAACAGACTTGAATGTCAGGTGCTAGAAAGTTCAGCAGAGACAAGGTCAGACCCAAGGGCCCAGCATTTTCAGAGAGAGGAGCAAATTAAGTTCACCCTTCAACCCTCTCCTCTGAGAATCTGCCACTCTGTAAGCTGTTTTAGCTGTGGTCCCCAGAAGTCTGACAAACAGGAACCAGAAACATTTCAGTATATATTTCTCTCGGAAGCAGGCAGTGTCAAGAAATGCAATTTTGGTAGATGACCGCATTAGCCTTGAACTTTTCAGACAAATCTAAATGAAGAGGAAGAGTTTATTCTGGCTTCTAGAAACTGATGGGAGCCCTGTGGGGCATAGGTTCAAGTTTTTAAATGTTCACATAAAGTCAGATAATGGTATCCACCCCCTCAAAGGCTCCACAGGCGCAGAACAGAACATGCCAATGAGCACATGCAACCCTTCAGAGTTCATTATACAGCAAGTGTGTTTCAAAGGACCTTGAGAGCATGTTTCCAAGGGAGGGGTAAGGTCGATGCATGGATGGGAGAAGCCAATTGAAATCAATGGGAATTGATTTAGAGTCCAGGGGCACTGTGTTAAAATCTCCAGTCTTACGATAGAGCTTCATGAATATTAACAGGAGCGGGATCAATACGCAGCTGATTTTCAGATGTACAGCTGGCTCCTTTTCGTCTGTAGATTAAAGACACGGCAATCTTTCTTTCTTTAGATAAGGCTGAGAATTCCAAAAAATGTCTTGTGGCTTTAGATCCAGTTCTCCAGGACTGTTTGATGAGGTTTATGGTATTTTCCTACTTTTAAAGTGTGTGTTTTCCTAGTTGCATTTATCTCTGGTGTCTGTTTCGAGGACGTTGTTTAATGAAGCTGTGCGGGTTGCTCCCGGGTGCTGAGGTGTCTCTCTCATGCCCTGGGGGATGCTGGATTTGGGGCAGCCCCGGTGCCCGCCCTTCTGCCAGCAGCTGGCTGTGCTGTCCCATGGCAGGGAGTGGCTCCGGCACCTTTCACCTGGTGTTCCACACAAACTCCCTGCAAAGCGCTCTGCTGCTCTCCTCTGCATCAGGCCTGCCCCCGAACGTGGGATCTGCCAACCTGCCAGCCCAAATGCCTGGCACCATCCACCTGGAAGAGCTTTCCAAGGTTTGGAGGCAGAAACCTGCGCGGCTGCTGTGCCTGTGGTACCTCAGCTGAGCCTTTGCAGCCCCAGATGCTGCCCCAGCTGTGAAAGTGAAATCTGGCTTGAAAACATTTTCCCTTAACAAAGGATGCACATTATTTGAAACATCCTGAGTGTTTTTGTTTGTTTGGAAAGTGCAGGTCAGGATCCAGACTTGGCAGCTTGTCCGGACTTCCTTAAGGAGCTGAATAAATGCCCTATGTCCAACCAACCCACTTAAATTCTGGTAACATTCGGGGCTCCTCTTGGCAGCAGACAAAGATTTCCGTGTTCAGAAAGCCTAAGAAAGAATAATCATGTCTTCTTTTTTGAATTAAAAAACCAAAAAATACCTAAACCAAAATGACTAAAAAGCCCCAATGAACCAAGCAAAAAAATACTCAAACTCAAAAAACTTCCTCTAAAGGGAGAAGGATTTTGATTTGGCTCTGATAAACTTGTTTGGGCTGTGTGTTCTTTGTTATCAAGAGTGTCACCCTGAGCCAGTCTGCCTCAGCTCAGTGATGCTCGTGGGCAGCACCAGCACTTGAAGCTCCTCTGGCACTTCAGCAGAAACAGAGCTTTGGGTGCTGAGAAATGTGAGACAAGGAGGAGAGAGCCCTAAATCCCACTTTGCCAAGGGACCATGAGGGATTGGGTGTTTTAGTTTTATTTAAAGCAATGATAATTATACTGCACCTCTTCTTTAAGGGGTTTTGAAAATCCTTCTGTAATGTGAAGAAGATATTTTACACAAATGTTGCTCAAATGATGCTTCTGAGTTGTCAGGTGGACCTGTAAGTGAAGCTGAAACACTGGGGGCTTGTCCCAGGCCCTCTGAAGTAAAAGGAGGTAACAGCCAAGGTTACCAAAGCCTAAATTTTGCCTGAATTAGATTTCTAAATACATTGCAAAATAAAGAAAAAAAGAAAGCTGAGTGTGTCTTAGGACTTAGAGGTTTAGTGCTGTTTCCTGTGGTATCTTCAGGTAGTATCGAGCATCTGTATATTAGAAGATCATTGGAAATAGATTTATTTTATTCCAGTTTTGTCACTATGGCTGGTGATAAAGATGTGGATAATGGGAGATATGTGCATTATCTCTGGCATCAGACACTGAAGGCAGTTCCTGGGGTTCCTCCTAGAGCCCAGTCGTGCCAATGATGGTCTAATGCACCTCAGGAACATGAAGTGGTGAGTTTTGATGTATCCTTGTGCTGCTGAGCTGTTCCTAGTTATTCCAAAAGTGACAAAGTTACCCTTGTGCCAAATTCTGATAATTTTGTGCATCAAAGCCTTTGCATGTTGTGCCTGTTTTGCATGTAAGGGAGTGCAGGTTTTGGGACAAGTAGCTTATATTGGTTTTTCAATGTGAATTCTGTAAAAATGGACTTCAGGGGCTGAGCTGATGCTTGTGACAGGAAAAAGACAGCTTGAAAAATTTGGAAAGAGGCTAAAAAATTATTCCTGTGAGCTTGTTAAAGGCCCACGTAGCGGGGCTGCGGTGGCTTTTAGAACAGTTTTTGAAAAATAAAAGTGGTGTGGAGGAAGGCAATGGGAACAATGTAATACAAAATGGGGTAAACTTTGAGACTTTGTCTTTCTATACATTATTCATCATGGCTCGTGAAAGGCGACTTGGCTTCTCTTGTGTTTTTGGCAGCCAATTGGAAATGGTGAAAATGTTTGTAACTTCTATTGTGTTTTTTTCTAATTAGACAAGGCAAATAGTTTATGAAGAGCAAGGACAGAATTAATCACGGGCTCTTGCTCATCACAGCTGTGCTCTGAATGCCTGACAGAGCCACTTTATGGCATATAATTTAACATATAGAATAAATGTAGTACAAAGGACCGAGTTTTGAAAGCATTTTCAGTGGCGATCATGTTGTTTTGCAAAGTCCTGAGCACAACTGATTACAATGGAACTGAATGGGAGCTCTGAGATGCTTTGGAAAGTGAAATCCTCGCTGGCGTTTTCCAAGAGTAGATCTGAATCTGGATTACAGCTTTTTATGCAATTTGGATATAATTTCCATGTCTAATTTGGTGGCTGCATAAGCCTATTGAGTGTTTTCTGCATGCAGTTGGTTACCTAAGCATCCAGCTCTCTGGGTTTAAAAGCATAGAAATCAGGAGGTTCTGAGGGTACTTTCAAGCCATGTGCATAAATTCTTCCCTCTGTGTCAATCTGAAGACTAGAAGCTGTATCTATATTCCGTATGAACTGCATGTATGTTTTTCTGAATGATCTGATGCCAGGAACCATTGTAATTAATGTCTCTTATTAACTTCAAAATGTATATGGCATGGCATTAGCTTTTTAAAGAAATATTGACATGTTTGTTTATTGCTCTTCAACTGCTTTTCTTCTGTCTTAAAGCAAATCTGAAAGACTTCGCCTCTTCTACTTCAATTTTAAAAGCCCCCTCCCACTTTTACCTTAGTAAGACTGTCCACACTTGCAAATAACATCACTCTTTCAATTGAATAACCCTGGCTTAGGTTTACAGGGTGCAGCTAAAGTGGCTTCTCAGTCTTTTACCTAAGCCAGACTTCAAAAATGGTTCATGATCTTTTTCACTGTGAATGGACATTTGTCTGCCTTGTTTCTACCTGTTCTGAATAACCAGCACAAATTCTGTCTAGGTGTGCAAAGGCCAATAATTCGCAAATTTAAGTAGTTGTGTCCACAATTTAAAGGTCTGTTTTAGGTAATTTTAAGCATGCTAAAGACTGAACCATGAATGTGAGTTCATAAAATGTCTAGCAGAAAAGAAACAGTTTTATTCTCTATTATGACATTATTATATTGCAATGGTGTCTGTAATATTCAGGTTGATGTAAAAACTGAATAGAATGAAAATGTGGCTCATTTCGCTCCCATTTTATCTGTTGTTAGAGCAGAATATTCACTGTTTTCCATTTGATTTGGTTATGTTTGTACATAGTATGCTAAAACACCTGATTTTAACTCTTTTGCCAACTCTGGCTGGAAATACTGAAAGCTTTGCAACTGCCCAGATTAGAGTTTCAGAGAGTTAAGTGTCTGATCAGCGGGTGGCAGTGGGAGCAAACCTGGTCTTTCCCAATGTGTCCCAGCTGTCCCCCGTGATGTGGTGTGAGCACCTTGAGGGTGTTGTGTCCAATACACTTTTGGCTGCTGCTTTTTAAAGCACCAGTTTTCATGGAGGAGAACAGGAATCTTGACTTGCTTATTTGTTTTATAAATTGCAGTGCCCAGTCTGTTATTAGACAGATTTCTGAGGTGTTTCTCTCAAGGCCTGATATGGCACACACTGGTGTTTAGAAGAGTTTAAGGGAACTGAGATCCTCCTAAGAGATGGTGGAAAACAAAGATGCTGCTCCTTACTGGTATTTGACACTTATCTTAGTATAGAAAATCAAAGTCTTACTGGGTTCAGAAATGCCAAAACAGCACATTTTGTACTCCTCAAAAAATTATCAGCTTCTGGAAGTGAAGAACATCTGCATCTAAAACACACCAATTAGCAAGAAGACACGAGTGATGCTGAAGCGCTCAGTCTATTTTTGGTCACTGTCTACGTGATCAGGAAAAAACAGAGAATGCAATGGCTTTGATTAACTCTTCTCATTCCTTTAGAAAGGCATTTCTTCTTATTTTCAGTAGGCAGAGGTTGCTGAACAAAATATGCCCATGAAGATGTATAAATACAGCTCGAAGAACTGACAAATACATGGTAACGGGTAATTGACTTGATATATTTACTAAATATCCTGCAGGCTGAGTATGATACACTGAGCCCTCCAAACAGAAGGCCAAGAAAAAGCCTATATATTTACATAATTCATATTTGTGCAGCAAAAGCTTGAATTTTTACATCTAAAATTTTTATTTAGTTTTGACTTCAGTTGTCTTATTTGACATTGTCTTTTAATGTTTCCAGCAATGTCCTGAGTTAGTGTTTAGGTCTAGTACAAGTAACCATAATAAAAAGGCAGGTCCTGGTACCTACAGCTCTACCAATGCATTGTGGTTTTAATTTTAATTCTATCTCTTCTTCAAACATCATTGTTCTCACATTGCACTAATTTATACCAGAAATACTGTTCAAGTATTGACCTGAAATTTTCCTTTCCATAAGCTTTTTAATTTCACCAAAAAGTTTATATTTTTTATTTATATACATGAATTGTAATGTCAAACGCACTCGTCTTCCGAGTGGAGGAGTTATTCTGAATCACATAGTGATATTTCATGAACAAAACACAGAGAGAATGCACAAGGATTTAAAGGACACCTGGATTACTAATAATCTAGGGGTTGAAATTTCACTGTCCTTATGCTCCCAGAAAACTTCAAGCACTCTGCGATCCTCAGGCAGGACCTCTGCTCTGATTTCTGTCACAAGATGAAGAGTGGTCCTCTGGTGCAGTGTGGTGCAGCTGTGTTGCTCAAAGTGACTTCATAAAGAAAGAAGTCTGGATCCATCCAGAATCTGGATGGGGAGTTGCTAAAGACTTGGCCTTGATCCCTTTTGTAATTGTTGTCCTCCTTTGTTCCTTGAAAAGTTTCAGGTCTTTTGATTTGCTAATTTATTGCCATCTTACCCCATATTATTTCCTATTCCAGCCCTGATCTGCCAGGAACTGTGCAGAAGACTTTAAACCCAGTAAAATTGGTACCAAACTATGTTGGCAGAAGAAACTTTAGTAGAACCTGTCCAGCTCACTTCCCTGTCAGAGAATAGAGCTGTGTGGGTGCTCTGGTTTAAGCACGGCTGCCTTTGAAATGTTTTATTTTTAGTAACTTTGTTATGAAATTACTGTCTTTTTCCAAAATCACTTGTTGAAAAGTCTGTTGAGAACATCCTTCAGGCTATGGGAAAACATAAATTCATAATACATTGCAATCTCTTGGTTCTGCAGTCTGTGTGTCTAAATATTTCACAACCACCAGGGCAGAGCAGAAGGTGCAGTTTTAAGTTAATCAAGTAGATTTTGTCTTTCACATAATAAGGCACAGTGAACATCTGAGCTCTCGCTAAGTGTCTAAGACTGAAAAACATGACAGATAATCCTATTGATACTGATCATAAAAAGATACCTCAGGTGGAAGTTTAGCTGGGTTTGCAATACCTATAACCAGTGGCAAATAATTCAGTTACTTGCTGTTTGTGAGCTGTGTTGGAAGTTGTTCAAGGCTTAGCTTGAGAGCTGCTGTGACTCTTCAGCCTCGTGCAGAACATGAGTATTTGGGCTACATTTGCTCTTTTTCTTCCTTCCAGAGGTCAGGTATTGTCCATAGGTGATACCAAGCAATCACCATTTATTGCTGAAGGCCTGATTCAGCCCCTTGGAAGTGAAGGCAAAACTTCCAGTGGATTCTGCTGGATTTCAGACAAAGCCATCAGAAACAGTGGAGGCTCTGCACCTGTTTGAGTTGCAGTTTGAAGCCATACCTTAACGGCTTTGAAGCTGATTTACAAATGCTTTAGTATTGTTTTATCTCAAATGTTTAGCAGTTTTCCTGGTCCTGTCAGGTAAAACCAACTTCAGTGTTAAATATTGTTATTTGAAGTGTAGCATATGGGGAAATGAAAACTGTCTTGGAGGTACAGCAATGAAATGAAATCCTAATTAGTCTTTGGGTAAAACTGACATCAAAAGAGGGCACTAGTCCTCCACTGAACCCAGGTGCAGTATGTGCCTAGGGTTCTGTCTCTTTAAGTGGGAAGCACTGATAATGGAACAATTATCTTTTCGGGGTGGAGTGAAATCTGTGTTTACTCATATTTGTAATTTCAGTGGAATCCTTCCAGTGCTATTTCTGAGACCTTGAACAGACTCCGAGATAGCGAACAGGAAAGTTCATTGCAGAACTGCAGTAGCCTCTATTTTAATCCTTCAGCCCAGAGGTGTGGAAGGCAGCAATAGCCTCGTTGTTACAGTGGTGTAACAGATGTGACCTTTCAAAGGGTGCACTAAGTTATGCTGAAGCTGCCCAGAACAGGGCAATGCACACCCTCAACCTGCTTTCACAGGCTCTGTTGCAGAGTCCACAGAAATGAATTGGAAGATGCCTTCAGCGCTCAGTTGTGGTGCCTTTGCTGGGTTTCAGGTCTTGCTCAGGAAGCTTTTTCTGTACTGCTGAGCACTGGGTCTCACAGAACCTCCAAATTGCATTGTTTTGGCCAGCACAAGTTATAGATGATGACTAGCCCCATTGGTGGAAGAGATCAAAAAATAGAAGAAAACCCAGTCTTTTTTTTCTTGGTGATTGTCCAAGGCCCTGGGTATTCCGGTCTTTGTGTTTTGGGTGTGTTGGCTGTGTATCTGCCCTCGGGGAAGCAGGTGGGTCAGCCTGCACAGCACTGGCAGATGACCACCTGGCAGGGGCTCTAGACCCAGTGCAGGTAAAACACAGGGAGCCAGTTCCTTTGGCACCAATCTCCAAAGGGCTCAAACAGACCTACGGTCACACTGCTGTCACATCATAGGCCACCTGAAACCCTGAAATGGCTCCACTCTGGGAACTGAACACCCTGAAATCCAAGCAGTGTATTTGTGGGTAGTCCTGCTGCTTAAGTGGCCATTAAATGAGGTTCTGCATTTATATATTGAAAATAATCTTGTTCCAGCTGTTTCCTTAGTTCCTTCCTTTGAGCTTTAACTTAACTGGGAGTATATTTTCTAAAGATAGCTGACATGTAAGCCAGCAAGAATAGGAAAGGATCCTGTGCATACTAGTGATTCCAGCAGCAAATACAAATGATAGGAAAAAATGAAATCACAGGTTTTTAAAATTATCATTTTGCGATGGTATTATTTAAATTTAAGGCATTTTTCAGCATTCCAGATTCCTTGAGATTAAGATTGCACTGTGCATCACTTGCCTTTTTTATTCTTTTATCATTGTTATTATTTTTCCTTCCTTCGCTGTCCTATTGAACTGTCTCTATCTCACCCCACCTTTTTTTTGATTTTCCCCTCCATCCCTCTGGGGGTGAGGGAGTGAGCAGCTGTGGGGCACTTCGCTGCCTGCCTGGTTAAACCACAACAGTTGCTTAATCTTCAGTGGAAACACTGAAAACCTCTGGCTTAAACTCTGAATTTAGGTCTGGTGCAATAATAATAGTAGATAATGACTAGGCATCAAATGGTTCAAGTACCTTTGCGTTATAATTGATCTCTCTTACATCCCTATCAAAATTTCTTTCAAATTTGAAATAGCCTGAGGCTTTCCCTGTATAAAAAGTGGATCCTGCCTTCCCCACATTTAAAGAGTTGATTCCGGAGAGGTTTGCCAGTGTTTGGTTCCTCTTAAATGCTTGCTATTTCTGTACAACTCCCTGAAGAGTATGATGGTTTATTTGATTTCATTAACATTTGGAAAGGATTTGAGGAATTGCATGGTTTGGTCACTACAGTAAAAAGATAATAATGCTCTTGAGAGCAGCTGAATGTGGAAATTGCACGTGAGAAGTTGCGTGTCCATCCTTGGAGGCTGCAACTGCCTTTCTCTACGGTGTGCTATAAAGTTTTAACTGCACTAATCAGCCAGGACCATCACTACCACTCCTGTCAGAGGAATGGCCTCTTCTGTGATAACATCTGAAGGCTGTTCTCATTGATGGCCCTGCCTATATATCATTTTCTAAGCATGTGACCACGCTCAAGTCCAAACTTGCTGCATATTGAAATGATTCGGAGGGAAGGCCACCACGAGAGGAGGACTGGCTGGGATCTGGCACTGGGTGGGGGAAGCTTGAATTCACATTACCTGTGTCCGTGAGCTCGAGCATGCCTGTGTTACAGCTCGGTTCTGCAGCCTGCTTCTTCCCTGGCTCTCTCTTTTAGCAGCCATGGTGCCAGAGCAGACTGGTCAGCTGGTTCCCTTTCTGGAAAGAGCTGGTGCAGGGCAGCAGCAGGGCTGGAGGCAGGGCAGCTGTGCTGGGCTGCCCTTCTGGGAGTGCTGTCTGCACTCCTAGTCCACGAGAACCAGCTGAGAAGTGTTGGTGTGACTCCTGTGTTTCAGCACCACTACAAAGGTGTTTGCTAAGTCTTGCAAGTTGTTTTGGTGAATTTGGCAGGGATGTGAAGGGACTTGTGGGATGTGGCACAGTTAAAGCAAATCCACATCGCTTAGTATTTAGAGAGATTTTTCAAAGACGTCAGAGGAGGATGCAGTGATTCCTGTGTCGGAACCTGTTGCAGTGGTTTGCCCCAGAGACCTTCCAGCATTGCTTGCAGCCATGGGAAATTGCACTTGAAAGAGGCTGCTATCACAGCAGCCCAGGCTGACAGCAAGAATAAAATAGCATGTGGCCTGCAGCACGTTCCTTGCTCAGGATCACTGCCTGTAAACCAGCCAAAGTGCCAGAATAGCGGGGTGGGAATATTCAAGTTGTCTCTCTCTTCCTTGAATGTGGTCCTTGCATGTTAACACATGTATATGTGTTATCCAGCTTTTTGAGAGGATAATATAGGGCTTTATCTCAAATCTTTGAAATCTGCTTACCTTGAAATCTGTAATGTTTTATATGATAATAGCCCCTTCTTGGGAGCAGGGTTGCCCTGACCCCAAAATTAAAAAGGCAAAAGCTTAATTTTGTTTTTGTTTTTGTTTTCTTTTAGAAGCAAATATTGTGAATGAGGCACAGAAAAACTTGCCAGTCTACTGTCACTGTAGAGAATTCAAGCCACAGTTTGCATCCCTCCCTCCTCTCACCACCCTTCCCTCCCCACCTCCTCTCCTTGCACCATACATGTGTTTAATCTTAGACATGGATGTAAACCTGTCTATTCCTTATTTTGCATCCTTTGAGTATTATTATAATCAGGCCGGTTTATTAAGAATTAATGCCCCTTCATGAACTGAGGATAATGGAATGGCCACATATCCTCTTGTGCTGGACCGTGATTTACTAATAGGAGCTTCTAGGAAAGGGATCATAAAAGACTGAGGCCCCCACCTCTGGATTAATATTTAATCAGATGTTAAGAGAGCCTTGTGTTGGATCCTAGAGTTGCTAGCAGAAACCTGCAGGGGAGATGAGAGGGCCCTGCATCTTAAAGGGGCAATGCAATTATAATTAAAGGCTTGATCCCAAGCCCATGGACATAAATGAAAAGCTCCTGTTAATTTGAAGACCTTTGGATTTGGCCCAAAGCGAACCAAAAAATAATGAATGTTTTTGCATGTGAGACAGACAGGCTTACTTTTATATATATATATAGATATATATAATTATTATTATTTCAAAGGTATCATGGTTAACATGCATGGTTTAAATTTAAAATGAATGAGAGGGAAAGGTCTGCTGCCAAAAACATGCATCAAACAAGCTGGAGGCCAAACTGTTCCAAACTTTTTAAGTATGGGAATGTGAATTCAGATGGCTTATTTCTTGTATTTCATGGCTAAATAAGCTACACTGAGAGAAGCGTAGCAGTTATTTGTTCCAAGTCTCATTATGGTTTGTGGACTGTAGCTCAATAATCTGTTTTAAGTAGGCACAGATCGGTTTCCTGCAGTTTACAAACAAGATCTGCCCTCGGTTCCCTGAAGGAGCCATCCTACAGCCTCCCAGCCCCTCTGCCTGCGGAAGCAGCTCCGGTGGGACTGCTCCCGTGGGACACAGCCCTGTGGCCAGCACTGCAGAAAGTGCAGGTAACCCACCTGACAGTGCATCTTGTGAATCTAGTTTCTGCAAAGTAAGTGCCCTTTGCAGTTACTGTATCACATTCCTAGTTCTGTTACTGGGTTATTATTTCATAATAAAGCTGGGTGTATGGATTTACAAGAGCTGAAAATGTGTTCTTGACTTGGAACCCAGTGTTGGAGGTGGGTTGTTGGTCAATATAGTCTATTACTGTGTTTTAAACTTTGCCCTATGAGAAAAGCCTCCAGCTGACGTGAAACCCCTGCTAAGCAGAAAGGAGACAGAAGTGAGGGTTGTGCTGGGGCTGTGCTCTGCAGAGGAGGGGGCACAGGAGGGGCTGCTCTGCTCTTGCAGTGCCTGAGAGAAAACCAAGTCTGACCACGGCAGATCTCTCTTCTCGATAGAAAGAATACTTGGCCTTGTAGTGAGCGTGTGGTGAGTGTCTGCCCAGCTGAGCTGATTGGTATGATCTTCTGTCACCCTTTAAAGCTGGCCTTTCAAACCAGTATCCTCCATACCTTTGGAAACACATTATATTCCTCAGGAAGATGGCACATGGAGGTGCTCAGTGTGGCCCAACAACACCTACTGTATTTCAGCACAGCCTGCCATGTCCTTGGTCACTGTGTTTTAATTGATCCGAGTTTGCATCTGCTCTCCATCTATGCTGGTTTTGCATTTGTGCTAAATACAGCACAGTCAGAGGACAGGGACCAGGACTGTGCTTGTATCACTAAATCTCTCTGTACATTCTTGGGGTGCCTTGCACAAGGTAACTTGGTGCAGTATAATATGGAATGATGACATGGTGCATTACATCTGGTTAATTTAGAAATCTGCTGGTATTCCTTCAGTTGATTTTGGCTATTTACATTAACAAAAGACATAAATCCTATAACAGAAGTATATTTAGATCTAAAACACAGTTAAAGTTCTTGCACGAGTGATAAATCTGCTGGGATAATGTTAGTTGTACGCTTTTTCTTCTTCGTTTTGTGCTTTTGCCGTTGCATTTTGAGCATGTAGTTTTCCTGCAAAGTTACCATTGTCTCTAACCTACAGAGTTCAACAGAGACCTGCAACATGCTGCATCTTCCAAAGCAACAGTGGAACTGGATTTCTCTAGGTCATGGACAGGCTCTTGGGAGATACCCATTTTTCATCCTGTGCAGGCCAACTGGCCTCCACTGAGGATAGCAGCACACTTCTGTGGGAAATAGATGGTGTGTTTAGTGTAGAACATGACATTGGGAAAGGAGGGAGTGTGGCTGTTGGCATTTGCCATGAGCAGTGGAGCCAGAAAGTTGATTTGATTGTACCCTCAAGTTTTCATGATCTAAAGGCAAGTGAAAACAGGCTGTATGTTTTTGTTGGCTTTGTTTTTATTATCTTGAGGTCTCTGCAGCTACCTCAGGCTCCTTAAAAAGTTAGGATGTCCAATTTTGGCATTTTGAAGTATTACAGCACGGTCAGCGTCTTTGAGGATCCACAGCACAGAGGTACAGAGATAAAGAGGGCACATGCCAAGCAGGAAAGGCAGAGAGGGGGGATGGATGTGGAACCTGCATCCACTAGATCTCAACTGAGCTCCTGAAGCACAGAGCTAAACAGCCATCTCTGTTGTAATGATTGCTCCCAGAGAAAGATTTTCCCTGAAAACCTCTTTCCAACACCATCTAATATGCAAGGCTTATTTCAGAATTTTATTCCAGCTCATTTAAGTTTCGGGCCCTTCCCCGTTGCTCATTAATCTCAAGGAAAATGCAGATGAGAGAAGTTCAGTCGGTGTGCAGCCACTGTAGCTGAATCTGGGCAAGGTCTTTTCTTTCCTCCTGCTGGCTGGAGGTCAGGAGCCAGGGCTGTATTAAAACACCTCAACAGAGCAGTGCCAATTACAGTCTCTTGTAAGGGCTGGAGATTGTGAGACCATTACTATGGGATGGGAAGAGCTGGATCTCCCCATCGTTTGGTGGGAGATGAGAAATGATCAAGGAAAACTGACTGGTGTTTGAAATGGAGTAGAGAAGGGACTTTCGCTTCTAATGAAACAGTCACAGCTGCTTTGTGATTCAGCCTGCTGCCCTTTCTTGAAAATAGGACCCAACTGTCCATTAGTGGCACATAGCACTGCAGTAAAACTTAGGAAAATTATTTATTGCTGCATCAAGCTGTATAGTTCCTTCTTATAAAGCAAGATACAGCAGAAATGGGGCAAAGGCCAAGCATTTAGCATTAAGTTCCCAAATACTAAGGTCTTACCTAATGTGCAATGTATCCTTTGCAATTAAGAGTAGAAGTTAATGAAGATTCGGACAGTCCTTATTTTTTCCCAGGGGAACTTTGGCAGTCTGGGGTTGGCCACAGAGCAAGTTATCTCCAGTTCATGCAAACCTCAGCCTTGCTTAGAAAAACTTAATTCCTTTCTCAGAACACACCTATTAACCTTGCTTTCCCTTTTTTGAGAAGTCCTTTTTTGCAGATATTGTTGTGGGGGAGTTTGTTGTCTGTGCAATCTCTCACTCAACCAGCCCTTGTCCTCTCAGTGCCCGAGAGCTTCAGCAGGTGATGGCAGGTACCTGACCTGATCAAGCAAAAGCTTCTTCTTCCTGTGGTCAATGGGAACTCTGCCACTGACTTGTTAGAGTCGGGATTTCAGCCCCATGTCCGCACGAAGATGTCGATTATGCATGGTGGAAAACACAGCAAGGTATTTTATCAGAAAAACAGGCACAAATGTGCAAATAAAACCACGGAGATAATAAAGGTCAAAGCTGTTTAATGGACCTTCCTAAAGTTATGCACCACTTAAATCCTAATTAACTCCAGTTTGGGGCATTTCAGTGGGATTTAATAAATAGGCTTGTGGAGAACCTCTGCACAGGGTTGAATTTCAACATTTGCAAAGAAAATGGGAGGAGGTTAGTTTACATTAGGCATCTGTGTATTTTGCTCCCAAAGCAGCATTTAGGAAAATGGCCACAAACAGCACATGCTGGGTTATAGCTGGCAATTTAATCTGCAGGCAGGAACATATAAAATCCATGATAGGATGAAGTTTGCTGTGACTGTTGTGTAATGGAAGAACTCAACAAAACCCAGAAGGCTGAGCAACAAGTGGCATTTCAAACCTCTGAGTTTACCACAGCCTCACGAATTTTGCAGGATGGGTATTTTCCTTGGGTTTCTAGTATTTCAAATGCTTTGCTTGTCGTGGAAACAATGGGGCTGCACTGGTGGGGTGCAGCTGAGTGGTGTACTACAGTGCAGAAAAAAAATCAATTTATTCTGTGGCTCACAATTTATTTCATGGTTGGAGAAATATCAGTTTTTAAGTGATGATTATGTTACCCAAGTATGTGGTACAGTGGCTCTGTGTCTAATACAAACAATTACTGTATATGGGTTACATGTGTGGTTATAATGTGGTGGTGTGGTACTGAGATTTTATCAGGTTTGGGCAACTCACATTACTCACCAATTCCAACTTTGCCTTTGGTCAAATTCTTGGTATCTGTGCAGGTCATCCCAGATGAATGTGAGCAAAAGCTTTACACCACCAGTGTCTCATCATATATTCCATTGTTGGCACATACTGAATACGTGTATTATAAATTCAGTGTTTGAGGAGTCCTTAAAGGCACTTGTGGGACTCCACCTGGAAGGGTTGGCTTCTTCACTGACAAAAGTCCCATGGAACAAATGGGAAAAAAGAAAAGGATAATTTTTAAAGACCTTTTGGATATTATTTCTTTATAATAGAATAGCTTGCTGATTCTTCTGTGGCATCTTAAGATTTTTTGGCAATGCAGGGATACTTATCCCTGCTCTTGAAAGTGCTCAGGGAATTGCCCTGTCTTGTAGCATGTTTTGTTCACAAGATGCTGTACTCTAAAGGTGGACTCTCTGTCCACTCTTTGGACTAATCCTACCATTCTTATCATCTGCTTTCTGATTTGCATCACAGAAAAATTAGTTTCAAAATTTCAAAATGTGAAAAAGGAAAGTGCTTCTACCCATTTCAGCCTCATCCCTGAATCCTAGTGATGCATTTGGAGTTCTAGGGTCCATGCCTAGTCTGTCAGGGCAGACAGAAGTGCTGTTAGACCCTGGCTTTGGGTTTGGGTGCCCCCAAAGACTCTTCTCTCCCCTGGTGTGGCATTTGGCAGGTGAGGAGCCAGCCAAGCTAACCCAGACAGAGATCTGGGTGGGGATGAAAAGAGGCCCTGTCACAGAATCTCTGAAAATAGTCAAAGCTCTGCTTTTGGTCAGCTGGGAGAGGAAGGAAAGAGGCAGGGATAGGGCAGTGCTCCTTTCCCAGCAGGCAGAGTTACTCTCTTGGCATGGCATTTCTTACTCCAGTGCCCTCCCCCCATTCTCCCTTCAGCTTTAATATCTGGGTTTGTCTGATTTTAAACTGGGTTATTTGAATGTCAAACTTTCAATAACACTTTAACAGAGGTGTCCATTAACCCATGCTAAATTACAGCAGAACATCTCTGGAAATACATGTGACATCCACATGAATACCAAATGAATTCATTAGGATCAGTGCTATTCCAATGAATACCAAATGAAACCCACAGTGATGGGGACATCATCTTTCTGTGAATAATCGACAGCGTTCCTTTGGCACTAGTCAAACACATCAGCTGTTTGTTTCTGCTGATGAGAGGTGGCAGTCTAGGTTTTGGTTAGATAAACAAATGATGACACCAATAATCACTTAGTTGGTGGCTGTAATGCTTAATAATCACATCCTGATATCATGCACACGAGAAGCAGTGCTGCACTTTTTATGCATAATGAATCCCAAACACTTCATAAAAGGTGATAACTTTCTTTGACCACTGAATATATTATTTATAAAAGTGCTCCGTTCCCTTCCCCCTCCCACCCTTGGAGATCCTTTTGAATTTTTTTTTATCAAGTAGAATACACTGGTAGCACATCTTAGACTATGAGGTCTCTTCTTATACATAATTTATAAAACAATTTACAAGTGATTTATTTTTAGCAATAAGATAAAACATGGTGTGAAGGGTTTTGCCAACAGAGATATAGATGGTTTGGGAGTAATACTCATGGAGGAGCCTGGGGGTCAAGTGAAAATTATTTTTCTGTTTTTCCCTGAGGTGTGAATCTTAAGGAGCCTCCTCTTGCACCCATTTGCACAGTGCACTAAATACACACTCCCTATAACGGCATGAAGTTGTATGGCACCATGTTTTAGATGGCCTTGAAAAATATCCTTTAACTGAACGTACTGGTAGTTAGACCGTGTTGAGACACTGAAGTGTCCTTTCCAGACACTTGTGGTTTAATGGCTGGCTCCGTGTGGTTGAAGCCCTGCTGAGTGGTGGGGCTGCTGATGTCCACATAGATGAGGTAAGCTCTGGTTTATGATGAACACCTCGTTGACGAAGAGGAGGGTTGTGCTGCCTCCCCTCTCCCAGGAGATGGCAGTGTTTAAGAGCAGTAGCAGAGCATTCTGCATGCCGTGAACCTCGTGTCCTTGCACCAGCTGTGGGTCTCAACGGCCAGTAATCCACAAATATCGAGGTAGCTGTGTAATGGCAGAAGAAATATGGGTTGACCCAAGGATGGAGAGAGGGCTGTGGTGCAGCAGAAGCCCTTTATGTCGGTGTGGTGGCCTGTGATCTGAATGACTTTGGCCTTATGTGTAGCAAGATGTTCAGAGATGTTGACCTTGTAGTTTGCTTATGTCCCAGCCTGCAGCTGTGTGTACTGCAGTAGGAAAACCCAGCTAACTGCCTTTCTCTCATACTAAATATCATTTCATATCAGCCGTGATTTTCTGCAAAACTGAGGAGTCCATTTCTACAGGGCCCTTGCCTTGGAGTGCTGGTTACAAGCACAGCACAAAATGTAGTGAGCAGCAGGGCTCATGTGCTTACCCACTGACAATCAAATGAGGTTATGGCCTTCTCTTTCCAAGCCTCTTCAAAGAGATGTCAGGAAAAATTGCCAGTTCTCACTGGCCATGTAGAAACACTGGTCAGAAGTGATCCCTGCCTGCTGTGGTCACCAACTGGTGGCTTTGGAAATGGAAGCTATAGGTTGGATTTTCCAGCACTGCAGATTGCACAGCCATTTGAAACGGTGTGCTGAGAGCTCTGTAACTTCACTTTGTACATGACCCTGGAAGACAAGGGAGAACAGGACTCCAGATTGCCAGACTCTGGTTTTTATGTGACAGAGTGAGCTGGGGAAATGTGTACCTACTGTGAGCTTCCAGGTGGGATCAGGGCTCTGGCACTTATTTTCCTAGAGGGAATATCCTTCTGGAAGGTCATCTGAAAGGGTAAAGTTATCACTTCTTAACCACAAACCTAATCAGTGCAGTTCCCATAGTCATGTTGTGTCCAGACACTGAAATGACAGTGACATAAAAGAGTACAGAAATTTGGGATATTCAGCCATTTTTGGGGGTCAGATTGAAGAAAAAAAAAAAAAGAGGGGGGGGAAGAAGCTGGAAGCACAGTCTGGGTGGTTCTGGGGTCTGCCTTCTGCACAATTCCTTCTCATGCTCCGCTCCTCAGCGTCTCACCCTGCACTTCTGGGCTGACAGCGAGCATTGTGCAATCCTGGCCTTGTAATGGGTTAGCCTTCCAACTCCTAGGAAACTCATTTCCTATTACTCTATTTGTTTAAAATTAGCATCTACAAAGTTAACTCCATGAGCAGCCCGGACTTTGATTTGGGAAGACGGGAGACATACACCCAGAAAACTGTAAATGCAGGCACCGCTTTCCTTTGCATCCAGAATTCAACAGAGCTGTCAGATAACACATGAGAGATGGTTAATAATAAATTAAAAACATCGCAGCCAGAGGGAAACTGCATCTCTCCCCTCCCCCCAAACTCCCCCTCTCTTTTGCTTTTTTCTACCCCATGGGCTTAATCAGCATCAAAGAGTAACAAATCCAATAAAATGTTTCCCTGAGCCAGGAACCAGCCTGAACTGGATAGTACACACACACCAGCCTCTCTCCTCTCCCCCTGACTGCCAGCCCCTTTGCAAAACAGCTGACAGTCGAGGTGGAGATAGAACAAAGGAAGAGATGGGGAATGGTAAATCACAGAGACACCCCCATCGCTCATCTGGCGCTGGAGAGCTCTAACAGGCCTCCCTTGCTTTTAGGCTACTGGTTCAGAAAGAGCTTTTCTGGCTCCTGACTTGGTTTTTATCCCATAAGATCAGAGATTCAGGGGAGGGAATGGAAAGAGGAAAGATATATGCATTTCTACTGATTTCTCTCCTTTTAAAACTGAATTCAAACAACAGCAGTTTTGTCAAATTGTAGCGGGTCATACACAGACCTTTGATGGGTTTATGGCCGTGGTGCTCCACAAATACCTGCCAGAGCCTTGCTCAGCTGAGAGCAGGTGATGCTGTGCTGGGAGCACTGCCAGGACCCAGCAAGGGTCTGCGTGGTGACCCTTCCCCACCCTGTCCTTGCAGTAGCACCTCTTTTCAGAGCTGGAGGAGATGTCCATCACTCCTGAGCAGGAGGAGAAGTTGGTGGTGGGCTTCATCTTCAGGGGTGAAAGTCACTGTGGGTGTGTTTGAAGGCAGTGGGCTGACGTTGCTTTTCTGTGGCTCCAGCTCCAGCCTGAGGTATCACCTGTGTAATGGCAAGTGCTCCAACAGTGCTTATGGCACCGAGAGATTACAGAAATTAAAACGGGGTAGCAGGAAGAACCAAGGAAACAAAGGAGAACATAGCCTCAGCAGGTTCTTCATTCTATGCTGCTCTTTGGATTGCTTCTCGGGCTGTGTCTGTGTCCCCTGAAGCCGTAATATCTAAGGACTTCCTAGTTATTAATATGGTCAGTGCATTTCCTCCATAGCCTTGGAGAGAGAGCTGCCATCGTTTCTGGCTTAGAGATGAAAACTGGAGCACAGAGGAAGGAAGCTTTAGCTCATGGCCATGCAGAAGAGCCTATGGCACAGTTAAGAAATGAATCCACATAACTCAAACTCTGCTGTATCAGATCATAGCCGGAAGAACATCCTTGCCTTTGGCCTGTTTGAGCTGCAACACTTTCAGGTGAGTTCAGGCATCAAATCTGCTCTGTGCTGAGTCCAGCTTTCTAAATCTATGCTAAAGTGTGACCATGCTAAAGGTAGAGATTTTGAGTAGCTGACAGACAGCTCTGTCTGCCAGTGTAGTGGACATCTGGACCACTTTGTAACTTGAAAGTTTGACTGAGCCTTCCAAGTGAAGTAAATTGGCTGTGCGTTTTGTGTGTGCATTTTGTGTGTGCATACCTCCTTCAAATGAGAGCCCCAGAACCTGCTCACGTTTCATGTACATCACGAGAAAGATCCCTTGGCTATTTCTCTGCGTTTCCTGTTCTGTAATAATTCTCCCTGTGTGTTGTGGTGCTGTGGGTGCTGTCACCCCGATTAATACCCGTCTCCCAAAGGATTCCCTGTGAGTGTAGTTTGTGTGGACAGGCCAGGTGTAGCAGAAGAGGAACCTGGGGCTCCTGTGCTGCCCAGCTGGCCAGGGCTGGATCACACCAATAGCATGCACAGTATCAGCCGTGAGAGGCACTGGAGGAGGTTGATGTGGGGCTGCTGCTGAAGGATTCCCATCACAGCACTAGAAAATACTTTCTTTGAGAGCAGAGTCCCTTGGATTCACTTTCTTGCAAGTCCCTCCCATGAGAAGCTGTAGCACTGAGAACTAGCCAGGCTTTAATGAATGAATTCAGAAACTACCACAGAATTCCTATGGAAATACAGATGATATCCGCATTATGGTCATAATTAATTACCCAATCAATTATCATGATTAATGCTATTTTAATGAATCAGTTGCAAATCATTTGCAGTTCTCATGGTTTTCATTGGGAGCACATTAATCACGGCAGACTCTTTGGGTTGCAGAGGAATGCAGGATGTAAATCTAAGACCTGAGTTCGTCTTTAACAGAGGTGAGCCAGGTTCTCAGTGATCAGATCCAGATGCAGGTATGGAAAGCTCTCCTGAAGGTCAGAGGGTCTTCAAATTTGGAAAAATAATGCTGGCACATTATAGCAATTGGCCCAGAGCATGAACCAAACAGATCTGAAACGACCCAGCACCGGGATGGTTTTACAAACACTTTCAGATATGGACTTTCCTGCTAATTCTGTTTATACTAGAAAAAGGCAGAATAATGCATGCTAACTGTTTTTGAAATGTTGGATAAACCATACCAGTTTGGGGTGTTTTGGGTTTGTTTGGTTTGGATTTTTCCTGACGTTAAATGAGAATTCCTGTAGATTTGTATGAGTTTAACTGACTTTTGCAATGCTGCACAGAAGCAGTGGCTTTCCAAATGGAACCAGTTGAGGGACTTGGGTTTAATCTATTCTTGAATGTCTGCTTGGACATTGCTCGTATTTTCAGTGTAGTGTTCATTTACTCCTGTGGAGAACTTGCATGGTTCTACCATCTGTGAAAGCTTCCAAATAGTGTGAGAACAGAAGTACTGATTTAAACTAATGATTAGACTTCAGCCCTTGGATATAACTTCTTTATTTATCTGAGGTGTTGCCAAAACTGACTGATTGCTTCTGGAATTAGGCAGAAGATGTACTTGGGGTGTTTTGTACAGCTGTGCCTAAAGCTCCTTGGAGTTGGAGCTGCTACAGGGTAGTGCAATAGATACATCCCAACACCCAGAGCACTGAAGTGGAACGACACAGGGAGCACAGGCTTTTGCACTGCAGGAAACAGTGGATTGGGGAAGTGGGTGGGGATTTTATTTTTTTTTAATTATTTCATTTTAAGGAAGAGATGGTTGGGGAAAAAAAATGTAGGGAGATGAAATCTTGGGTAACAAGAGTTCTGAACCGGTTTGAGGAGAATGATTGGCTCTGCATTTTGGGGCATTGTAGTGAATGAGGAGAATCAAAATGGAAAAAACCTAAACCAGCTAGAAAATATGTGAAGTAATGCACAATGTCAAGCTTGAGCCTGAGGTAGTTTTATAGTATATGTAACCATATGAGCACTAATTTAGGAATTGATCTCTGTAATGTACCTGTTATGAATAGCTTATTTCACTCGCAGCTAAGAAATACAGAGATATCCTACTTGCATAGCTGAGGGAACATCATGGGATGGAGTTTGGATCTTTTATTACATTATTACTGCTTACCCTGTTAGTGCAGCAGGTTGGAATGTAGTAAGAAGAGCTATCTTTAATGAGTTTAATGGCTTGGGTAGATAGACAATACTGGAAACTTTTTTTGTAGACACAGGTATTATAGTTCAGATAATGTTTTCCTTCAGTGTTTATTATATGTTGTACTCTAAAAAGCACAATTTTGGCAAATGTGAGCTTAATATTTGTTTCATAAAGCTATACAGAAGTATCCATTGACTTTTGGAAGCCCTTAGAAACCCCCTGTCTTCTGATGGGATGTGGGCACCCAATTCATGTAGCAAATACAAAAGCTTGAGAGTAGTCCTGACATGGCTATATTAAAAAATGTGGGGAAATATTTGTGGGATATTTTTTGGAGTCTTTATACTGCTTTACTGGCAATCACATGAATTTTATATCTGTCATGAAATCTCCTGACATTTCCACCAATATGTTGCAAGGAGGTCATTAGAACAATTACTGAGATGTGGGAAAAGGAGTAGCATTCCATAGCATCAATTGCCAGCACTGCCATCTCTAAGCAATTAAAAACCATGAGAACAAAAATTGGACATTTTTCTGGCCTGTGTATTGAGAGGGTGCACCCGCATTTGTTTTTGAGGTTTTCTGCATTGCTATAGCACTGGATGTACATTCTTGAAAAAGATGAAGCTGTTTTGGGAAAATTGAAGTCAAATGAAAAAAAATCTCAATGAAACTCTTCATGTCATCCATTAGAACTCACTGACTTGATGTATTTAAAGATTGTATAGACACTATTAAATGTTGAGAACTTCCCATGGCAGCCGAACAAGTTTCATTATAAATCAGTTTGTTTTTCTGAGGTTCCCATCAGATTTTGCTTGAATTTTTTGTGAACCTGAAGCAAAGAGTTGGTCCAGTCCAACAGCCACAGCTGCCCATGGTCCCTCCAGCCCCAAGCCTGGCCAGTTCAGCTGGGCTGAAGAGGAGCAAGTGTGGCTGGGAACATCCCCCCGGTGTCAGGCACTGGAGCTGGGGAACTGGTTCCTGGGCTTCCAGCTCCTCACCCACCTCCCGCTTGGAGAGGGACTTTCCACAGAGATGTGGAGTGATAGGATAAAGGAGAATAGCCTTAAGAAGAAGGAAGAGAAGGTTTACATTAGATATTAGAAAGAAATTCTTTACTCAGAGGGTGGTGATGCACTGGCACAGGTTGCCCAGAGAGGTTGTGTACTCTCCATCCCTGGAAGTGCTCAAGGTCAGTTTGGATGGGGCTCTGAGCAACCTGGTCGAGTGAAAGTTGTCCCTGCCTGTGGCAAGGAGTTGAAACTAGATGATCTCTGAGGTCCCTTCCAACCCAAACCATTCCAGGATTCTATGATTCCAACCCATTGCCAGCGGCCTGTGGTTTTCACAGGCTTTTGGATCTCTGTAATTGCCAAATGGCTGCGACAGATTTGAAAATGAATGTGACACTTTTCAACGCTCAGTGGTAATGGCAAAATTACTGGGATGCTGTTTCACCCTTGCTTGGCAGGGACAGGAGATGCTGCAGCCAACACAAATTTTGTCAGGCTTGGGCTGTAGCGACCAAGGCTGTCTGACCTGCTATAGTCCTCTAGGAAGGTACTGGGACACCTGAGAGGTCGTAATTTATTCTGGAAGTGACATAGTTCAACATTAAAGTTGAATTTCACTTCCATGACATGAAGCTGATTTCTGAATCCAGATGGAAAAAATTCCCAAACGGAGCTGATATCTGATTTCCTGACCAGCTCTATTTCTCCTGTGGCATTAAGCTAGAGTTCTTGAGGAAATCATCAAGTACTGAAAGAACTGAGGAATGAGTGTATCCACAGGCTCAGCCCGTCTCCCACTGTCAGTAAGGCACGCAGGATTATTTCCCTGGAGACTCAGAGCTCAGCCTGCTGACGGTGTGGCCGTTAATAAAACAGGAAAAAATATTAGTGAGGTTTGTCCGAGACCTGCTTTGAGTTTGTGGAAACACTTTTTAGTCTTCTTGGATCCAGATACGTGATCTATTCCCCTTAAGTCCTAAATTTAGCAGAAAATAAACCAGACCAGGCTTTCCTCACCGGGGTAAGGAATTTCAGTATGTTATGTTGCTGGACCTTGGTTTTGGACTGTAGGAACAAGGATTAGTTTGTGGATCAGCAAGACTGCATCTTCCTTGCCATGTCCTTGAGTAAGGCAGGTTTGCCTACCCTCTTATTCCTGCGTTCTTTCACTTCTGTGGGAGCAGTAGGTTGTTACCTTGGACAAATTCTAGAACTGCACAGGATGGGGTCTGCGGGGGTCTGGGATCTCCTGTTGAGGTGCAGGGGGGAGGCTGATGGAGATTCTTGGAAACACCTGTCTCTGGTTGGGGTGACTGAGCCAATTGGTCCTGAGCCTCCAAACCAAATCCCTGGAAACTTCACTACTGTTGGAGAGGTGATGGCTTGCACTTTCCCAAACAAAGCACAGCAATATTTCCTGTAATTGGAACCAAAGAGACAATTTAGTGCTTTGTAATGTGTGGGTGGGGGAGGCACTGTTGAGTCAGGAAGCCCCCAGAGGGTGCTGGCTTTACTGGTTTCAGCTGTGAAATCAAAACACATGCATGAGTCAGGCCAGTGGTTAAGTTCTGCTCACTTTGAGGCCCTGGCTTTGATTAAATTCATGTGTCATTTTCAAAGGTCCATGTTTAGCTTGGTTTTAGATCATGCTTGCATAATTAGTTTATTTAAACTATGTCTCATGTTAAATCAGATTTTGCCTGTGGACTTAAGTACAACTATGTAATAAGATATACCTATTAAACAGATGTTTAATCTTAATGACTATGTTCTTGACAATCAATTGAAATTGAACATCTAATAACTACACTGCAACTAGGCATATCTCTTTGCATTTAATAAGATACTATAGTAATATAATTATAGTAATATAGGATATTATACATAACATATTCATGGCAATATACCCATGTTTGTACAATACAAAAAATATATATATAAAAAATCATCTGAGAAATGAGGAGGCTTTAGCTCAGCTCATCATTTCCCTGAAGGGAAAGAACAAAAAAAAAAACAACCAAAACCCCAAATGTTATCCTCTTACAGAGGAAACAATTTGTATTGGCACTTTGCACTGCACGTCCTGTAACAGCACTGAGTCCACAGGTCATCACCCCAAGTCAAGTCCAAAGCAGTGGTGTCGTGGAGCAAAGCTCAGGCTTATGTTCCTGTGTCTGGCAACTGGTGGGATACTTTTGTCAGACTCAATAGAAAAACAGGGGACTAAGAAAAATAAGGGGAACAATTAGAACAAATATAGATGTGGAAACACTTGTGTCCACAAGGCTTATAAAAAAAGCCCAGCCAACTGTGTCAGTCCTTGTTAGAATTGTGCTTCTAGTTGGGTGTAAATACGATACTTCTGCAGTGTGCACCCAAGTCTCTGATTTGTGATTGTGACCAATAAATGAGCCAATTCATTAATAGATCCCACAGAATATCTCATTGTTCCACAAATTTAATCTGATAGTCCTGACTCCAGAGCTTTATATTCTGCTATCAGGACATGTACAAATGATTTGTACATGCTTCTGCACCATAACTGTATACTAATGGACATTTAAATATAAAATCAAATAGATTCATAATGATCTGGTCAGAATTAGCAAGTATGGGTCAAATAGCCTGTTAAGACACTTGAATATTTTGGTAGTTTTGGAGTATTTTAGGATTTTATTTCTTCTAGGCCCTAGTTTGAGGAAGCCTTTAAGCCCCTGCTTAAATCTATCTTTTCAGCAAATCTGTTGCACATGTGTTCAATATTAAGTGCATGCTAACTAGAAACAAACTGATTAACTTTTGTCTTATGGTTGGACCAACTATTCATTGAACTGTATAGAAAACTTTCCATTGAATCCAATGAGCCCTGAGTGAAACAGTTTCAAACTGTGGTGGAAAGGCAGGGAGAGACAGTGGGAAACAGGTGGGTTCAAATTAGGCTGGATTATGTGGTATCTTTTGGGCTATTGAATATGTATAGAATGGAGCTCTTGCTAATGCAAATTACAAACATGTTTCATAATCTGTTTCGTGGCACATGCACAGTACAGTGATGGACTAGTAACATATGAAAGACATATTGGTGATAGTAAACATTAGCTTGGCATTCTGGTCTCCAGCATTGCTCAGAATTGGAGGGTAGAAGAAGTCTTCAAACTTTTCATGTTCCATAAAAATAGTTATCAAGGTTTCTTTTTGCTCAGCCTCTCAGATTCCTCTTTAAAAACTAGCCTGGTTTCCCTGAGCATCTCTTTCCTAGTGCATTATATTTTCCCCACGCCTGCCTGCATTAATTTTTGTTAATATTGTTGTTGCCATCTTTACACTAAAAAATGCATGAAGGAGAGAGAAGTGTGTTTGTGTTCTCCCTCCCCCCTTTCCTCATGTAACTCAGAGACCAGGTTTGCAGTGTAAAGGCAGTGAATTCTCCGGAGGGAAAACCTATTTTGGTGTCCTCCTTGTAATTGTATTACTGGAGGGCACCTCTAGCTAACACGGTGCTGGGTTAAATTAGGCCTAGAACTTCTCAAGAGACTAATTTTACTACTGACTTTATTTAGCCCCCGTTACCCCTTATTTAGGCTGGGAGAGGATGATGCTCTGTGTTTTGGTTTAGGTCTTTTTTTTCTTCTCCATTCTGTTGGTAATTTTTCCACACACCTTTATTGAAGACAGTGATTGCAAACACGTTCAACTTAATATTCAACTCACGCTTTAACTTAACAAGTAGTTCAAAGATTAATTACCATGTACCTTGCAGTTCATAGATTCTATTATGATATAGCTCAAGCAAAGAGAACGGGGGAAAATCCAGCTGATTAGCCTGTGATTATGTGTTAGCCTGTGCTTGTGGTCTTTGGTTGGTTGTCACTGTGTGATGCAAGAACTGCTGCCTGGTTTTGGTTCCCCAACTGCATTAATTTTAACGCCGTTGATGAATTTTTAGGACTTTAAAAAATATTAGTGGCAATATTTGTCTGGTTAGTATAGTGAGAATTGTGAATGCTTTGAGAGGTGAAATTAATCTTGTCAGTGGTGGAAGGAGGGCAGTTGTTGCCCCTGTTTCACAGGTGGCTGTCTGCACTGGGGCTCAGCTGTGGCTGATAAGTCATGCACTGCCCACCCCTGGGGCTCAGACCTGAGCAGGATCTGCACGGCCTGTGCTGGTGCTTCTGGCAAGTTCACCAGAGCACAGGGTGGAAGCTACACTGGGGTTGTTCTGGCCCCAGGAGGGACTATGAGACTTAGTACCTGCACGGTGAGACCGCAGTGGGTTGAGCAACCTGGTCATGGAGTCCCTGCCCATGGTGGGGAGTTGCAATGAAATGGTCTCCAAGGTCCCTTCCAACCCAAACCTCCCATGAGTCCATGATTCTGTGTCGTGCAGGTACAGAGCTGAGTTAGCATTGTGGCTGGGCACTTCTGATTTGGTAGTGCTGCACCTAAAACTACGTTTAACACCTCATCAGACTGTTGCATCTGGTAAGAGTGGCTTTAGCAATGTGCAGAAAGCCCCAGGTGAAGAGTTCATGCTGTTGTTCCTCTGCTAATAGCCCAAGTTCTGTGTTTTAAGATTTTCAGAGTAAGACCTGCCAGGGATGTGATTAGACTTTTCTTCCTGCTCTGTTCTCACTGGGAGCATCTCAATGTTCCCCTTATTCTAGAGTCAATCGATTAGGACTCAATAAAATGCACGGGTCAGTTTGGCTTGTCACTTCTTAAATGTCTCAGCCTGTTTGGAGACTGGGCCTGAATCCCGGAGCAAGTGGGAGCTCTTCCAGTGTGAATTCCCCACATCTATAGTTTCCCTGGCTAACAAGGGGAGGCAATATACATAGGACAGAACAGGTTTCTGTTCAGCCGTGGAGAAAGCACTTGTGAATGTTGCAGGAAATGAGATCTTAAGTCAGTGCATGAAACAATCTAATCCATCACAGCCCCTAGAATGGCCTCTCATAACTCAGGGGCTGTCATACCCTTTGTGTGCACGAAGGCAGTTGTGGAAGAAGTGACGAACTGCACACATATTCTGCTAAATCCGTTCTGGCAGCTGAGGTAATATATTTTCAATGCCAAGTCACATAATTTTACTTTAGCTCATTTGACTCCAGGCTACAAAGCTATTCCAGAAAACAAAGGGATGGTGTTTGAATAATGAATAATAATGAATTTAATTCTGTGGGCTTGTGCTGGGCTGAAGCCTCTAGGAGGTTAAATTCAGATAAAGTAATGGAAAGGAAAAGTTTTACCTTACAAAATGGTGTTGTTTTACTCTAGTTGTCTTGACTTCATTAGGCATTACTACCTTTGGATAGATGCAGCTGGCATATCAATTTAGAACTAATATAATATTAAAGATGATTTACAGATTTACACCTCCAAAATATCATAGAATTACTCTCAGCATCTTCTTCTGTCTTCCAGTTGGTTTGGGGGTTTTCACCTGTCGTGTTGTTTTCTCTTGCTTTTGATAGTTGCAGACCTTCACAGTAGTTGCAGGGAAATCTGAGTGTATCATTGTACCATGATAGATACACATGCACTTTTTTGTGGTGTCACGCGACATCCTCAGCTGATAATTCAGTGCTTTTCAGAAAAGAAGGAAGGCAATGTTCCCAGAGTTCTGGGCAAGGAGGGGATGCCTGCCTCTGCCTGTACAACACTGAACATGCACGGGCCCTGACACTGCTGCTATCAGTTTAATGTCAGTGGCAGGCAGGCAAGGAGAGGATTTCCCCCACAGAGAGATCCTGGAAGGCAGCTTCGAGGAAGACTATGACATTTGTGAAGTTTCCACAGACAGGATTAATTACACCACAGTGGCATTAAAGCTCTGGGTTCTTAACTGTACCTTATGTCCCCTCGAGAATCCCCCTTTCCTTTAGCATTTTAAAGGGAGTTTGAATTCGTTCACAAACTGTTTAGGTTGTTGGTGGAGTTGCTCCAGCCTCCCAAAGCCTCATGCAGGCAGGCCCAGGAGAGCAGGGGGTGGGGAGTGCTACAGGTGCTTGTCTGGGAGGTCTCACCCACCTGGAAAGGAGCTGGGGAACATGTGCCAGGGATGCTGTACCCTTTGGTTCCTTAGCACCACACTGAGTGCAGTTTGGGCAGAGTTGCTGCTCCAGCTCAGCTGCTTCTTCTGCAGATGAGTTTTTCACTGCAGACCCTCAGAGTCTCAGTGTCCTCAGAGCCTGATGAGGTTCCTGCCCGGACCTGCTCTGGGAAGAGTCAGCTGGAAGAGTGAAGGCAGGAGCAGTAGCAAACTGAGGCAGAGGCTGAATGTGGCTTCCGTGAGGGCTGCAGGAAAGCCCTGGTGAGCTCGGCCCTGGAGAAGGTGGAAAAGGCCCCTGGTCAGGGGGAGAGGGGGCACTCATTGCTTGTGCATGCTGCAAAGTGCTAAAGGAGGGCTGGCAGGACGAGGATGTGCAGCTCTGATCTTCCCTGTGTAACTCCAGGGCAGGTCTTTGCACCCTGAGTGACTGTACGATTCTGGGCAATGGAACCAAAGGTTCACCATCATTGTTAATTCATGGCAAAAGAAGATCAGATGAACCAGGAAGGGGAAGTCACCTTTAGGAACAGATTGATAAGTAATTAAAAAGGAAAAAATCCAGAGACTTGATAGGCAAAATGGGTTATGGAGAGCCATAACATAAACAGTGTTTTCTGGTGCTAAAGACAACAGATTTATAGAGCAGCTATGTGTGGGACGTATGTTCTTTGTCTGCAGCCTCAATGTGGCAATACTTGGTTAATTTGAGAGAATGAGAAAGTGAAGCTGATTATAAACAGAAACGAAATAGTCACTTGGGCACCATGTGCATGGGACTTCTAGTGAGCTCCACTGGAGGTCCAGGCACTGAATATTTGCAGAATTATGTATCATCTCGTGGATCTGTTTTCACAGTCCAAGCCATCTGGCATACAGGAGTAAACAAACAACAGAAAAGATAATAAGTAAATTGTTTTTTTAACTGTTTTTTCCCCCAGTCTTAATACTGTAAGAGCTAAGGAATTCTGATTCCTGAAAGAGATTACATCTAATAATGAGTGAAATAGTAAATGTAACATTTCCACCTTGCAGGAAGGCAATATCCTATCTCTTCTGTTCAGAAGGGTGTGCCATGTTTTCTCCCAGCTGCAGCTGTGGTGAGCAATGGGATGAGCTCAGCCCTGCCCAAGGTTACTGTCAGGTCCCTGAACTGATGCCGATGCAGCTGAACAGCCCAAAACACCGAGCCCCAGTGCAGGCAGTCCTGAGCATGACTTCTGGTGTCACCTGGAGAAGCTGTGATGGTTTTCCTGGAGAATTTCCACTGGTCAGCACTGCTTCATCTGTCCACAGCATTTCACAGGAGTTGCTTCCCAACACTGAGCACAGAATTTCACTGCAATGAGGGAAATTGCATTCACCCAAACTTGTTTCACTGGGGAGAGTCTGGCAGAAGGGTTACAGCATCAACTTGCTTCAATTCACTATGTTGGTTCAGAGAAAGAGTATTTTAGAGAAGCTAGAGAGGTTCTGAATCTCATCAAAAAGTCTTTGAAAAATTTCTATTATGGTTGATTAACTCTGCATTAGATTTTATGGAATCAGAGCTCTATCAAAGTAATCCAGATGTGTGTAGATATCAACTTATACCATTTGATTGAGAACTGCATTATTTAATGACTTTCCTTTTGGTGTAATCTCATTTTGCAAGAAATCTCACTCAAAAAAGAAAGAGAGTTTTTTAGCTCTAGTCCACAAATGGCCATTTCTTTGAACTACTTCAAATTCAGCTGGTTAATTTGGGCTGTAAGAGAACAAGGTGGGTTAGCTCAGGGTGCCACTTTGGAGAGTGATGCTCTAACTCCCAGCTTGCATCAAACAAGTCAGTCCTTCCATCCTTCTTATCTCAACCTACATGTTCCCACTCTGTTTTTCGTGTTCATTGGCACCTGTGAGAAAAGCCAGGCCAAGGAGTTAAACTGGCTGAGGAAGATCATTGGGAAGAACCAATTCCCTACCAGTTTAGCCCTTTGGATCCAAAAGAGAAAAATCATCTACCTGAAGGTATACAAAGGTAATTAAAATGGGAATTTTGTCTGTTTGAAGATGGAAGCTCTAGATAAGGTCCAGTGAGAAAAACTGATAGCCCTTTCTCTCTGGTCAGTAAGATTTTCAGGAACTTGTCTCAATTTTTAGACACAATGTCAAGTATCCTCCCATCCTAGATGTTTGACGGAGTTTAAACCTCCTCTAGAACAGGAACAAAGGCAAAGCCTTTAGAGCTGCTTGATGTTAACATTCTCCTTTCTGAAAGGCGTATAATAGCTTTTAACATTTGAATGGAATCAGAAATATTAAAGAGAAGGAAGAGGCTCAGGGGACAGGAATTGTCTTGACACCAACAGTTGCCACACTGGTTCCTTGGGTATGTGGAAGCTGGTGTTTGTTTATGCTGTCTGATCTCATTTCCCAAAAGTATTTCTCAAGCTGTGCTCAGACAGAGCCTATGGGAAGGAACCTTCTGACTGAAATGGAATCCCTCATTCAAGATGAAATAGGGTTTTTTTTTGGTAAGCTGTTTCCTGGCAAGGTTTTCCTGTGACATTTGCTGGGAGGGTAACCCGTTAGTTTGAATGCAAGCACCAGTGGGAGCGAATCTGGATGACACGAGCTCATGCCTGGCACTTGTCTCCACGCTGGTTAGGTGCCATGTGAAATATTTCCAGTGTTGACCCACGTTTCCAGCTTTGGAAGCTGTGCTGGAAAGTGCAGTTATGCTAGGAGAGTTGTCTGATGATTTTATTTCATTTTTATGAAAAGTCCAATGGAAATGTTAACTAGTTGACAGAAAATTCAGGGACAGGCACAGTTTCACACCTGTGTCAGTACCAAAATGAGGAGTTGGCACACGACTGCTGTCCCTGTTATTTATTGTCTTTACTGGGGAAAGGCTTAACTTCCCAGTTGGAGATGAGGATTTCACTCTGCCAAGTCTACACACGCAGCTTAACCTGCTCTTGAACCTCAGAGAATGTCTTTATCTGCACGGAAAGGGCTCCTAAAATGAGCTGCTGGAGCTGAAATCCTCAGGGAACACTGCAGAGCTGTGCCTGGAAATAGTGGGCCATGCTCAGAGCTGGGATTCCACACAGTGTTTTGTAGACTTAAGAAGTAGCCAAGATTTAAATACTGAGCAGGAAAATATTTTGGTCACTCTGTTCATGTCAGCAAATAGGTGCTGGTCTGCTTCCCATGGGCACCCATTGAGTTTAAGTCCTCTTCCCAATACAGAGTCAGGGTTTCTGATGAGAGAAAGCTTTCAAATGACATGGTTACATACCAGTTTCATGCTTAGCCTGGTACAGGGCAGACTGGTTTGGTTTTAAGGACTTGATGTTAAGTGTTTTTGTGTATTTTAATTTCTATTCAAATAATTATCAGAAATTTACTGGGGTGACAAAGGAGGGGGGGTGGAAGAGTGAATGGCCAAAGCAAAAAAAAAAAAAGAAATCTCGGATGGACAATTTAATGTGTGTTGAGATGCAAAATGGGACTATGAAGGTGTCATCTCTTTGGGAAGCAAATTATCTCTTTGTTCTCACCATTCTGCAGCACCCAGCACATGAGAATTCTACACCCCACGGCATTCTAAGTAATTTTGTGACCATGTGATGGAAATACAGAGCAAGAGAGTGGGTAACCCTAATTGGTTTCTCTTGAGTTGCTCCAGTTCCAAATTCATCCTCAGTTACAATCAGTCGACTCCCAACACCAGCAACTTCATTAATTGTAAATCTGAACCTCCTTTTTGCCAGGTTTGGTTATCTCAGGCATGATATAATGGGTTTTTTTGAGATTATTGGGACTTTTTCTCTTTACTTGAGCAGAAGCTGGGTCAGACCCGTATGAGATGCCTGTTGCATTGGTGTCTAAGTGATCTGCCATTCCAGTAAGACTGTAGGTTTGATGAAGAAATCTTTAATAAGATTGCTTTTCTGTTTAAACAGCCCATTTGTAAAGGCTTCTTTCCCCACAACAGTAGTAATTGGATTCTCAGTATTCAGTCATTTCATTGCAAAATGTTTCACTCTAGGAAAATAACTTCGCACTTGTGTTTCTTTTCTTCTTTTAACTAAAAAGAGCCTCTTGCCTTCTTTGTGGTCACTGCAGCCCATCTGTAACTGCCTGGTACGAGCTGAAAGCTGTACATTCTTATCTCCCTTGCTTTGTTTTCCTGCACCAAACTGTAAGCAGGCCCTGAAGTTTGTTCAGATTTGGGATCAAACACTGAATTTCTGTTTCTTTTCTTGCAAATTCCTAGGGGGGGAAAAAATCAATATGCTAACGCTGTTGCATCAAGCTTTCAAATCGGTGCAGACATCAAGAGGCAGCTGTTCTGTGCTTTTTAGCATTTTGGGCCAAGTTTCTGATTTCAACCAGAGTGATGTAAAACCAGAGGAACGTCACAGGAACTCCTCTGGATTTACACCACTGGCTCAGGTGTGTCAAATTAAATCAGGATCAAAATTTGGATTTTCATTTACTATTAATATAATAATTAGCATTTTATTAGGCATGGGGTATCTGCACCTTCATAGCTATTCCCTCAGGAAATGAAACCATAATTTTGTGGCACTGTGTGCTGCCGAGTATATATAGCTGTTCTTATTTGGTAAATGTGTATGAAATAGTATTTGCTACTTCACTGATTTAATAGAAAATAAAATCCTCTCAAGTCAGAGTAATGTCCTCTGCTTTATATTTGAAAAAGCAAATTAATCCCATGATAGGCTGTGATTTGCAATAAAGTTGATCAATGGGATCTACCTCCACAAATTGCAGAACATACCATTCACATTGTTTTGAGTAATACTGTTGTTTTACTTTGAAGTACATTGCTGTTGCTCCTTGTGTTCAGTATGGCATCTTAGGAGTTTTTAATAGAAAGAAACTAAATGAAAATTGATTGATAAAAGCTCCATCAAGGTGTTTATTGTTTTTTGCCCGGGGTAAAGCAGAAACTTTTGAAAGCCATGTCATTTGTATTAGATTCTGTTTTTCAAAGTGCATGGGCAATGGAGATGTGAACATAGAGGTAGGAAATTGCTTTTTATCATTAATAACTTGCACAGGGGCCTTGTAATACAAGGTGGAGTGTCCACCTTCATGTTGGATAATGAGGATTTTTTGCAAAAACTGGTGTTCAGGGGTGTAGTGGAGGATTGTGTTTGCAGTCATAGCACTGATGCTGGCACCCACAAAGCTTGAAGCATATGCAGATGGCAGAGAAAATACCTGATTAACAAGGGAGAGCTGTGTTACACTCAGCTACTTTACCAGAGGTGCAGCAGTAGAGACAGGATGTGGTTCAGCAGCAGCTGCCTGCAGGGCCTTTAATGTTCTTAACCCTCTGGAGCAGAGCCTGGAACAACTCATCCTTCTCTAGTTCTTCGAGTATTCTGGTTTGGTTTGGGCAGAACAAATCCATTTTCATCAGTAAGAGAACTTTAGTGAGGGTAAGAACTGCAAACTCTTCTATTACATAGGGAAGTACCACCCAGTGTGGGAGCCCGGAGTAAGCAATATGGAAGATGATGTTACTGGAAGGAGTCCTCAGAGAACCGGGGGAGGACATTTGTTCTTGGCTGTAGTGAAGGGACACTGCTTGAAAACGCCTACTCCAGGCAGGAGTTTGCTGAATGACTGACTTTTAACCCCGGCTGCCAAGACAGACTTGAGGAACCAGCTCAACTCTGTGTGAGAAGCCTTGAGCTCAACATGAGGGGCTTGGGGTTAATTTTTTTGCTGTACAGAGGTTATTTTCCCCCAAAGTATCCCAAACTGAAATGCCTCTAGTTCTGACAACGTGTGAACGTGTTTGGTCAGAGACTTATTTTCTGCTCCCCATCAGCCATGGAGGCAGGGATGCTCAGTGACTTGTCTCTTTGGCTACTCAACATCATTTTGCACTCTCAGGTCTTTATGGGCTTTTCAGCTCTTCAGGATTGTTAACTTGTTATCATTAAGTCCACAGTGTTTTGTAGACTTAAGTGCCTTGTCACATGTTACAGGTAATTATTTGGAAAGATGAGGGTTAGAAGGGGTCTGGCCTCGCTGTAATCAGACATAGAGGCAACAACCAGGGGGCTGCTCACGTCTCACCCTCCCACCATCCCCAGCACTGCGGCCACAGCGGAGACCTGACCCCTGGCAGTGGTAAACCGTGGGCATGCAAGTCCTGACACTCAGCTCCTGACTTGAAAAGCCTCCAATCTAAGTGGAAAATCCAACTCCAAACTGAAACAGTTTCAGGACCATGGCAGGTGATGTGAGTTGCCCAAGGCCAAGCAGCAGCCGCCTTGGAGCAGAACCACAACCAAGTTCTGGAGCAGTGGAGGTTGCAATGGATTAATCTTCCTTATTCCTCACAGGAGTGTAGTTGAATTTCTCTACTAGTTCTGCTCTCTTCTCGCAGATTGAGGATGAAGAATTTCCTACGTGGGTTCCTGGAGGTTGATGGGGTGATTTGTTTTGCTTGTGCAGTGTAGACACCTTAGGAATGGCATACACACCAAGATGGTTTCTTGTTGGGAAGGTAGCTATTAAAACCAGGTGAAAAGTCTCCCTGCTGTCCCTTTTCTCTAAAATAAATTTCAGTTTTTCCTCTTCGGTTGAAGAAAGAAAAAGCATTTTGTTGAATTTTTCTAGCGAAAAATGAAAAAAAAAAATTCTGTTGAAACAGCATGCTAGTTTTTGTTTGAATATGTTATAATTCATCAGTTAAATAATTTAGAAAAAACCCCAACCTTAAACTTCAGTTCCAGAAAAGATACTTGTAGCCAGAATATAGTTTAACAAAGCAAAGTAATCTAAAAGTGGAAACATGAATTCTTTGTTTCCATACACTGTATATGTCAACGTAAACTAATAGATTTATTGCTTTTCTACTTGGAGAAGGAAGGAAGGAACTGTTTAATTGGAGAAAGTTCAAACACTGGAGCGATAAAATGCTGTTACTGTGTACATAAGTAGTGTGTGCATTTGTAATGTTGTTCTATTGCTTTACCACGTAGGTAGTTTCTGTACTCTGCGTGCATATGTGTGTGTTTGTTTTAAAAAGAATTAAAAGGATTGAACAAACCTTTGTAGCTATGTTGTGCATATCATATCCTTCATGATGGGATTTCAGGTAAGTATGTGAGAAATAGATATTTTCAGGCATAATTACTCAGTGCATGCAAATGTGGCTGTGCAAATTCAATGGGCAGAAATGCACAAGATCAGACCCTATGAACCCACTGCACATCAGCTGTGCTACGAGTTGGCAATGGGACTTAAATAGAACATGTGACAAACATATGGAAAATATATTCCTTTGCTTTGCATTTTTAAAAAATGGATCATACCCAACGTGCTGCTGCCTTTGAGGGCTATAAGATAAAACGTTGCAAGGTTCATTGACTTTGAGATGAGAATCCTGGGTACAGCCCAGATGGAAGCCTGATACAAAAGGCTGCTCTTGTCTTTGAACATTATTGGCCCCAAAGAACTGAAATTACTTTTAGGTTTCCCCCACCCACTTTAATACAATATGAGTGCAAACAGTTTCCACTTGTTTTTGCTCCTGGGCCAACCTGCAGTTTAGGCGCTGAGGAAAATATGCTTTAGGAGAAGATTGGCTTACAAGTCCTCTTCAGTTCAGTGGCATGGACACCAAAGATTTTGGGGAGGTGCAAAAAGCCTTAAACTGCTCCAAGGTTGCTCCAGTGTAGCTGTTCTGGTGCTTGCAGAGAAGATGCTTGAAGGGGTTGTGCCCTCCATGGGCCTCACTCTCAGTGCCATGTTGATGTTTCTCTTTCCTCGCCCTGGTCTGCCTGACGCAGTCACTCGTAGATCTGATCCTTGAGTCGGATCTTTGAGGTGATCAGGACTAATACCTGCATTTCTTTTATTTTCATTTTATAAAATTTATTTATACATGGCATCATCTCATAGTGATGCCTTAGAAATACTTGCTCTATCAGCTGGGGCTGGGTGGGCAGGTAAGTGTGGACAGGGCTGGTGCTAGTACCAGAACCAACCCTCAGAAGATACCTCCTGTATTTTGTGACTCTTCTGCTCTTGACACTGTTCTGGAGGCACAGATCTGCTGTTCATCTGGTTAACCAGCTGGTGTTCAACACAGTGTGTGTGTTCCTGTGTGATGGGGAGGTGGGAGAGGGCCATGGGAGGGACACGCTGCCCTCTGGCATCACAAGAAGTGTCACTGTCCCAGAGAATGTGGTACCTGTGGCACTGCAGCCCAGGCGACACAGTGGCTCCTTGGCGCCCACAGGAACAGCCCTCCCCCATCTCCTCTCTTGCCCCTCCTTGGGAAGTTCCCACTTCCTCCACTGGAATCCCGGGCAGGGCTAATTCAGGCAGGAAAATACTTCATTAAGGCTTATTTTCATATTGGTTTCCTCCCTGAAGGGCATATTGAAGGGGTTCCACAGTTCATTCAGGGCATCATGCACCTTACAGGGAAGTGGGACCTCCCTTTTTGGGGTCCAGGTTGAGCCACACGTGGGTAGGAATGGCTCAAGCTGCTAAGCTGGTCTCAGCTGGCCTGGTGGTGAGCACAGAAGGTAAAAAGATGCCTTAAATGTGGCTTTTCCTTTCTTCCTTGCAGTCTTGTGCCAAGTAGGGAATGGAGAAATTGGCTCAAAAGCCTTTATTTTTTCCTGCTCATTTTCTGTTATTTATTGTTTTTCTTTTCAAGTAGACTTTCAGGCTGAATGCAATTTTCCTGTGGGAGTAGATGCCGAGTTCTGCCTGCGTTTTTATCTCCATAGTTGACAATAATAAAAATTCCAAACAACTTCCCCCGCATTCCCTGCTTTGCTGTTGTCATGTTTTCTGCTGGTTGACAAAGTCACCTCTGCAGCCTTAATATCTGAGTACATTTGTTTTGCAAAGTGCTGGGAGCTGCATGGCTTGTTGATGTTTTCAAAAGCTTTCATAAAAGCTGTTGAAACACTGCATGTTGCACAGTTAGGAATTTAGGAATTTTCCACTCCCACTCCCCAACTGTTTTTCTGGATTAGTGTTTGTGTTTCTCTAAAGCACCCTGCAAACACCTCCTGTCAGGATGGGAGAGGGCTGTGATGTCAGTAAGGCAGCCTGTCTTTCCATGAAATATTACCTGTCCACTGAGATCCGGTAAGAAATTCCTGGGAAGACTTTCCTTCATGTGCACAACCCTTTCAATGGAAGTGATATCCCAAAACACTTAGAAGGGTTTCTTCTGTGGAATTAAAACCTTCTCTTTTCCCATTCCTTCCTTGCCTATTTCCTCCTTCCACCTCCAGGCATTCCAAAGTATGACTTGCCTGATCGCTAATCTGTTTTATCTGTTTGAAGATGAAAATGTTTTTGCTCTTTCAAGAGCAAAAAAAAAAAAGTGGTTTGAGAGATGCTGGTTTTGGGAACAACTGAGGCAACGGCTTAACTTCAGCCTGCAGCTGCTGTGTGGCAAAGTCTCTTGTGGCCACAGGAAGGAACAGCTTTGGTCTGACTGTTCACTGGGAGCAGCATTGCTTGGACACTACAGTAGCAAATCGCCTCTGAATTAGAAGGGAAATGAAGACAAATCACTTTTTACTTTAGAACACCATCATGTTTTAATGTGGGCTTTGTTTATTCAACTGGTTTTTCATGGATAATGGTCTCCTTATGCCAGAGGGTTTTGTGTAGATTTGTCCTTGTCATCTGTTCTTACAACGTGGTGTAAGATGGTTTTCATGGTGGAGGAGGAAAGACAAACCATTCTTTGCCCCTTGAGGAACCCCCAGGAGCCAAATAGCACAGCTCCCTCCAAGCATTAACTCCGGTGCTCCAGAGTCCTGCTTTTGAAAGATTGCATCTTGCCAGACCATGAACCTTGGCAAGCATGAGCTCCTACACAGGAGCCGCTGAGCCTGCTTCCCCTTTTCTACACCTTCAAGTGATAGCAGTAAACATCATTAAGACCATTCACTTTTTAGTCACATACTAAGTGTGACTAAAAGATACTTTACACTACAAAAAAATATTCTGATAAATGAAGTTCCAGGCTGGATGCATATTATGTAGTAGTTTGGAAAATCACTGCCCTTCATTTCAACCCTGTGCTGTACAAATCAAATTGCAAATGAAGCCTGCTTCTGTTGGATGGTGCCAACCATCTGATAAGGAGATCTTGGCTGACTGCTCATGTGTCTTAAGGGGATATAAGAAACGAGTATTTGTAATTTTTATTGCTCTTTGAAAATACCATTTTTTTATGCCTTACAAAAACTGCTTGATCAATTTTCATCTCAAATCAATTATCACAGGGCCTTTTCTCTCCTCCTGCAGACTGTTAAGCTTTTGTTTCTCAGAGTTTATCTTAATAATCACAAAAAATCCAATGACCCATAACAGGATTCACATTATTCCTTTTTATGTTTTACTCCATGTACAATTTGGAGATGTCTGGATCTGAATGGAGTTGTGATTGAGAATAATTTAGGATGGTTGGGCTGTGCAGAATAGGAACAGAGAGCTGGTGGTACCTCTTCATTTCCAGCCAGGTCAGCATTTTTCCTCACATCCGGTCCCTAAGCTGCAGTTTCATTTTAAGTTTCCCTTGATGGCTGTTCTGCTTGGACTTTTGTTGTAAAAGCCAATAAATACATAGAAATTTGTTATTTTAAACTTGGACTGGGCCCTTACCAGGCTGGTAGTGAACCCTGCTGGTGCTGCTGGGGAGAAGGGGAAGGGGGATGATGCACACACTGAGGAAAGGAGTGTCAAACTGGGGGCATTAGCCCTCAAATCTTCTTGCTCTGCAGACTTTAAGCTCAAGAAACTTGTCTAAACTGGAAGTTAACACCATTCATTGTGCAGTGATTTCTGTGCAGTGATATGGAATGTGAATTAGCACAATGGTGAAACAGATATGTAGTTTTTATAATGTATTTGTTAAATTTTTACTTGGTTTGTGTTAGGAAGAGAGGTTATTTAGTAAAAGTACTTCATTTATTTAAATCCTATTATTTTAGAACCAAAGACATAAATTCTATAAATGGATAGTTACTCTAATTATTAAATGCTTGCTTAGTGTTAAAGTTTCCTCCAAGTGTGTGCCTGCCATATGCTAATGGCAAGCTGGTTAATATTATGTATTCCAACCTACATGTTTTCTAGCAATATGAATTTGTAGAAAGAATTTTTTGTGTGTGAATAGTGATGTGTATCCAGAGCAAGTAATTTTTCAGTTTCCTATCACCTGTTGGAAACTGGTTTCAAGGGCTGTTGTTGCTTGTTGTGGTTGTAATCCCAACCCTGAGTTTGTTACAGTACTCCAGAATCCTGGGTTAGGGGAAAGTTTATGGATGAACCCTTCAGTCGAGCAGAGCTCGGTTCTGCAGGAGTTTTACACCACGGTTTCTAGCACAAGGGATCAAGTGAGAAGGGTAAGTAGCAAGTAGAGAACCGAACAGCAGAACCATGGGACAGGATATCTCCTCAATGATTAGCATCATTATCAAAGCGGAATTTATCCAATTAGCCAATTCCATTAAACAGCTGCTTTTCTCCTGCCCCATTTTTAATGTGTTTATATCTTGGAGGAGTGAAGGATGTATTGTTTGACATGACAGCTTGCTTTGTGTGCAGCTACCTCTTCATTTCAACTCAGTGACTGACAAGAGACGAGTGGGTCTTTTTGGTGTAGCACAGGGAATTATTTCCTGATTTGACATCCTAATTGATTGGGGATTTCTTATTATATTAAGAAGTTTTCATCCTGAATTGCTCAGCAAAACAGCATTGGTTCATTGCAACAGGAGGATAAAAAGGAGGATGTGTTTAAGCATACTTTTCTATGCTGTGACTATTATATATGGCTAACAATCTTTTCCCCCCTCTCCTCTTGTTACCTTCAACCCTATGCTTCTCTTCTCTGAAGTGGCTTCAGAGTTTCTTTATAGTGTCTTTTTTTTCAAAGCACTTTCAAGTAGTAGTGGTTGAAAAATATGGAGTGTGTTCATGTAAAAAGTTGACAACCTGCATATTTTCACTACAAAATTAAAGATATGTTTTGGATTTTCCTCTCTTTTTTCAGTGATAAATGGATGGTAAAGGAAGAGAGGGGAAGGACACGGGAGAAACTCTTTTTTAGCAAAGGAAAGATCCTTTACAAAGAGAAATTCACACCACTCAGCTGAGAGAAATCTGGGTTTGTGGAGTTGCTGTAGGTTTAAACTCTTTTCTACGTGATCTGGGCAATCCAGAACACTGGCTTTTCCTAAAAATTATGGGAATTCCCAGGAGCCTTCAATCAGACCAGAAGGCCTTGGGTTGGTGGGATATGAGGTGCTCCTCTGGTGAGCTTTACGTGCCTGGTTTTGGCATTGACCCCCACTGCGGTGCCACCCCTCGTGCTGTGCCAGGCTGGCTGCTGAGGGCAGCTGGGTGCAAACAGCCTGGCCAAAGGCATGAGCCACGTGCCCCAGTGCTGCCTCCTGCCCAGCCATGCCAACAGGGCAGCTGTTTAAGCTGGAGTAGGAAATAGGTGTGAAATTACATCCTTACCCTGGAAATAAAGGTTGTAGAATCATAGACTGGTTTGGTTTGGAAGGGATCTTCAGATGATCTAGTTCCACCCCCTGCCATGGGCAGGGACACCTTCCACTATCCCAGGTGGCTCCAAGCCCCGTCCAACCCGGCCTGGGACACTCCCAGGGATGGGGCAGCCACAGCTTCTCTGGGCAACCTGTGCCAGGGCCTCCCCACCCTCACAAGGAAGGATTTCTTCCTAATATCCCATCTAAATTGAGACTGTCAGTGTAAAGCCATTCCCTCTTGTCCTGTTACTCCAGGCCCTTTTCCAAAGTCCCTCTCCAGCTCTCTTGTAGACCTCTTGGGTACTGCAAGGGGCTCTCAGGTCTCCCTGGAGCCCTTTCTTCTCCAGGTGAGCACCCCCAGCTCTCCCAGCCTGGCTCCAGAGCAGAGGGGCTCCAGCCCTTGGAGCATCTTCATGGCCTCCTCTGGACCACACCAAGATGCAGCCAATGTATTTTACCGTTGGGCAGAAATAGGAATATCAATGAGCATTAGGACTGGTGAGATGCAGGCAGGGGGGCAGCACAGGCTCAGCACAGCATCTTAAAAAAAAATGAACAAATGAAGTGAATTGATTGTTTTTATGGAGATTTTTCTTTAGGGAGAAAGTTGCTCTGACTTCTGGAAGGAGCTGGATATTCCATCATATTCCTGTGCTTCAAGAAATGGAAAATACAGTGATGCTGATGCTGATTGTTTTTAAAATGAAACTGTCTGTAGTTATCTCTAGAGATAATAATCCCCTGCTGGTTTAGTGCTTCCTTGATTTGGTTTGTATAAACCTGGAGAATGAGGCATCACAAGGCTGCCTCAGCTCCCCCACAACACCTCCAGAGCAGTGGCTCATCTCAGCCACCTTTCCAAATGTATTTTCTAAACTAATTCTACAAGGTTTTGCTGGGATGCTTTAGCTCTCAGGTTTTCTTAATACTGGACCAAAAGCTTCAATACAGCAATCTTTCCTCCCGCTGATTTCACGATTTTATTGGGAGCTAATTGATTGTGACCCTCTGACTTGCACACGAGCCCTGGTGGCCTGTCTGTATGCTGGGGGGTTTAGGATCTTGGTGGACAGACCAGATGCTGCCTGGCACCCAGGGACTCAGATACTGCTGTGCCAAGTCGGTGCAGTGGATGGATGGTGCCTATTTTACAACTTTCTTTCATTTGCCTGAGTGCAGGTGGCCACACGTGAAGGGTAAGATTTAAGATTTGCAGGCTTATGTTGTTTTTGCACAGGTAAAGCAGCTTTTTGTAACTGATTTGACAATTAGTCCTTCTTAGGGACAGTTTGGTCTTGCGTATACCTTTTAATTTTTTTATCCTAATATCTGAAAGTACTTTCCAATCATTTAGATTCATTATTTACATTTTAACATTATAGAAAATAGGAAAGACAGTAGAGAGAGGTTAAACATACAAGTCTCAGTTGCTTATAATGACACCTGGATCTAAACCAAGTTTGCCTGATTCCCACTCTTCATAGTTACTTTGAGCCAATTGTTTTCCATGAGATCTGTATGTATTTATTTCAGGCACATCTCATGGTTACCTCAGTGTGTGGGTTTTTTGAAATCACTATCAGCTGAATGTGCTGTTAAAAAAATAATGTATAAGGCTGCCTTTCAGAAGAGAGATTTTTCTGTGATCCCCACAATTTCATGTAAAAAAAATCTCCATGTGCTTCTTCAGGGATAGAAAGCAAATTTCTAATGTTGGTGGTATGAGAGACGAGTGGGACGGGCATGACATCAGCAAGCTGAGCTGTCACCCCTGTGAGAGGCTGGGCCACCAGAGGATGACAATTTGCTGCTGCCACCAGCTGATGGAGTTGGTCCTTCAGCTGAAGAGAAGGGTGTCAGCAAAGCTGTGCTCAGACTCTGCATTCTGATTTCTACTGAGGCATTGTGTGTGAAAATGATAATTATGTGTAAAAGGGCAGCCAGGTATGGGACAGATGAGAGGACCTCTGGAATGGGATTTGTGGAGCCCAGTTTTCTTTTCTCTAAATTATGTCACTATAACACAGCTGATTTTGGAGCCTGAATATGACAGTGCTTCATCAGAGTATTTTGCCCAACTATCAAGTTCAAAAGGGTGTGGAGTGTAACGTGTCTCTGGGAGTGACACATGTGATCCTCCCAGCTATGAAAAGCCACCAAGGGGTTAATCATCCCCCACTGCATATGAAATGACAACAAGCTCTTGGCAGCTTTCCCCATTCTTTATATAACACTTCCAAGCCTGAAGCTTGTATCCTCCTAGTAATGCTTTTAATTTGTGCTCTGCTGGGGAGAGGCCAAGATTTAATCGAAATCATTAGAATGTCTTTGCTTGAAGTAGCTGAGGGCTTGTAGTGAGCTGGAGGAGGTTACTGCAGAGTAATTAAAAGAAATACAGAAGGTCATCATTGGTGCCTGAGCCATTCCAGACACCAGGTTCAAGGGGGAAAGGTTGAGTTTAATGACAGCTCCTCTTAACTTACGTAGGATGCTTGCACAGCCACATAGTTTTAATAATTAAACTTTGCCTTCCTCCTGTCCCACACACCTGCCCAAGTGTTGTTTTTGCTTTACCTCAGTACAGCAGAGACGGGCTCGAACCAAAGCCCAGGAGCCCCATTTCTCAGAGATTCAGGGCTGGGGGGGCTCTGCCACCTAGATCCACATTTAGATTTTCTGGTTTATCTTTTATCTCTAAAATGAGATTTACAGTTCCTGTAAGAGTGTGGAGTGTGAACAACTGTGGGTATGTATTTACAATCTGAGCTGAGATCTGGTCTTGAATTTGGATTCTATTTAAATGGGACTATCAGAATACAGGTGTTGTTGCTCTCAGTGTATATTGGTGCCTATATTTGGGGTTCAGTCCTGTATGTGCCTGAAAGCCAATGCTGTGCTCTCGGTGTGTGCACAGGAAAATCAACTGCTGAGGTAATTTTGAGGCACGATACGTGTACTAATTGCTTAGTGTAAATTAGAACATGCACTTTTTATTTGTTAGTTATATATTAAACAAAAAGGTACTCAAAGGAAAGCTGAAAAAAATTAATTTTATATCTCTTGCACTGTACAGTCCCAGTGCTGTACAGACAGTGATGGAGTGAACTGGCAAGTGATGAATTTGTGTGAGAAACTATCTTTCTTGAATGACTTCTTATGCCTGTATTTGAATACAGCCTCTTACAGCAGAGTAGGTAGAAATAATGAACTAATAGTGAATGTTAAAGATTTAGGGAATTGTCTGTGAACTTTTGACCCTGGGAATATAAGGAGGTTTGCTTTTCAGGAGAATTAGTCTAGCTGGGCTAATGGGTGCCAATAAGGGCTGTAAGCAGTGTGTCAGGGACCAAATCTTTTAATTAACCGCTGAGTGAAAAGTAGTTTGGGAAATGCAATAAGTCAGATTCAGGTCAGATCAAGCAGAATAATATGTGGGCAATGAAGAAATTAACATACTAGGAAATGCAAGCTGAAAATCTCCAAACTTTCCTTATTAGACTGATAGAAAATGGGATCTACTTTGATTGCTTCAAGAAAACATTGCACCGACTTTTACTAACTTGTTCTAGCAAGGTTTGGGCTCTCCTGGCCAATGTCATGTGCAGCTGAAAAAGATTAAACTGGAGACATACCATGGCCCAGCTCTGAAGTGGCTGTGACTCGCAGCACAGGCTGGCTCAGCACTGGCCTGTGTTCGGGGGGTTTGCTCAGGGTTAGGATGCCCACAAAGTCACAGTAAGGATTAGATTGTTAGTATGCTGCTATCTCTTGTCCTTCTTGACAAATAGTATTGTCTCTGAGCTTCTCTGAATTCTCATTTTTTCTGAATCTTCTGTCTGTTGCTTCGACAGTGGCATTTTAACTTCTCAGGGAGCAGTTTGTCCTTTTGTCCTGTGTTTGTATCATCCCTGTCACAGCTGTGTCAAGAAATCATAGAACCATTTAGGCTGGAAAAGACCTTTGAGATGGAGTCCAGCAGTTAAACCAGCACTGCCCATGTCCCCAGGTACCTCATCCACACACCTCTTAAATCCCCCCGGGGTGGGGGCTCAAGGTGAGCACCACTAACTATTAACACAACATGGATAATTGCATTCGCTATTGTCCTGTAGATGTAAGGATCTCAATTTTAATTACACCTTATTAACAAAATGAGTAGGATCAGAACTACATCTAGAGAGTTCAGAAGGTAAACTAGTGCCTGTCAACGAATCATTACAGAGTGAGGTTTGAATTATTAGCTTAGTTCATATCTAATAGGATTTTAATCCTATTCTGATTGTTCTCTGTGCACATCAAAAAGTATTATTTTATAGAAGGACTATGCCTTAAATTTTGGTCTAGAGGGCTTTGAAATTAATGGAAAAACTCCAACTAAGCTTAATGTGCTTTGAATTAATCTTTTTTCAGTCTTTTGCATCAATACTAAAATTTAAATACGCTTTGGAAACCCTGATTGTGGGTCCCTGATTTCTAAAGTATCATTATCAACAATGACAATGTGGCATCTGATCTGCCAAATAACTTCTTTAAATCTCCACTAATGTCTCAGTCATCACTAACTACTTAAGTAATTTATTTAATTGGAAAGTGCACTAACTTCAGTGTTACTGCACTGCAGAGTTGTGAGGGATTCCATAAGATCAGAAACAACTTCCCAAGCCCCATTGCATTTCCTCCTTGCTTTCTGACTGGCTTGATAGTAGCAAAGTCTAGCTAGAAAAATATTTTCTTTCTTCATAATTGTTGCAAGGTGCACTTCTTGCCAAAAATCAAAGGCCTAAATTGAATTCACTGACTTTTAATCCGTCCTGCTGTCAGCTACAATGCATGTTTAATTGTTCTGTCTGTATGTTGTTGGGCTGGAACAGTTTCAAACAATCTACCAATCATGAGCAGGAAAAAAATCATTAGAAAATCAATTTCTGCTTAATTGAAGATCTTTCTTCCAAATGGGAACGGAGCAAAATTTATAACCTCAGATCCACTGACTGTACAATGATGGCACTTGAGCCTGTCAGGTTTTCATTTGGTAGCTTTGGCATGGACAGCTTTTACTTTTTCCACCTGCTGTGGGTCAGCACTGTGGCCCTGGGGAGCCAAAGGCTGTGGTACAAACCAGGGGGAGCTCAGGAGGCCGTGTTTACAGACCAAGTGTGAGAAAAAGGCATTTTTGAGGGACAAAGCCAAGTAGTAGGAGGGAATTTCAAATGTATTTTTTATTTATGCATTTCTTCTGAATGCTCTGAGTGGAAACTACAATGTCTGCCTCATGGAGACACCCCTTTGGCATCCGACTGTTGATGCCAACACCGAGAAAATCCTGTATCCCAGAGCTCTTTGGGTAGTTCACTCCCTGCTCCCAGAACAAGGGATCTCAAAGGTACACTCCTGTCACTCAACAGGAGAGCTTTGCCATTGACCTCAGCAGGATCACAATTTCAATTCACCTGAAAACCTGTAATCTAATTTCCTTCTGTTGAAAACTGAGCAAAGCATCATGTGGTTAAATGGCAGCAGGCGAGGAAAGCATAGGAAAATGGAAAAGTGATAGGAAAATCAGTCCTGTCTCCCTTCCAGGTTCCTCCTGCTGCGCTGGGCAAATGTAGGTCCACTCCCCTTTAAGTTCAAAATAAGTAGAAGAGAGTCACAGTGTAAATATCAAGCAATAGCTAAAAGTGAATTTACCAAAGTTCAATAAACATAAAAATGATGAATTTAGATGTCATGTAATTAACTCAGAATTACATGAGCAATAACCAAGTAATTACACCTTTAATAATGCATTAAACTTGTCAGGAATAGTTAGTCACTCAACTAGAATTTAACAAGATAGCCTATAGCAAGTTACAGTAATTAGATATCACTACTGAAAACATTGACAGTTCCTAATTGATACCTTTTATTATAAAGTTAAATGCCAAACATTTCTTTGAAGTGGATTAAGGAATAATATTAGCAGTGTTTAAGACCATACTGCCTACTCCTATAAATTGTATGCAGGTATAAAAAAGCAGCAACAAACAAAACCCTAAGAAAAAAAAAATATATCAGCTAAACCTATCAATCCTTTACACAAATGTGGTTCAGGTTCTCACTCCTGTGATTTAAATTCCAACCTAAGAGAGTCTGTGCCCTGGCAGGACTCAGCAGCAAAGGGAAGAGAACACTTTGTCAAACAGGTGAAGAGAGAAACAGTGGCATCAGCTGGGGGATGCAGCTCTTCAGGGGACTAAGGCACAAAGCAGCCTGCAAGAGGACAGCAGCAAAACCAAACAAGCTCAGGAGTTTGTAAATCAGATATTAAGGCAGCACTTGGGCTTGCTAACAACTAAATCAGATTGTTTAGGCTACAGGAGAGAGGGGTTTTGGAGAAAGAGGTGGAATAGAATTGAAACTATGTGTTTATTTGCTGCTTCTAAATGTGGGAGATATTTCTGCTGGGTTTATGTTCTTCAGTCTATGCACTTCTTATTTACAACAATAATCTCCATATTTTGCCTAAATTCACAAATATTTCTGTTTTTTTTTTAAAGTTCATCTCTTTACCTAATTCCTCGAGAAAGAATGCAATCCTAACGTTGGATATGTACTGGAATCTCTGCTGCTTAGTGGAACCATCTGTACTTTATACCAAACTAAACAGAGATTAATGGTGTCTATGTGAAACAGGAGAGATCAGCTGGAATGATCACATACATCTTTTGTAATTTCTTTTTTCATCTGTATAATTACAAGTCTTATCAGGCTGCATGCTGAGCTGTGACTGATTGTCAGTAAGACCTCTCTTGATTGCATCTTATATAAATATTCCATGTCAGTCTTGTAGGATGCAATTCCAGGTCCAAACAACTATACCTTAGTCCATGGATACAAGGTCCTGGGCTTTTTTGCTACACTGATAATCAAATTAACCCTAAAAGGCTTCCAGCTCCCAAGCACCCAGTTCCTCTGCCCTCTTAATGCTGCTCCTCTGCTCTGGTGCAGGCTGGCTCTGCTCAGTCCTGCTCTCCACATACATAAGATTATTCATGAAATTGAAACTACTGCATATATGTTTACATGATTCTCAGCCAGTTGCGTGGCAACTGGAATTGTCTTTACTTTTATGCATATTAAAATAATTCAATAGATGCCCTTTCAATAATTAATTGGTAATGAATGTAGAGACTGTAGAATGCTTTCTCTGATGTGTTTAGGCTTTATCCAGTGGTTAAACTGGATAAACAAGCCTTGTTCTTCCGTGTTAGGACTTCTTCACAGCAGATGCCATGCACTGTTCCCAAAAAAACCAGGCAGTAAACCAAACCCAGGAGGAGCTGAGAGCCCTGAGCAGTGGCACGGCCATCCAAGTGTGTGTGTGAACAGGGCAGAAACTGTGGCAGAGCAGGCTGCAAAATCTATGCTGTGAGTGGGCAGCAGCAATTTCAATCCATTTCCAACATTTCTGGTGCTCCTGGAACCATCCCAGTGCCCTGCATCTTTTTGGACTCCCCAGTTGGCTCCTCCAGTGTGCAGCTTCCTCCTCAGAATGATCAACCTGAACAACAACAAACAGCAATGCTGTGGCTTCAAACAGTCCTGCAGGGCTCTCTCCTCTCCTCGTTGACTGAGACATGGAGGGTTTCCATTACATGGAGAAGGTGAGCATTTGCAGGCTCAGTAAATATTTCTCTTGTTTCTTCCTGCTTTTTTCCTGGCCTGTTCCACAGGGGGAAAAAAAGAAAAAGCTGTGGCTGCATCACTTGGGGATTTCACCTCCCCATCATATCCTTGGACTTCCCTTGGTAAAAACTGGGATCCCAGAAGCGGCACTGGCTGGGACTGGCCAGCCCTTTCTCTCTGCTGGGAATGTGAACAGCACTTTTTCTAAAGAGAAAGCAAACATATTTGACTTGAAAATAACCCTGCAAAAAGGGTTTGGTTTTAGTCCGTATTAATTTGTTGCAGGCAATAAAAGCATCAACATGAAGATGGGAATGATCCAAAGGAATGAAGAGATAATGGGGGAAAGATTGTCTTAATTAAGACACTCTACCACTTCCATCACTGTGGTCATGAAAATGGTGGATAGAAAAGTTTCTTTAGAGCTACAAAAGATAGTCCACAATTTTTGTCATATATTAACTGTATTCTGGCTGCTGCATGAATTACCCTTTAATGACATGCACTCTACAATACCCTATATAGATAGATACACCTTAACTATTATCTTTCCCAAATGGTGCAGGAGCACTAGAGCGGTGCATTACACCACAACTGGAAGCAATCAGGCAGTAGATGTTTAGTCTGGAAAGGTCCAGAGAATATATTTCTCATACCACCTACTTGCAACAAAATGTTTTCCAATGATTTATTTAAGACCTAATGAAAAAGACCAAAGGGCTATAATAAGGTAGAGGAAGAGAGCAGGAGAAATCAAAGTCATCAGCAGTGTCCTGAGGCCTGAAAAATGCAGGTAACTTGCTGAAATACCCAGGAAATCCAGGAATGCTAGTGGTGCAGGCAAAAAATCTTCAGTGATTGCTGTTGACAGGGCTCGGAGGAAAGCTCTTTCCTTCTTAATCCACTGTCTTGTGATGGGTTGACTGTGGTTTACACAGGTAAGGTACACCCAACCGTCACTGTAGGTCCTGAGGTGTCCTGTTCTAGGTAGGGATATCTGCAGTGGATCAGGGGAAAGCAGAAAAATCCTGAGTTAGGTTCTCCCCCTTTTGATATATAATGTCCTTTTGATCCTTCCAGCAAACTAGTGGAAGCCCTGAAAGATGGGATTAACCCAGTATAAAGACGAGGTGGGCATGCTGTAAAAAGATTTGAAGTAACATATTTATTAAGTCCTTAATGAAAGTATTAACTTTTTGTGACAGGATGAGGGAAGTGAAGTTAAGATGACCCAGCTGTTTTATAGCTGTGTAAGTACACAGTCTGCACAGATATCCCTGCTTTGGATAGCAATGGAATTTTTCAGTGTCCACCAAAATCTAAATTTCAGTCTTTGTCTTATTAAAGCCCTGACTCAGCAGATCCCTTCAGCATCGTTTTGCTTCCAATTACGTTATGCACAAACTGGCTTAAATACTTTGGACTCCCCAATTTGATTCCAAGTGAGATAGAAAATGGCAAAATTTGGAACATGGAACCTATATGTGCACTAATCCCCTGGCGTCCTTGGTGCCAAGATGTGTTTCAAATCTGGCCCACGTGCCAAAGATCCTCTTCCCTTTTTATAGTTCATTTAATCAGGAGTGGTTTTGACAAAAACCAGAAAAATATCCTGGAATTACCTAACGTGCTCACAAGTGATTGTCCAATGGTTTGTGCAGCGTTCCCATGCAGAGGTTATATAAAAATGTTCTGTTGCTATGTGAACTGGAGGTTTGTTTTGATGTAGCATCGATACCCAGGAGGGGAGAAAGGGGTGGGGGAAGAGAGGAGAAGACACTGGCATAGTGCCAACCTCTCGAGTATTTTGTGATGATAAAGGGTTCCCAAGGAGTCAGCATGACCTGCCAAGCAAACCCAGACACTCTCAAAGAGCCCAGGGGTTCAGATGCTGCTGACAGACGAGTCCTCCTTTACCAGCCTCTGTGTTCTGCCAGGCAGGAGACGAGCTCACGGAGGAGCTCTCCGAGACAGGGCAGGCCCAGCCAGGGCTGCACTGGCAGACAGTGTCCACCCACGTGTCCAGGGCTCATTTCCACCCACCTTGACTTCTGCAGAAGCTTTGCATTTCCTCCCAGCTAGACACGCAGACCACAGCAGATCCCCTCTGCTGTTGCCTGTGGTGGAGCAAAAGCCTCGCTGGTTTCTAAAGGGAGGAATTCCCATTCAAAAATGAGCTAGAAGGGGCCTTGTTTCTATTTTACCTGCATCAGAGGTAGAGCTTCCTTGCATTTGGGTTGGATTTTGCTTTGTCCTGCTGTTTGGGTGGTTTTTTTGTGTTTGACTCCAGAGAAAGGTTTGGGATGTGTAGCTTTGAAAACAGATTTCATATTTATTTCTGATATTTTTTTTCTCGTTACCCACTCTCCTAGAAATTTTCAGTCTTGTTCTGATGGGCAGGTTAAGGCATGAGTTCAGTGGTGGTTTGGGGAATGCTTGTGCACCCCTTAGAACTCCTGACTGATTTTATGGAAATCTGTAACTTCAGCCCCTGTGGTGCACCAAGCAGCCCTTTGCTGACAGATACCATAATGCACTCAACTTTTGCAAGAAACAACTACAAGGACAACCAAAGATATAATTAATGTGAAATGAGTATTCCATGGCAGAACAGGCTTAAGGGATTGATGGAGCTGAAGAAAACTGGTTTTCTCTCATTACTCTAAGGGGGAATTTTGAAGCAATGGAAAATCTTCAGGAGAGTAACCAAATGTAGGAAGACCTGTTAGAAAGATCCTGCATGCAGTTAACCAAAGGGGAACTATTCAAATCCTCTAAACCTAAAAAGAATGAAACAAAATAGATTGAGAAATTAAAAATGTAAACCAGAGAGAAAAGATAAAGGGACGGAATAATGAGTTTTCCACTGTTTGGGGGAGTCTAATCACCTCTCCCTTATCCCACTTGGCTGTTTATCCAAAGGGCAGGTGACAGGGGACATAAGAAGGACATTATGAAACGTAAGTAGTCACAGGACACTTGAAAATACAAGGTATTTTAATAGTAGTAACTATGAGCAGAGTGGATTAAACAGGTGCTTTGGTGAATAGCTGAGGTGGATGATCTGCAAACCCCAAGCTGTGAAGAGAGAGCCTGGTGTCAGCAGCAGGAAGATGGGGTGAGCTGGCAGGAGGTGGCTCTGAAGGAGCAAAGGGAGCAGAAGAAACCCTTGGAACAAGCTGTGCCTGTATCCCTGACCAGCTCGGAGTGAGCTGGAGCATCTGCGCTGCGCAGGGAAGCGCTGGAGGAAATGCTGCTGTGGCTGCAGGGGGGGTGTAGCTACATGGGCTTTGTGCCTGAGATGAAGGGCTCAGCGAGGCAGAGGGCTGATTAGCACCACGCTGGGGAGGCTCTTCTCTTTCCGGGCTGGGATTAGCTTTGTCAGAGTTAGGGAAGGGTTTTCTGTGCTGGTCCTTGCTGTACGTTTTGGAAGGGCTTTGAGGGCTTGACCATGAGCTTGTGTGATCAGGCTGAATTCTCTGTGGTTCCCACAAAGCACATGGAGTTAATGGAATAATACCTTACGATAAGCACAACACAGACACAAGAGTTAACATTTGCAATCCATACCTGGCTTTTCACTTGACTGACTTTGTCATGACACTGTATTTATCATTCTGTGCACGTGTAAAATCAGGAGAGGTCACAGCAGGTACCACCTTTCTGTACAATTGGAGAGAAGTGAGAAAGAGGTTGGAGAGAGATGGAAAAGGAGTCTAGGAGACAGGTTGATACAAGTGGGTGAGGCTTCCAGGGATGAGGAGGTGGCTCGTCTAACCAATTGCTTCCTCTCTACTTAGTTATTGTTGTCATCGGTGTGAAGACTCAACAGCTGCAATACATATTTGATTTTGTGAGTGGGACTTAAGTAGACAGAAAATCAAATTGGAGCCAAGAACTAGCCTGAAGGCAGGCACATCCTAATGCAAAAACTTTTAAAAAGGGATTTGAGCATTCCCTGTGGCACAGCTTCCCTGTCCCGCTGCTGCTGATGCAGCATGGACTGGTTTCCCCCAATTTCCAGAAGACCAAAGAAATTACTCTTCTGTCAAAACCAAACTGCCTCTGGGCAGCAGATGAGGAGGGTTTGTGAGCTCTCTATCTTGTATTGGTTTTGGGTTTTTTTTCCTTTTCCATCCTGCATTTGCTCTTCAAGAAATTGTCATTGGGGAGGGAGGGGAGAAGGCAAACAAAAGTTGACTTTTGTTAAGCGGCTGAGACTTGGCAGTTGTGTGGAGGTCGTGGTGCTCAGTCAGTGTCAGTCTCCATTCCCCAGAGTTGTATCCTGTAATGTATTTATTTATCATTACAGACGGCCAAAATTTTTTTTCCCCCTCCCAGTTTGCTCTGTCCAAGGCCGCAGGGTTCCGACAGAGATCAACAGCACTCCCGCAGTGATGAAGCAGCTCGTCAAAAGCTGAATTAGATGTTAAATCTTTCTGAAGTGGGGAGGAGGTGGAAGGAGGGGAATCACATTGTGCTAAGAATTTATCATGTGTTGTTTCCTGTGAGATAATGTATAGGAGAAGATTTGTTACGGTGCAAGTTTCAAACTGCTGTTTCAGGGCTACAGTGTCTGCCAAGCTTATGATGTATTTGATCTTTTCTGAAAGTCCTTCTTTTCCTTTTCTACCTTTGTTAAGCTGTCTGTCTTCCAGGTAGGTAAATAGTTAAAATGCTCCACCTGCTGAAATATGTAAATGTAAGCACTTAAATTTGCATGGATAAGAGGAATAAGCAGAAATCTGCTAGATGAGAGTGTGAGACTCAGTGAGGCTCCAGCTCCCAGACAGAAAGTTGGCTACTCAAGTTGTCCCTTAGCTTTGTGGTTGGGTATGTTAGACAAGTTGTGAAGGTGTGCCTTTCTGCAGAAACTCATGAATTTTGGTACAGACTTTGAAGACAATAAGGCCTTGCTTTGCAAAGGTGCTGCATGTGCCCAGCATTACATAAAGCCCAAAGAAGCAACAGTCTGATGGTGCTTCTCAAAACATTTATTGAACCCTTTGGCATTAGTTATCATCTCTTCCAGTGCAGGTCCCTCTCTCTACCTTGTAAAATGGTGGAAATACTCTGTGTTCTTTTGCGCTTCCATCACACTCCTTTTATCCTCAGATGGAAGTAGAGATGAGTCTCATTTGTGCTTCCTGATATAACTGTGTTTGTTATCTGCAGTCACTGAAAGGGCAGCTGAGGTACCTTATTAATGGACTGTAAAATATACCCCTTTTAATCTAAATTGAGAAGGGGAAAGTGTCAGATTTTTCTCTTTCTGAATAAACGTGTTGGCATAAAAATCTTTGGGGTAAAAGTTTTTCTCCAATTTCTCAATAAAATGTCAAGTGCAATGATAGATGAACTGGCAGTCCTGAAGTTTACTCAATATTGTTTCGTTCTCAGTATCTAGGTCAAGATATTTCTGCTTTGCTTGGATCAGACAAAGTTTCCACAGATCTTAAATAACACTGTTAATATTATAAGTGGTTTGGTTATCAGGCAGGAAGGAAGCTTATTGATCAGCAGGGTAAGCACTGTGTGCATATGAGCCACCTTTTCCTGCCTGGCTGTAATGAATCTGAAATCCAAAAGCAGGAATGGCAAGTCCTCTCTGCTCAGGGGTGGGAAGGGAGCTGGTACCACACTTGCCTCCCTGCCTTAGCTGTTCAGTGGTCTGTACTAGAGGCACCTGCATAACCTTTAACATAACTTTTCCTTAGAGCAATCCTGGAAGTACGTGCTTCTCTGTCCTCTGCACAGGAGAGAGTGAGGTGCAGGGAGAAGTCAAAAATTCACTTGCTGTTGAATGAATTTGGCCCTGACTTTGGACTTGAACCTAACCTATGTACTGTCAAAGTGTTGGTTTGTCCTCTGGGCTGGGTGAACTTGTCAGATGTTGGTTCCCACCTGAGTGTCCTTATAGGAAAAAGACACGGCTGATTCAAGCCAGTAAGCTCAGGAAACATGAGCAGATATCAAATGTGTCATAGGTCAACAATGCCTTTGGCACTGCAACCCCTAACTTCATCCAGGGTTTGGGACCTCAATCAGCTGCTCAGGTTGTTTGATTTGGGTAAAAGAGACTTAGAGGTTAAATCCAGAAAAAAAATGTTCTGACTTTTCTAGGCTGTCCTAAAGAGAGCTTTTGTCCATCATTCTTTTTGGAGGGTTGTGATGTTGCCAAAGAAATCCAAGGTAACCTGTCTTTGCTGTACCTACATTGTGATATTGTCTTTCTTAAGAATGGCTCCTGGTTTTCACATTGTTATTTACAGAAAACAGCTCATAGGGCAATAGTAGGAGTCCCTGTGTGACCATCCTGGTTGTGGGATGAAAGATAAAATTGTGTTGTTTCCTCTGCCCGTTCACTGAATGAAAATTGAACCATTTCTGTGAAGTAGGGAGATTTTAACAAGAGGAGAAGAGAAGAGCAGGTAGCCAGGGAATTAGAGCATCATTCTGGGACGTGGGAAATGCTTCTTTGAACCTCTCTGATTGGGAAGTGGAGCTTCTGCAGGAGTGCAGGACCTGCTGAGTAATCCAGTGAAGCAGCAGAGGCATTCATTATGTGGCAGGGCTTGGCCTGAGAGGAGGCCCTGGGGGTGGGCTCTGGGAGGAACATGCCCCACCTGGGAGTGCTTGGCACTCACCTGCAGCTCCTGCAAGGGACTGAGGGAGATGAAAGCCTGTTTTGTGGGGTCCAAGAAGGGGTGGGCTGAGCTTGATGAGCAGCCCAGATCAAGTGGTGACATGCCCAGATACTGAGCTGCACAGGGAGCACTACTGCTGCAAACAAAGATGCCTAAAGAGTTGGGAACTGGGCACATCACCTGCTCAGTGAAGGTGGCCACAGGGCAAGTTGTGCAAAGTGGCTGAGCTGCTCCAACAGTTCACTGCTGCCAAAAGAGGGAAGTCTCTCTGTACCACCCAGCTCTTGGGAGATCTTTGCTGAACCAGTTCTCCACACTGCAGCAGTGGTGAGCTATCAGAGCAAGTATCTCACGGGACTTCATCCTGCCAGGTGTTTGCAGAAGGTCACACTGAAGCAGAAAAATGAATCCTTCTCTGCCAAGTTTTATTTCCCATGTTTCCTGTTTGCAGTTTCGGAAGGATCTGGAAGAAGTTACAAGAATGACAGTGGTGAGAGGGACGTGCTCCAAGAGGGTGAGATTGGTTTGTGCTCTGTTACCACACTGCCCCATCCTAGGAAAAAGGACGTGCTGGTGGTATTCCCAGACTTTCCTGAGCTCTCATGTTAACTGTGGTAAGTGTGTATAAATGGAGGAATGAACATCATACAGCAAATAACAGTTTAGTTTTCATTTTTTTTGGTAGGAGACTTGTGTTTCAGGAAAATGCCTCTGCAGCCCACCTGTGTGGGAGTGCTCTATATTGCTTGTCCTGGTCCTTTATTTCCTTTATCTTGTATCAAGCTGCCCAGGCTGTGTTTTGGGGAGGATCTGATCCTCTTTCAACACTGCAGGTCAGGTAGCAAAGCCCCCCAGTAAAGCAGTGCATCTGTCACAGTAATGTGCTTCCAGTGCACAGGGAAGAATTCAATAGAAAAGTGACATGATAAAAGACAAGCTGTGTTAAACAAAGACGTTTTCTGTGTATCACACCCAAACATGGTGTATTTCATAACACAGCAGAGCACACTTCATCAGAATCCCAGGGAAGAAGCAGACCTTCTAAAAGAATAACATTTTGGTGCCAGGGAAGTTCTGCATTTAATAGATCTCCACTGTGTTTTGTAGAGAGATGTGCAGCTACATTCAGCCTTGGCTAAAATGTGATGGCAACGTGTTGTAGGGACCAACAGCTCCTTAGGGCTTCCTACTGCAGCACTGGAGCTGTAACTGGTCTTATTGAAGGGTGAAGTGTCAGAAGACAAGCAGGATGTCCTTGCAGTCAGGAGGTGCTTTTGATTAACTGACCAGTTTAAAAGCTGAGTTGTCCAGGAGAAAATCTGCTCAGGTTGCCTTTTTTTTTGACTGTGCTCTACATGCCTGGTTGCAGTGGATCCTGATCCTTATCCAGATCCACTCTGGCTAGAGCCAGAACCTCAGGGTTCTTCCTCCTGCATGCAGCCTCCCTTCACCCCAGGATGGGGTTCATCCCTTGCTGAGAGTCAGGATGGACAGAAGGGACAGCTCTTCCTTCAACCTGTCTCCTACTGGCACTTGTTGCACAAGAGAAATCTCAGCTCAATGTTTTAAAAGAAATCCTTTCCAAAAGTTGCCAGCTTCTAGTGAAAAAAAATGAAAACAGTGGGGGTTTTTTGCGTAGAGGGTTTGGAAAGTGTCACCTACAGCCTGTCAGAGTGACAACCTCCTGGAATCTTTCTTATTGGCACTTCCTTTCTGCAGCATTGAAAAAAGAGCAAAGAGCTGATCCTCTGTTACTTTCATGTTTACCTTGGAAAGGATGTTCCTCCAAGAGAACTGGGGTTGTCTCTGGAGAGGCCAAGCTGTCACTGCAAGACTCGTGTATTCTGACTGTAGGAGGAGAAAGGCCATTTTATAGATGTGCCTCCCCACACGTACTGTTCCCACTCCGAAGGGAGATGGAAAGGGGGCAGGATGCTGTGGGACAATGAATGGTGCTCTTGGCTGGGGCCAGCAGCAGAAAGACAGAACCTGGTCTTCAGGGACCACCTACCTAGCACTAGAAAGTCCTAATGGATTTGTTTTAATTTAGGCTTAGAAGTCAGTAGGTTGGCTTTCTCTTCCCTCTTCTATTTTTGGGATCATGAATTTACTATTGTTTGACCATGAAAGGAGGAACTGGTTGAAAGAGAAACTACTTCATAATGTACAGGAGTGGCAGAAAGCCCTGGGGCAGGCGCAGGGTGTGGAGGCACCACGGGCAGGGGTGGGACTGTGCCCAGGGTGTCCCCGTGCACGGGGTGACGGGTGGGAGTTCTCCCCATCAGCTGCTGCTCCAGGACCTGTGCTGTGTCTGTGCGCTTGTGGGGGAGGCTCAAAGAGATTCTTGGCATAAAATCTTGGGTCTTGGATCCTCTTTGCTTAATGGATTGCTCTGTCTCCCTAGTGATACTGCTGCAGCTGCAAGCCACAGAGGCATTTTGGCTGAAGTCCTCGTGGTTTAAAGGAGAGAATACTGGATAGATCTCGGCAGGAGCATGACTGAATGCTCTCTTTCCACTCCAGCCTGGGTGAGTCCCAGTTCTGCTGACCTGAGGGACACATCTCCTCCTGTCCCAGGCTCTGGAGAAGAGAGAATTAGTGTGTGCAAAGTTTTCAGTTTATAGAGAAGGATTTGAGGTCTCTGCCTAGGAAGCTTTTTTGTACCTTCTTTGGCTTTTGGAAGTTACTAAGTTTATTTTTGTCTGTGTGAGTTGGCCTGTTTTTTTAATATATGGCAAAGGTGGCTAGAATTCTGCATAGACACTTTTTAATATTTCGTATAAACCTAAACAAATACATTAAAAAAAGGTCCTTTCACCTCCAGCTTGATGGTTCAAATCCAATCGTGCTTGGGAACAGAACTGTTCAAGCAGTAGAAATAAAACATCTCCTGATTTATGAATAGAAGTGTCAAGCTTTGACTTGTTCTGATTACTGGCATCACATTATTTGTGAACATTCAGACAACTGCCAGAAATTCAAGAAACACGTTTGTGAATCCCAAAAGTTTCATAAACTTCAGCCCGAGCAGTTATTTGCTTTCTGGTGAATAAGTGGGCTGGCCAAAGCGGTCTAACAAGATCAGCTCAGGTCCCACAGTAATAATAATGAGCTCAAAGGCTCTTGTTTCTCTTGCACAGCAGAAGGTGGCAATTCTGCTCCAGTTTGCACCAGGCAATTGCCATTTGCTCTAGGGAGCTGTTGTTGCTGGTTTGAGGAAGCCAAGGAAGAAGGGATCCAGCTTGACTTTCAAATCTTACGTTGTTTGCTGGGCCAGCTGTTGGAAAAAGAGATCTATTGTTTGCTTCAAGGCTGAATTGTTCCACTGGAGAAACCATGGCCACGTCACACCAGGTAGCGCCTGTGGAGAACAGGAGGGGGGAAAGTGGGGCTGTGGTTCAGAGCCCTGCACGAGGCAGGGCACAGAGCTGCTCCCAAACACGAGCAGATCAGCCACTCCATGTGTTTGTACCCCTGTTCAAGTGCCTTGAAAAGCACAGGCATTTGGCAAATCCATGTGGATTCCACACCAGGAGTAGAGGTGCCACAACTAGAACCTAACGTCAAACATTTCTGTGCTCAGATGACTCTCTCCCTAACAGACTCTGCCATTCCAGTGGAAGGTGTCCCTGCCCACAGCAGGGGGATTGGAATTAGATGATCTTTAAGGTCCAACCCAAACCATTCTATGATTCACTTACTTTTTGGGCATCCAAAAGCAATTGGTGAATCCCAGGCTATGGGAATCTTGACTCAGAGCAATGTCAGTGGCTTACAGTGTTTCAGAGCTACTCTGGGACTAATTGCACATGACATTTTGAACATTTTTTTAATGTTCTTTTCCTTTCTCTGTGAGTCTTTATATTCTCCCGCTGCTTTCTCTCCATCTGCAGAAAGTAAAATTTAGAAAAGGTTATTATAGCTGCTTTGTCACAATATATAGCACCTGCATGGAGAAGTGGCAGAGTAGGAATAACATGGCATGGTTTGCTTCTGCTCTCACTTTGCATATGTGTAACTTTAAAACATTACCTTTAATTTCTGTTGGTATTACAAATAATAGATCAGGTCCACAATTTATTTGCTGAAGGTTCCAACAGATGTGGTGTAATTAACAGGTTGTAATCATTAGGTTTTGGAGAGAGGGTGACATATCAATTTTTAACTGTTTTTTTCCACTTAGAAATACATCCAAGTAGTGCTGCCTCCAGAGGGATATGCACATGGATGAATGTACTTTGTGCATGCCATTTTATACACACTCTCACTTTGCTTTCCAAGTCTTAACATGTGTAAATCCCATTGGCATGTGCAGATATGTGCAAGTGGGTTGTGCATCGTAGCATTTATTTGAATGTGGAAGAAAGCACATGTGGAATTGTGTGCACTGGGTTACACTTGCACCAAAGGATTTTGAGTGTTTGACCTTAGGTGGTATCTCTTCAAATCTGCAACTCAGTGATTCAGTTCCTTGCGCCTTAAAAATAAAGGCAGGATGACTTTGGGTGGAGTAATAATGATATTATTTTGGGAAATAAACCTTTGAGGTGTGTTGCTCAGTTACACCTCATTTAATATAGTAACGTGAAAACCACAGAGATGGAGGAACCAGTTTTGGTGGGTGAACACAGGTGTAGCTCAGTGGTGCAGGTGTTGAGCTGATACCACGTCTCCAGGGAGCACAACCCAGGGGTTCCTCCTGCCCACACCAACCACCCTGTGGCCGCAGCATGACACCACAGTCTCTTTGCTGTTCCAGGTCCCATCTGTGGCACAGCCTCGTCCAACAGGTTGAGTTGAGCTGGCAGGGCCTTCAGGCAGGAGCGGACTGTGGTGCTGGGATGGCCACTGCCCAGAGCAGTGCAGACGTGGCTCACAGGAGGGAATCTCCTGCAGGTGGTTCAGCTCAGCAGTTGTAATTGGCTTCTGAGAATCTTAATGCATGTGTTTGAGTTTTGAGGGTGGTTGAAATATGGGAAGAAAGGTCTGGAGAGAACTGCTTTTCCTTTACCTTTTGGGAGGGTTCTAACAATTTTGTTCAGTAGCTCCAAACTTCTGCCAATAAATTCTCTTCTTTGTGCATGGAACTAAGGGTAATGGCAATATCTGAAAGCATTTCCCTGAAATGCTCATTAAAACCTAAGAAATTTTACTGGGGAAACAAGTGAGAGCCTTGTGGCAAACTGTTGGGTTATCCACCTCTAAACAGCTGCCATTGATTATTTAAATCCTTTTTTTGAATGATAAGTAAATGAGATAACCCCTCTCATGGTACCCACATGGATTTTTTTTTTTCCTCTTCTTTTGGAGAAATTGGATTTTTCACTTTGTGCCTTTTAGAGGCTCTAATTCAGGTTTCCTGCTGTTATATCACTTCCTTTAGGGACAGTGCAGGAGACAGGAACCTGAACTGCCTGCCTGATGCTTAAGAAGGTGAATAATGCCTTGGAGAAGACCTTGTGCGTATCTTTTGATCTCTGGGCTTCAGACACCCCTTCACCCATAATTAACTCATGTGTTGACTGATTACCTGAGTGATCAAGGGAGACTCTGTATGTCAGGGGAAACCAGGAAACTATTACTCTATGGCAAAACAGCAATCAAGCCAACTTGTCTATGATACAAATCAGATACCTGCAAGAACAAGTCACGTAATGGCAAGCTGTACCAGAGATGGATGATATCCTAAATCATTATCTTCAATAGCATCAATTATGTTTACAGGGTAAGCCCATGGTATCTTCATGGCAAGCACTACATCCAGCTAGCAGCAGCAACAACAGAAATTAAAATTACAGCATGAATTTCGGGAGGGGCAGTGCACTAGACACAACTGGCCAATAAATCAAGACCATCCGTGGATTAGATGGAGGGGAATGGTAATGGTTATCATGCTGTTGTATAAAATGCACATCTTATGGTATATAGATCATTTAAAATATATATGAATTTGAAATCAGCCAAAAGATATGTCAGGCATTTTTCTTTGTAGAGTTATGGTATGTTTTTAAAGCCTAAGTGCTTTTCAGTACAAATTTTAGCATGTTTTGCATTCAAATGGAACATCTACTCTATGTGTGAAGCCCTTGCACACACTGACTGTAAAAGTGGAGGGAATCGTTGGATTTATAGGTTCTCTTGCACATTCAGTCAAAGTCAGCCCTTCTGCCTAATGGAGCCCATGGAACAGGAAAGGCTTTCATCGCACAGCTTTGCATAAGAGAGATGGTGTTTGCTGTCTGACACATCACAACCTGTAAACAAAGGCTCAAAATAAGTCTGCATTAAAAGAAGGAACCTCAGCTGGGAAGGGATTATGTTCATAACAATTTCTGTAATGTCTTTATCAGCATTTCTGTGGCCAGTTTGTGATAATAAACAGGCCAAAAAAAAAAAGCTCTTGTTTGAGATGGAAGTAAATTTCAGGCTGATATGAGTGATGTACCTCATAACCAGTTATAATTAGAAGGGAGGCTTCTTACAGCACTGTTCCTCTATAAATCACAGCAGATATTACCCCAACTTGTACAACAACTATGAAATATGCTATGAAATGTGAAATGCATGAAATAGGTTCTTTTGTGGCAATTTCATTCTCAGAAAAGCTCTAATTTGACACAAGCTTATGCCTTTTTTTGACAGGTTCCTTAAAAATAAGGCCCCAATTCCCTATTAAAATTTCCATTTAGTGAAGTCTTTTTTTTTTTTTTTTTTTTTTAATAATCACCGTTTTGTGCAAACTGAAAGCTTTGCATATTTGGGTACACAAAATCCTTGGAAGAGCTGATTGAAAAAACTCAAGCAAACCTTGAATACAGCAGAAGCTTCATATCAAACAAAATTTTACACTGCAGAAGAAGTCAGGAATACAGGATGGTAACTAATTAGATGTGTATTTTCCTTTCCTCTTCTGACAGAGTCATCTTTGACCTGGCCTGATGCCCACCTGCTTTATTCCAGATGTGGCTGTGGAAAGTCCATAAGGAAAGCAAACACAGGGAAGAAAGTCTTGCTGGCTTAATACCTAAACACAAAACCAAGGTAAGATTCCTTGAGTCTTTTTCTTCTATTGAGGTCTAAGTTTTTTTCCTATGATATTTTATTATATTTTTAATAGAAGATGAATGAGTTTATTTCAGAAGTGTGTTCTCTGGAAACGTAAGAACCATCCAGGACTGTTGGTATGGCAGGGCTGTAGCTACCTCTATTGATCCTAATTTAAAGCTGTAATTGCAAATAAAAATTGATTTTAGATACTAGAAGTAAATCCTTCCCTGGAAGCTGTGGGGAGGCCCTGGCACAGGTTGCCCAGAGGAGCTGTGGCTGCCCCATCCCTGGGAGGGTCCAAGGCCAGGTTGGATGGGGCTTGGGGCAACCTGAGATAGTGGAAGGTGTCTCTGCCCATGGCAAGGGTGGGACTGGATCATCTTTAACGTCCCCTCCAACCCAAACCATTTCATGATTCTATGAAATACCTTTTTAAATATCTTTTCAATAGAGAGTTGATGTGAAAGGTTTGGGGAAGACTTAGAAAACAAGCATGGTTCCCCTTCTCTCAGAACAGGTTTTTTGAATGACTGTGTTTAGAGGACCTGAGGAGGAATAAAAGTAGAAGATTGTAGTTCCTCCTTGAATCTGCCCATATTACAGGATATTAAATGCAAAGCATGTTAAATATGCCCAAGGTCTTTTATTATGAGATGTCCTCAGAGAAGATGCAAACCCCACTTTTCCTAAAAGGAAATGGTGGAGGCTTAAGATACTGAACTACTCTTTCAGAATAGGGCCTGCAGCAGAGGAGGGGGCACCCCTGGTACTGGCACTCCCTCAGCCCACAGGAACACGAGTATTTCATAACTCAGGGAGGTGAACACCCAAGATCTTCAAGGTACCAAAATACTTCCAGGGATCTCAGGCCAAGAGATTAGCTTTTCTTTAGCAACCCAGATTATTTTATCTCCAGAGCCAAATAGCTCTACTTATGGTGCAGTCTGACAGGCCAGTCTGTGTCTGCTTAATGTTCTCAGCTTGGAGGAGTAAATCTGTAGGGTAAGAATATTTTTATAAGTCTTAGATTAAGAGCAATGGCGGGGGTTAGGGCGGAAGGCTTACACTATGATTGGCTGTAAAAAGAGTGAGGTGTCATTACTAAAGGGAGGGTTCAAATATGAGGGACAAACAGCTGCTTTGAAAATAAATTAGTATTTTTAAAGAAATAGAACTTTTGTTTATTAAATGAAATTAGCAATTGTTTTGTCTTCCAGAGGTAAACAAAAGGGCTGAGGGAGTTTCAATCACTCAGTCAGTCTTATGACCTTATGGTCACTGTCCAAAATACCAGCAGTAATGTTCCATGCTGGAGAACTAGGAAGAAGAAAAGCAGATACTCAGCAGGGTTAGCCCAGTGTCTTTCCAAGTAATCCCTTATTTTTGCAAAACATTTCCATATGGGGAACTCTGTCACTGAGCAGAAGCACTGAAAATAGTGTGGTCAGTGCATGTGTAGATGCTGATAGTGGCTGCTGAATACCCAGAACAGTTGACAGGCTTCAGCAGGGCTGCCCTGCAGTCTGAAGGTAAAACTGAGGCCTGCGGCTGAAGTGTGATTTGTAACAAGCTCCAACCAGAAAATGGGCATCAGCATTTGGAAGGGAAGCAGATAGCTTGGATTAGCTCGTCTGGCAAAGATGAGTAGCTAGACAGAGTCTGAAGAACTGTTGCAGATATGAAACTCTTGCCCTGAACTTGGCAGAAAATTGGTTCAAAACACAAATTTGCAGCATATACTTCTTTATGTAGTGGGCCTGAGATGTAACCCCGAATCTAAATCCATTTTTGCTGGGCAAAGTTGGGACCTGGCTCTCTGCTAACCCTGCAAGCCTATCTACAGTTCACTAATCCTAGAGAGCAGACGGACTTACTCGTAAGAAAAATACTCTCTTTTTTGTGTGTTTGGGGTTTTTTTGTTTCTTTCCTTCCCTTTTTGTTTCGTTTATTTTTTTATTTTTTTAGAGCGAAAATTTGTTGCAGTAGTACAAACCCATCCTGCTCTCTGTGGTTACAGCTGAGTGACACTACATCGGCAGCAGAATGTGTACAAATTAAACTGTAACAACGTCCCAGGGAGAGGCACAGCAATATCATCAAAATTATCCACAGCACAATATGACTAATGTTGTGTGAAATGCATTCACTGGCGAAATGATGTCTAGGTGTATCTTAAGGAGTTATGCTGATGGACATAATGGTTATAGAACGGAGATGAAGGACAAAAGGCTGCGGCGAGGGCAGGCTGGCTGGGGAGGGTGCTCCAGCAGGGAGTTGGAACCCGACAGCTGAGTCCTCTGGAGCGCAGAAGGATGTGCTAAGCACTCAGTGGCACCTTTGCTCCTCACATGCCTGCTGGGGAGGTGTGCTTGCTGTGTCAGGCTTGCACATGTGTTTCTGTGCTCTTTCTCACCTCCTTTTATATAGACTTTTTGCAAACATTTATCTAGAAACACAAGCTGCACATTCTCTAGCTCTGTTACTTATAGAAATGTCTTTTTTTTCTTCCTCTTTCTAGGTACAAAAGAAAACAAAAATCCCAAAGAGAATGGTCTGATTTTTTATTAGCACATCTAAAACCAAGAAATCAGCTCAAATTTAGAGAGGATGGCTTCATTAAGGTGCACTCACAAGTTTTCATCTCATTCCTTAATCTGAGAGTCTTTTTGAAGTAAGTAGATGTTTTACCTGAATAAGGAACTTGGGTATTCGTAAATTAATTTGATTTACCTCTCCATTAAACATAGATTTAGGAAAAATACATCTAGTGACCCATTGTACCATCATGCTTATCCGCAGATGTTTATCTAGCACATGAACATTTTGTTTTCAAAGGAATTCGGGGATTACCCAAGCAAGTCTTTTCTTTAAAATCTAAGTTCCATTTTCCAAAACTGCTGAGGTGAGCTCCCAGCTCACTGAGTGCCTCTTAAAAATCTAAGTACTTTTTAAAATCAGAGCACTGGTCAGCAAAGTAGACTTGGCTGCAATGAAATCACTCCCTGTGCAGTGTGTTGCTGGAGTGCAGGGCCTGGTCTCTGATGCAGTCACAACCTCTCAATTACTAGAAAAATGGAGTGTTTTGATGGTGTTCTGGATTATTTGCTACCTGGTTGGTTTCAGAGAAGCAGCTTAGGCTGAAATCATGCAAAAGTTGTTCTTTCTGATGCGTGGGAGCCATGTTAGCCCGTTTTGCTTCTCATTTGTTGATATGTACAAGGATGGGAGGTAGACCCAGCCAAAAATGCTGGGATCCAACTATTTTCAAAGCCCTAAGGTATCCAGAGGGGAGAGTTCATTTTGTCTCCTCATGAAGATAATGGGTCCCTATGGAACATTTCAATGGAAGGCAAAGCTCTCCATAGATGTCGAGTGTGCTGGACTGAGGGTTTCTGTTCTGCTTCAAAGGCAAAGGAGGAGGGAGTGATGTGATAAAATCAGTGTTTTCAGCCCTAAATCTCACTTGGATCGGGGGGTTCTTTGTGAACCTGATAAAGCTTTTTTTCCAGCCAACCACCTCCACTCACCACTGAGCACGTGCCAGGAATTCCCTAGCAAAGGAAGCTGCCAGAACTCACAGATTTGTGATAACTCTCTGCTATCAAATCCATAAAACCCCCAGCCAGGGCTGTGCTTCCCCGGTGCAGGCAGGGGCATGGCGTGGCCAAAGGGGAATATCCACAGCCTGCAGCCCAGGCTCGGTGATCCTGCACCCTCTCTGTGCTGCAGTTCCATGCTTTTACAGGGCTGTGAAGGCTCTGTGCAGAAGAATTTCTGTGTGCCCCATTCACTGGGGAAACAAGCTTGAGCCATGTCCTCTGGTGCAGGAAAGCACGTTCTGTCACTCTGCCAGGAGTGTGTGCAGTGACACCGAGAGCTCAACCTTGAGAAGGGGGAGAGGCCCTCTGGGGCCTGGGCTGCTTCATATCTCAGCTGATTCTCTTCTTTCCCTCTTCCGTATCCCCTTAATAGCTTGACAGGAGAAATATAGTGAAGATACAGCCATCTGATGAACAGTGCTGGGGGCTGGGGCTGGAGGACAGGGAAGCAGAGCGCAGCGTGGCTACCAGCCAACTTCCAGCACGAAACAGAATATCTGGCTTCCTCTAATCTCCAGAGGAAAATTAAGTTACAAAAACCTTTAGTGGAAACTTTGCATACGTTCAACACCATTGCCATGCCTGACAGAAAAAAAAACCCACCCTGATGTATTATTTAGTTTATAGTGATAGAATTAGAGGCGTAAGCTTTCCCACCAGGAACGAAGGGGGAAAAATCCTCTTGGAAACTAAAGACAAAACCCCTTTAAACTCATTGACTGTTTTGTGCTGTCAGAGCTCTTGAGAAATCCTCCTTTCCGTGTCAATGGGTGGTTGTGTGAACTGTACTTCTGAACCCCTTCCCGATGAATTTCTGCACTTGCATCCAGAGCCCTTCTTGTTTTCCCAGCCATTTGTGCTGCTTCCCGCAGGAGCACTGCAGGGCAGGAGAGGATGGAGGTGGGGAGGAGGCTCCCAGTTCTGGGCAGACACTGCCCCAGGAAAGGGCTTCGGCTGCTCACGCTGCCACTGAGCCCGAGAGCCAAGGCCATCGCCCTGCTGTTCATCAGGAGCCTGAGAGAGGAATTCCCCCCGCTCCTCCATGTCTGTCAGCAGTGTTGATGAAAAATCATGGAGTTTGATTAAAAAAAAATAGCTTAGGTGTTAAGTGAGCAACAAGTTGGGACCTATGTGTATGAGAGAAAGCACTGATTAAAATTAAAAGGCCTCTTTATTGACAGGTACATAGTTGGAGCAACCCTGCTGAAAGGATTACTTACATGTTGGCCAGTTTTGTGAGAGGAAAAAAAAGAAGCTACATTGGCTGGTTAGATCTCTGCTTCGCTTAGTCTTATGGCATGTTGATAGATGTGAGAACTGAGGTTTTTTTCATGTCAGAAACACTGAACAAGGGTCTGAAATGGTATCATGTGGCTCAGCACCAAGCATTCCCCTGCCTGGCTGTGTTATCCTCTTGCTGGTTGCTCAGGCTGGTAGGAATATGGCTCTGTTTGCTCTGAGAGGAGAAAGTACAGATGCATTTGGCAGTATTTCCCTCTACCTTGTTCCTCCCAACCTTCCTCGTGTGATTCCTTCACCAGCCTCCTCTGAAGGAAGCATTTTCCATGCAGATGAACGTAAGAGTCATGTTTACGTGCCATTTCCCCTCTGAGAGCTTTATTTCTCTTCAGCCTCAGGGACCGCAACACCAGCCAAAACTCAATATGGGGCTGAAATTGTACACTGGCCTCAGGAGAGGGCTGTGTTTGTGGAAGTGTGCACGTGCGTGTGCACACACAAAAACAGATGTGTGCTGTCCAGAATAAATGAGGCTATTCACAGAGTCACAAAATGGACAATTTATGGCCAGTTTCAGCAATTAGTCAGACCAAAGAAGTGAGGTGGGTCACTATTAAAACCTCCCTGTTTTGTTTACTTTAAAAAAGCAATAGGGAGTTCTAGTTGATGAGCAAAAATACTGAGAGAGGTAATTAAAGAGAAACATTCTTCAATGTTTCTCTTCATTTTGTTGTGCTCCCCTTACTCAGTCTTGAGAAACGGAGCTGCTGCTTTCTTTTTGGGAGGGTGGTGTGTGGGTGGCTGCCTGGGCAGTTCTGCAGCAGGAATTCACTACTCCCTTCCTGCCAGGCTCTTGCACCTTGCAGTGACTTAAGGTCCTTCCTAAGCAGTGCTTGCACCTCGCAGAGCTTCTCTAGGTATCAGGCTGTAGGGCCATCCACTTGTATGACTATTGTGCTAATGGGGGGAAAAATTCCCTTGAAATATTGACAGCTTCTAAAATACCTGCCAGCCCAAGAGTAACTTCAACTAAGTTAAACCTTGAGCATGACCCATGTTAGTATAACCACGTTAGTTTAAGTATCCTGCTCCATTTGAACCGACCATTTTCTTTGCTACTCACGTCCCAGTTCTCCTGCTTCCAACACTTGATTTTATGCCACAGTCTTGTGATTAGGGATTTCACATATGTTGTTACAAACTCCTGGGCAACCTAAAGCCTGGTGCTATATGGAACCCTTTTAAAGTGCAGGTTGTAGGTGGACAGTAAGAAGGGAAACTTTCCATGACTTTTTGTTTTACCTGGTCCATGGACAGCCTCTTCTTCCTTGTGCTTGGGGAAGCTGGCTGTTGCTGAGGGATGATCTCATGTGTGGGGAGGAGAGTGAGAGATGGAGAGTGCAGTGGAATGGCTGGGCATTACTTAATGGAAGTATTTTAATGAAAGAAAAGATATTTAAATATGTGATTCACTGCAAATTTGTGGCAGTAGATGGGGCCCTTACTGTAATAAAATCCCAGTGAGTTGGGAAGTCTCTTGGAGGTGGTGTGAATATGCAGATATTGGTGCTGACTTCTTAAAGATCAGCTCTGACCTTACTCAGGCGCTTTGTTGTTTCCATGGAACTGCCCATGAAAAAAAGCCAACACAAAAAGGTGGGAATCAATGTTCTTACATTTCTGTGTCCCATCTTTTCACTCCACTCTGTCCTAATGTCTTCTTTTACTGTCTGTCTTTCCAAAAAAGCTGCAAACCCCCAGGCTCCCTGGTCTTCCTGACTATGGACAGGGCACTGTGTGAGATCAAGGATGAGCAAGAAGGGAAACATCCCTGGAACAGGATGGGGCAGAAGCAGAACCTCACTTTGTGCCACCACGCTGTGGATTCCACATTTCCCTCCTGCAAACACATTTCCTGGCAGTGCTGGGGCTGGCCTGAAATCCAGACCTGATCTGCTCGAGGGAGAGCCATTATCCTAAAGTGCTTCTATTGATCTGTTGGCTTTCTGTCTCCCTCCTTCTCTTCCTCTCTTCACCCTGCTAGCCTCCTAAAGATTCATATCTTGTCTCATAAAACCAAGGTATTTTAAGGGGCGAACAATGATTTTGAAGTCAGATTAGACAAATTATACTTGACCAGTGAAACCAGATATCCCCTGAATGATGTCTGTAGAAGGATTTGTCTACATTTACAAACAGCCCCTCTTCCTTCTCCTCTTATTTTCCCCCTTCTGTGTATGTCCTGATGTTCTTGAAACAATCAATTCAAGGCCTCGTACATCTTCCTTGTAGCAGCCTGTTCCCCAAAGGGGCAATGCCGTATTGTGATGCTTTAATTTTGGTTGGTTAAAGAAAGCTCTAGTAGTAAATCTATACATGTGCTGTGATATCCAACAGTATTAAAGGCTGAGATTTAAAGAGGGGCCTGAAAGAATTAGTAGTTGATGCCTGTGGAAAGCCAAAAAGAGCTATGTGCCTTACTGGAAATTTCCGGTGAAACATGTTGGAGTGCAATATGTTACAGTGACCCAAGCTGCAAATCCTTTTGAGATGGAGATAAAGAGAGAAAGATTAATACTAGAGAAAATGTTAACAGTCCTGTGTATTACCAAATACCAAAAAAGGGGTTTGGAAGTTGGCTGATTTGATTTACTATTTCAGTGTTCATAGTTTTTCAGGTTTCTGGAAAACTGCAATTCCTTCCAAATTACATTGCTCATTAACTAATTGGTTAAGGCTTAGGCATTTAGTCAATGGTCTGAAAAATACACAGGTAAATACTGAACAGTTAAAAAGGCTAAATTTGGTTATAAGAGTGCATTAACTTTTAAAAAATCTAAACTGTAAGGTCTGTCATATATCTGAATACATCACTATTCATGAATGCAGTACTTGACATATAAAGAAGTTATCAATAGTTTATAGTCAGGTATGCATATTTATGTATAAATTCTTTATAATGCTAATTTTTTAATGTCTAAACAATATAAGTAAAAACATATTTCAGTAAAAACCATAAATTCATGTTGAACTCTTTTGTTAGGCTGGATAGTATTTGATCCTGTGAGGAATGCCCATGAAAATAGTGTGTTTTCACTGGGAAGTATTAATGAGTTTAAGGACAAAAATTTCTATGGTCAGATTTATTCCTTATCCAGCTTATCCATATCACCATTAGCTTTCTTTTTTTGGAAACTCATGGAGAAGAAGATAAATTAATTTGCACTAATGAAAACAGTTGCCTGTGCACCTCTGAAACTCTCCCTTCAAGTTTCTGCTGTTGAAAGGCAGGAAGAGAACCAGCCCTTGTGTCTCAGGAGGGCAGCACAGGTCATGGACCGTGGTCAGCAGTCCATGGGCAGGGTCTGCAAGCAACCCCCTGGCCAAATATGTTCCTGGAGAGGATTTATTGAAGAGATTGGAACATGGTAAAATGTGGAGGGGAAAAAAGAAATCAAAGTCTGCTTCCATATTACTGGGGAAGTGAAAAAATGTTGGTAATAAGTTTCTCAGACCATGGGATGCCAACTTCTGGGCACAGGACAATGGACCTTGGATGATTTGGGGCAGGTCACAGCTCAGTGCACTGCAGATGGCTTCGCTCCTTGTGGTGCTGTGTCAGTAACAGTGAACTTCCCTTTGGAAATCACAGGCAGAGAGAAGGGAAGGGAGTCCTGGGGGAAGAGAATCTGGAAAGCCCGAGGCTTGGCAAGCACCCCTGAGTCATTTTGTGGAGGAACTAGAGCAGGACCAGAGCTCCAGCCTGGTGTGCACTGACCTGCACCTCTGGGGAGTGCAGCACATACACCTCATGCTCTGAGCTGGAGGTGAGAGCCAGAATTGTCTTCCCCCCCAGACAACAGCTCACACTGATGCTGCTCACGGAGAAAACTTAATTCAGTGTATTCCGAACTAGGCACAGTTATGCATTTCTATGTCAAAACTTAGAGATTTTGAGGCAATATGGTTTTGAGAGGTGGTGTGTTTGGCCAGTTCTATAGAAATCCTGACCAAAGCACTGGCTCAGTCAGTGAGATGCTATTAACAACTCCTACAAGTAGACTGAGAAGTTTGTTTCTGTGTTTCAAAACCTAATTGCTCAGTGAAACTTCCGGAGTAAACAGGTTTCAGGGCCAGAAAAGGCTCATAACCATGCTTGTCTGGTCAGAGATTGTACAAAGATAAAGCTGATGTTAATTCTAAAAGGTAAATTTGTCTTTATACAGAGCAAGGTGAATTTGTGGACCTCCCTCCTGCAAGATGCCGTCAGGACAAGCTGTGAAGTTGGATGTCTGAAACACATCAAGATGATTTTCCAAACACCAGCACGGAGGTAAACACACGATGTAATTTGCAAGCAAGGGAAAGCAAGCCAAAAGTCACATTTCAAGGTATAAATGATGCTTGAGTGGAATTATGTAAAACTTTGTCTCCTCTGACAGCTAGAGTGAGCACGGATGAGTGCAGTTTGTGATGTGGCACTGCCAAGCAGAAGCTCAGGCAGGTGAGCTGGTCTGCTGGGGGAATTCCTGTATGGACAGCAGTCCTCTCCTTGTGGCCTCTGGGGCTTTGCACGGAAGAACTTCCTATGAATTAGAATGCAGTGTTTGGGATTGAAGGCAGTCCCAGGGAAGAGGAGGATTAGGAACCGGGAACTGCCTGGCTTTTTCTGTGAGTCTCTGCCAACCAGGTGGGCCAGGCAGCTCCACACCTGCTCTGTCAGATGAGACACAGAACAAGAGGAAGAAGGAAGGGAAATATTCTCTAGTAATTCGGGGGGAGGAGAGAGGCTGAAGGAGCCCTGTGCACCTTTCAGCTCACACAGTCCAGCTGCCAGCAGAGCAGTTGTGAGCTGCAAGGTGTGAATCCCACAGGAGCCCACTGTAATTAAGCATCCTGCAAGGTGAAGAGGGGAGAGAGCACTGCAAAAGTTCATTAGCAGCATCCCCATCGACCCCCCCACCTCTCTTGGATACCCTTTGGAAATCTTCAGCGTGTTTTGTGTTTGTTTCAGAGCCAGGAACCACTGCTGGCAAGTGCAAAGGTGTGAAATGTTGGCCAACCGATCCCAAGTGCCCTACAAGGCACTGCAGGGAGTATTACTCTAAGTGGATGATGAGCTCAGTTCAGAGGCTGCTAAGTTAAAGCTTATTACCCTCATTAAGAGATGTGTGTAATGTGGTTTCAGGCTTCTGATATGGTAAACCCAATATTTTCCTAGTGTTTTGTTGTTCTGTCTGTTATGCTTGGAGGGGAATTCAGTTTCTGTTTTGCACTGGGCCATATTCAGCCCAGAGATAAGCTTTCTTCACAGAATTTAGAGTTTGGCGTTGCCTCTGTGAAGGCAGAGGCTGAATCTGGGGCAATGTCCTTTGTCAGAACCAGGAGGAGTTTCCCTGTGAACAGAGGGAAACAAGGAGCAGAGTGCAGAGATGTTCTCAGCCTCTGCTGGGAACCAGTCCTATGCTGTGAGCACTGGGGCTAAAATGCCAAGCCATGCAGGTGTCCCTGCCCCGTGCTCCTTGGAGCTCTGCATGCCAGAGGTGAGGTTGTATTTCTCCCAGCAGGGTGTAAATGCAGGAAGACAACTCAGGTTTAGCTTCCTGTGCAATTTAATAAGCCCCTCAGAAGCAGGAGCGCCGTGGTGGGTGGTGCAGGATCAGGAAGCAGTTTAAGTTCACCAGGTACCATTTGCACAAGAAGACTTGAGTGTCTCTGCCACGTGCTCCTCATCATCTCCTTTATCTGTGTCTTTCCTTTATCTGGGCTACCACAGCTCCTCCCAGTGATGGAGCATTGGCTCTCCAGTCAGCTTTAATCTCTAGCTTGGGAGGGGAGGGTCAGGAGAGGTTTGAGGTCCTCAGCCCTGCAGTGAAGCCCTCCCTGCTTCAGAGGGCTGCAATTGAAACCAGCTGATCCCACGTCCCTTGCAAACATTTCCATTTCAAACCGCTGAAGTTTTATGTCTTTCTAGTAAATTTTTTTTCTTAGGCCTCATAAATCTCATAAAGATCTGGAACAGCCAGTAAATCTGGCCATTCAGATACACGTTTTCCAGTAAAGAGGATAATGGTTGCTGATCCTGATGCCACCTCCCCTCCCCACCCCTCAGCTGGCCGAGTTCACCTCCTGCCTGCTGCTCACACGCAGCTCGGGCCAAGCTGGGAAAGCACGGGGCAGGTCCTGTTTGCACGAAGGACTGAGCCATTGCTGGACCTCTGCTGGCTTTGCCACTGCCCCTACACGTGAGCTGGGCAAAATCATTTGTCCTCTGCACGTCTCAGATCAGAAGAAACAGGTTGATGCTTCCCTGCTCAGCGGGTTGGGAATCTTGGCTGAATCTTACTCAGTTCTACCGTGAGAACTCCAGGGTAGAGATCCTCCTAAACATGGGAGCACTCTGTCAGCAGGGCCTCAGTGCCTGCTGCTCCCTGCCCTCCATGCGGGTTGCTCGTGGCTGGGCTGGGGTTGTCTCCAGTCTGGGATAATCCAGAGAGGAACCTTTCTCCCCTGTGCACCCATGGCAAATCCAGCAGTCTCTGAGGCTTGGATTTCCAGGTAAGCTTGAAAGGGCAGGAACTTAAGGACAGTATAAACCCAAGACTCCTCAGACGTCCACTGGAAATACCAGGCAGAAGTGCTGAAGTTATTTAGAAAAACACACTCTAGAAATAGAAAATTGCAAGCATATTTCCCCTTTATTTGTTGTCTCCCAAGTTCAAACAAGCTTATTTCCTTTCCTGCAATGCTGCTTTTGATAATCTTGTGCCAAAGGCACTGAATCTGTTCTTATTGCTGTCAATAGCAAGATGCCTGTTGCTTTTAATGGTTCAGCTATTAAAACACTGCATCCCAGTTGTCTGGCTGTGAGCAATCCCAAGCTATTGCAGGGACAATATGGAACCTTTTTCCTCTCTGAATGTTTCTCTGCAAAGTTTGACCATTTTGGCTGGGGTAAAACATGTGTCTATCTGGGATTCTTTCCAAGGATGAGATTTTGACAGCTGTGCTCATGTTGGCAAAAATCCTGACATCTTGTGCTTCGTTGAAATAGCAGATTCTTAGTGGAGAGGGGTGGGAATCCGATTTCATAGATGAACACTTATGAATTGAAGACTGTGAGCTTGGCTGAGCTCTTTTCACTTGGGTGAAGAGGCTGAACCCATCCTCTGGGAACAGGGTGGAGCCTTCCTTTCTTCCCCTGCCCACCTGTGGGCACAGATGGCCGATGGGCAGTGGGCTTGATGGAGCTCTCTGTGCCTCTGCCAGCTTCGTGCAGAAGTTTGGGACATGCCTTGGACTGCACCCACGAAAGTGGGAGTCAGCCTGTTTGCAGTACATGCCTAATGATTTTCATTTACATTTTGGATGTTTGAGCAGGACTGGGGGTGGTGTGAGTGAGCTTTCAATGAAAATCCACCTTTGTGGCCCTGAGCAAAGCTCAGTCTGTAATTTATGCCTCAGAGCCTGTGAAAAAACAAAGCCTTGCTGTAGTCTGGAGCAGCCTTTTGGGGTTTTTACAATCACTATTATGATTAAGATCATTGAGTGTTTTTTGTTCGCCTTTTTTTTTTTTTTCCACGGAGTGAAATCTCCATCTTGAACTAGAGAAATATTTCCCACAAACTCTGTAATTATTCAAAGCTGGTATATTTCTGCAGTAACCTTCAATCTGATGGACTGTCACTTTTCTGATGAAGAATCACTTGTTTGGAGACTAGAATTCCTATTATCTCGACAAATAGGGAATGGTGGCTCAGAAAATTGTGTCATGAGGTCACCCAGGTGCTCCACATCAGAGCCAAGGATAAACTGGAACAGGTCTGGTGGAAGGTCATCAAAAAGTTTTCAGAAGGTATTTTGCTAATATTATATTTATTTCAAAGTTTCCAATGGCCAGATAGTTCCTTTATATTTTACCAAGAAAAATAACTTGGGGGAAAAAAGAAAGTAACAAGGTTTTAAAACCACATCAACAATAATTTTCCATGTCTGGTATTTCGCTGGAAAACAAGGAAAAACATTTTTTAAAACACAAACAAGATTGTAGTCAAACGACAAAACCCCAAACAAAACATACCTCCTGACCTGATGGAAATAAACAGTTTTGCTCAGGAAAGATTGTAGCTTAGGGTTAGACACAGAAATTCAGATGTTCAAGCTTGCACCCACGGCAAATGTAAGCTATTTTATGTAGCTTTTAAAGGAAAACCAGCTAAACTGGCTCAAATTCATCCTTTGAGTGCATTAAGTGATGTATACAGATATTTACTGTCCATGAGAAAGCACTTGGGCAGCCTTTTCATGTCTTTAGGCGCTCAAGCCTTTGTTAAGGGTTTGGGAGGCTGTAGATCCCTGTTATGGGACAGACGAGTTGGATTTGCAGTGGGTAAATGTGGGACAGTGCCAGAACACGTGGATGGGGGGCAGGCAGGGGAGCTGAAGGTGAGCACTGAGCCCAGGTTATTTTTCCTTGCACAGGCTGGCCATGCCACTGAGTGGCCAAAAAAGTGACCAGTATCTACAAAATGATGTGGGAAAACCTGTAGCTTTGCCTGTGGGAGGCTGTTTGAGGAGCACAGAGAAGGCCACTGTCGTAGGTGGGAGGTTGTGTGAGGGTGGCACTGCCCCATGGCCTCAGAGGCCCTTTCAAAGTCACGCCTTGATGACAAGCTCTCCCCTTCCTCTCCCACTTGTTTTTTGAAAACCAGGGCAAATATTAGCACATCTGTGAGTGCTGGGCTGGGCTGCTGTGTTTGGAGTGCTTGTAGCACCCCTGTTAGCTTGATTAAAACTAACATCCCCATTTCTACACTGAGAAATTCCAGTGGCATGTCTACCGTAAATTAAACTGAAATTCCAACTCTGAGTTGTCTTCTAGTTCTGCAGCAGATCTGTTTACTCTGGAAGAGCATAAGGCAGATGTCTTCATCTTTGCTGATTCTTAACAGGTCACAGGCATTGACTTTAAATAACTAAAAGCCTTTAAAATAATTTTAAAACATGCTTCCCCCTCCCCTTCAGACCATAACCTTTAGTTGGCATTAACCAGAAATGCTCAGGATAAAATAATCCTAAAACAGACCATCATAAACTGAGGAGCAGCTTTAAATATGCAGTGTGATCATTACCTGAAACCAGGGAAGAGGTTGGAATAATTATTGCTCATGTTTACACTTTTGTATCTCAGTGGGTTATGTTCAGTCCCTTAATGATGATGATTAAAAACATACTGGAAACACGTAGTAATTAGAGAGAGCACTTAACCGTGATTCTGAAAGCACAGAGGTGGCTTTGAAGTGGGACTGGACACAGTGTCTGTTGCCAAAACATTGCCAGAGTCAGGAGCACCATGGCCAGGTCCTCGGTGACCATGTGCACGATGCTCTGTCTGTTTTGGCACCTGCAGGATCTGCCTCCAGGACCAGCCTCAGAACTGCTTCTTGTCCGTCCGTGAGGCTCCTGCAGCCCCCAAAGCCAGGGGATTGATGGTGGGGGAAGGGTCATGCAAATACTCTGCTTTTTAACTTATGTAAAGCCAAAGTTGAATTTTGGTTTGTTTCTCCGTGGGGGACCTTTGGAGGCGAGGCAGGATTTAGCAAGAGGGAAGGAGGAGGAAGTTTGGGGTGACAGCAGAGAGCGGGTGCTGGTTTAGGCACTTTGCCCTGCCAGGACTTCAGTGTGGGTACTGACATGAAAGGGGATTCTCAAGCCACGAGCTGTAAACCTTGTGTTTGAGGAGTATTCCTGTGGGTGAAGGATAGGGGCATGTATTGCAGAATGGATTTCTTTGTTTGTTTTCCCCATTTAAACAAACAAAAATACTCCTATTATAATAAGCAAAGAAGGATGAGTGATGAGGCTTGTGCTGTAAAATCATGTTTGCTGGAAAAGTCCTGTTTTCTGTTGCTTAATTTCAGCTGAAAAGGGAGGGTTGGGCAGAACACAGCTACTGTGGAAGTATTTTTACGAGTAGTAGAGATGAGTCCTCCCAGGGGGAGCAGTTTAGCCGTGTGTAAGGAGAGCAGAGCTCGGAACGGGCCCTCCCTGTGCTTTTGGGGCTCAAAGAGATTCACCTTTGGTCATTATCCTTTAATTCTCTCCATAATCTCCCTTGGTAATTTTCTCTGCAAACCCAATTTCAGTTTCTGTCCATGCTGATGCCACAGAGACCACATTGCTTCCACCGTGTGTCTCCCATTTGGGTGGTGTTCTGTCTCCCCACAATGTCCCCTTTGCAGATGACTGGCTGTCACTGAGACTCAATACGCCTAAATCAAGGCTTTTCCTCATAGATCTGCTCTTTCTTAAGCAGTGTGGACAACCTTATGATCCTGTCTGTCACTCACACCAGTGGGGATCACCTTGGACTCGTGTCTCTCTAGGTTTGTGCCTGCAGCCAGTGTTGAACTGGCCACGGGTTTCTGTGGAGCCTCTCTAAAATACTGCCACTTCTGTCCCCTCTCCTGGCTCAGGAGCTTGCTCAGGCTGTCATTACCATGCTCCTCAGTCACTGTTACAACACAGCTAGTTGTGGCCTTGGCACATCCCATCTCACCCTGTTCATGCATACTCTTCATGCTCCCCCCAAAAAATCCCTTGCCTTGCCTGCCCATTGCTCCTCTTGCTGCCCCTCTCTCTGCTCTTGATCACATCAAGCATTATCTACTCATCCAGCATTCTGCAATTCTGCTTTTGGGTCTTCTGTGCACTCTGCTCAGAGATCATTGATGGTGGCAGATTGAGGGACGTGCAGAGAGTGAACTGGAGTTTGTTTAGGAGAAGAGACAGCAGTATCTTGAGTCCACATCTGACTCCACTCTCTTCTCCTTTTTGGGGTGTTCCTTGGAGAAGCCTGACACAGTACATGGAGTGTCCCGTGCCCTGGCCCGTGCAGGACAGGATCAAATCCCTCTGGTAGGGCTTTGCAGCACACTTGGCGGCTGTGTTCCAGCTCAGAATCTCCTGAAGCTTCCAACCACGTGAAACCAGTATAAATAACAGACTTCAATCCATTTTCTAAACAAGAGTTTTGCCTGTGAAAAAAAAATTGGATGCCAAAATGTTGGGCTGCAAACCCCAGCTGCTGAGCAGTTCTTTTTCCTGTGAGAAGGAAGAACCGTGGTGAAAACTGAAAAAAACCCCTAATCCAGCCCTGTGCTGGGAACAAAGGTCGCTGGCTCTGCAGCAGCCAAGTGTAGCCCAAGGCCAGTGAACATCTTGAGCCTTGTCCCGAGGCTCTGGGACCTTTTACAAAAGCTGGGCACGATTCCAGCGCCAAGGCAGAGGAAGGACACTTGACCCATGTTGCACCTGGGGCATCCCAGCCTTACTTCAGTTTCACATAAGGCTTTGTCTGAGTTTATTTTATTTAATGGCCTTTTTTTTTCCCTGGTTATACTGTCACAGGAAATTCTCACTGTTCTATTACCTTTTTCCTGCTGGAACCAGCCTTAAAATATAATGAATAAATAAATAGATATACATACATATAAAAATATGCAGGCAGGAAAGCCATTCAGATCTGCAGAGCCCTTGATAACGCTGCTGATGAGGTTGCCAGCTTTCCCTGTGTCTGAGCTGAACAATTCCCCAGCACCTCCCCAACCCCTGGGAACTCCAGGGGAGGTAGTTGTGAAGCTTCTAATTCTGACTACAGGTGTCTGGTTTGAAAGACACCACATGCCATGTTGTAATCTCATTTAGGAAAAAGGTAATTAAATAAAAATGCAGATGTGTTACAGTCACAGTTCCTGAACATCTGAAATGCCCGTCAGTTTTAAAAAAGTAAAGAATAAGTGTCTCTGGAGGGGCACTATCCTCTCATCTGTTGTAATATTATCCAGTATTAGTATTTTAAATAAGAGGAAGAGTTTAGAATGTCAACATCTGCTCTAACCCATGTCTTTACAGCAGGAACATTGTGTTTAAAAACAAACAAGATGGGAATGCCTGAGCTCCCCTCATTATTCTGCTCTGTGTATCGAAATATTCCTGCCAGTGTGTACTTGTTGCACATTCTGCTCCATCGTTTGGTGTTCTTAAGGTACTGTAGATTATCAAAACCAGAGCAGTTGTTAGACCTGCTCAACTCTGTCATAACAAATCGGGTAGTCACTGATCGTGCTCTTTTGAATTCTAAACTTGAAAAGTGTAAATGCCACTATATTCTGGATAAACTGCTTGAAAGAGATTATTTTGAAAAAGATTAGCCAGCTTTAGGATGGGCTGTTCCCCGTTGAGCAGTAATGATGATCGTAGCAATGATAACAATAAACTTACTACAGAATTCAGCTGGTCTCAGTCCAGCACAGTATTTAACCCCGTGCTTAACTTTTCAAGCGTGTTTGCATCCCTGTTGATCAGAGTTAAGCACGTGCTTTAGCTCTTTGCTCTACTGCTGCTGGATTCCAGCACATGCTGCTCCTGTGGTTTGTTTGAGATGTGCTATTTCTGGGTTGGACCAGCCAGAATAAACCTTTGGGATTAGCAAAGGCTGAAGGAGGCTAATAAATTAATTATCCAGTATAATTTAGGAGGTTACAACATATATAATGAGGTTTTTGATCTCTCTTTTCCTCTGTTTAACCCTTTTTCTCTAGTGCTACCTGAGGTTAGGAGATCCACAGCTGTGAGTGGAGACTGTTGGCCTTGGAGAAGGGGTATGGAGGTACCAGGCCTGGCTGCATTCCTGTGAATCCTGCTGTGAATCGTTCCAGTGATGCTGGGGGGGTTCTCCTAAAGGCTGAGAACTTGTAATTGTACCATTTCTTTGAACTCTTGCTTTTGTTTAGCAAAAATGAACCCCAGAGCATGGGGTTCACCTTTAGAGAGGTGCAAACCCACACATTTCTAGTCCTCCTGGTGTCATGGAAGAGAGCTTGAAATATGCGGTGGTCATTATGTTTCCTACACTTCTTATTAATTTTTCAGGATTTTCAAGCCAGTTCCAAGCCTTTTTGAGACCTGACAGGTTTTGAGCACCTAGTGCTGGCAATTTCTTGAGCCCCTTAAGCCAAGCTTAGGGGGAATCTGATTTTTACTGAACTTTTCCAAAAATTCATCCTTCCTTACTGCTCTGAGCATTACAGAAACACCACGCGAGACAGAGTGAGGGCTTTAAAGTCTGTACCATCTACAAAGATTGTCGCAGAGTAGGAACTCCAGCTGCAGCAGGTTTTATCATCTCAGACCCCCCTCTGCAGCATTTACAGAGGAGCAGAGCCCTGTGTCAGCAGCAGCTCCTTGTGTGCACAGCTCAGTGATGCTGCAGGTCTGAGCTTCAGCTGCCAGGGGATTCCTCAGGCTCTGCCCTGCTCATCTGCACTTGCAGCCACAGTCACAGAAGCACAGAATGTGCTGAGTTTGAAGGGACCCACAAGGCTCACAGATTCCAACCCTTAACCCTGCCCAGGATCATCCCTGAGGGTCACAGCCTGTGCCTGGGAGTGGAGTCATGTGAGAGCAGCAGTGAGCTGGGGGAGCAGAGATTGCCAGCAGTCCCCTGAGAGCACCAGCTTTCCAGTTGGACTCTTTGGGTTATTCCTGAATGCCCACAAAATACATAAGAACCCTGCCATTGTCTCAGCCAGCCTTTGAATCAGGGGCTGTTAAAAGAAGAACAGCATATCTTCTGTTTGTTCCACACTCCCATAATGCTTTTAAAAGAAGAGAAAGAAAAAAGAAAAGCCCCAAACACAAAGCTGAAACGTGCTGGGAGTTTTACCCTGACAGCCAGAGGTGGAAGGGATGGTTAGCCAGGATTAGAGTCCTAGGCTTTGTAATTTCTTCCTGTGAGTTATGGCTGCATGTCAGGAGCAGTAAGCAAAGCAAAATGCAGTAGCCAGACCGGTGTTCTGTTCAATTGCCTGGGGCCCCAGCTGAAATTTAATAAGCAAATGTAAGATTTTAGTGCTTCGGAATGGAAACTTTATGGCAACTTCTTTCTGCAGCCCCTGTTTAAGTGATGTATTGCATGTATTGTGCAGTGCACCCTGAATGCTGAATCCAGCTCTGCTGTTGTGCTCTCAGTCCTGCCCCGGAATTCCTCTCTCAGGCTGGGGCCAGGTGAATCTTCAGGTCACAGAGCAAACTGCTATTGAATACAGTTAGGGCTGGCATATCTTCACTGCAGCTCCATTGACATGGATTAGGATGAGAATCCTAATGGCTGTGGCAGGTGGGGGAATCTCTACCGGGGATTTTTTTAAATCATGTGTTACCAAATCATGTTCAGGGATTGTTTATGGAGAGTAGATCCTGGCTAGGGGGATAGGAGAACAGGGGCATGACTTGTTCCAGTGCTGTTTGTTCTTATTCTTTGGGTCATTCTTCAGATTTCAAAATACAGAGGTCTTCTATGGAATTCTCTGATTTTTTTTTTAAGACACAAATTCATTTATTGCTCAAGGAGTGTCCTGTCAGAGCGTGTTTGACTCAGTAGTGAGGATGCAGAACCCTCTCATGGGAAATGAGAAAAAAGCTCCTCTTTTTAAATATCCAGTGCCTCTGTTCCCTGCTCAAGAGTAGGTGAGGACTGTGTGCTCTCCTTTGTGACCAGCTTCTGTTTGTTCTTTTACAGTTACTTCATTATGGTGGTTCACAAAGACTTGTCAGCTGTTCCTCGTCTCTCTCCAAGCATGAAAATCTGGTCTTGAGGGTTGTGTGTGGAATCAGATCATATCAGGAGCTGTTGTCAGGAATGCACTGAGATGGCAAAGGGAGCTTTACCCTTTTTCCAGCTCTCTGCCACTGGTTCCCATTAGTACCAGCTGGTACAGCCCATTTGTTAGGGATTTTCTGCATGTTACTCAATACCTCCAACATCCATTGCTGTCTCTGGTAGATGAGGAGTCTGAACAACTCTCAAGAAGTGCTTGAATTCATTCTAACCAGGAAAAAAAAGAATCCCCTTTACCTTGCACAAATGACTGTCCCAACTTCGTGTCCTTCCAGCACGTGCAGGTGATGTGCAAAGGGCCACTGAAACCTGGAGACCCCTCTCTAGGGAAGCACAGAAAGCTCCCCACAATCCTAGTGCTCCTGGGGCACCTCCTGTGTGCTTTCACTGGGAGAGGGCCCAGGTGGAGGCTCTCTCGCTGTGCACGTGCAGCCACTGAGGACAGAAATTACATGAACTTTTTCAAAAACCATGCCTCTGTTTCAGGAGTCTTCCAAGTTCAGTCACTGCAAGGTCCCCCACCATAAAAAGGCCCTGTTTGTTCCTCTCGCCTTCTCACGCGTGTGTTTATTTCTGTTTGCTCCTTTCTTTTTTGCAGATGGCAGATAAATCTTGTCAGTGCTTTTTTGGCTTTGCAGCCTTTTCTCAATCATCCCTCCTTTTGTATCTCCAGCAATGTGCAAATCTGATGGTTTGCTATTTCTGCTAAGCGCATTTCTCTTCTGTGCTGTCTCATTGTCTCAGTCTTGTGCTTTTTGTTGGGTGAAAGAAGCGACAAATTTCCAGTAGGCAAAAAATAAACCATCCCCAGCTCATGAAAAGAATGAACCCTTTTTAACCAGTGCTATAAAATGTAATGGCTTGATGTGAGTTCCTTCTCTAGGTTGGAAGATTGACCAATAGGTCCCTGAGAAGCATCTTTTGATCTGTCTCTTGGATCAATTGGAATTTTATTGCACGTGAGGAGAACAATACTGCATGAGCCCTTGAAGGGGAGCGAACACAGATGACACTTTTATTCATTCTCAGCCAGATTGCTTGGTATTGTGTCCCTTCTGTGAAAAATGACACTCTGGCAACAGGCCACTGACTGCAAAGCATCTTGGCATGGGCCTCTTGTTTGTCTCAGCCTGAGCATCACCAGAGATGCCAGACTGTTAGCCACAAGCTGAGGGTGTTAAAGCACCACCTTTATCAGCATCTCGCTGCCATTTTTGGTGCACAATCCTTGAGGGAGGCAGGATGCTTCCCGACTCTTTAGATCTTTGGTGGCATCAGCGGTGGCAGTTGGCTCTCCCCTTGGGAGGAGCATCAGCTCTCCTGGCTGGCAATGCAGTCTTGGTGCAGTCCTGCCAGCCCTAAACAAACTGGCCTTCAGGACTTCTGATCCCGTGTTTCCCTCTCCTTTTTCTTTTCTTATGTATTAAGAGGAATTTCTGAAAGCCTTGAAGTGGCCAGGAAGACAAATCTGATTGACTTCCAGTTTCATCTGAGCCACCACAGTTCCTGCAGCTTGCACTGACACAGCCAAAGCCTCATGGATTCCCCTGGGATTTTTCAGAGGGCAGTGCCTCAGTTTGGCCCCAGGAGCTGTCGTGATGTGGCTGGATGTGCTGGAACAGGTAACACTGAGCTGTGGGCTGTGCTGTAGCACGACTGCTGGCCATCACACCCAGGTGTAATACTGACACATTTCCACAATTATCCAGTAATTCATATCATAAATCATATTTTCAAGGTCCCTGTTGGGTCTTTCTGCCTTCTAAGGCAGTTGTTTAAATGGAGAAAGTGGAGGAAGATTGTCTTCTTCCAAGCACACCATTTTAACTCACCTGGACATGGCCTGCTCCAGGTGACCCTGCCATGGCAGGGGTTGGACTGGCTCATCTCCAGAGGTCCCTTACAACTCCACCTATTCTCTGATTCTGTGAACTATTATTTTGTAGGATGCCCAGATATTTAATTTAATTTTTTTTTTCCATCCAAGTAGGAGTGTGGCAAGATGTGCAACAGCCACCACTGTGCACATGGAGACACTGGACTGAAAACCTGGATGTGAATTGCTGTCCTGCTGCTGGAATAGTTGCGTTTTTCTGAAGGAAGGACAGTATCTTTGCCTCAGCTCTGATGCAGTGTGACATGGACCGTAGGACCTGTCATCACTCATGAAGTCACTTCTGTTTCAATGTTAATAAGTCCTTAATCAAGTCATTTGTTTCATCCAGGATGTCACATTTAGCAGTGAATTGTCACATGCTTGAAAACTGGAATCACAGGAGAACTATTTAATGCTAAGTGGTATCTGCATCATATCTGAAGCTGGAACATGCCAGGAAAACATCCTTTACATTCTGCAGCTGATATTTGCAAGCTTTCAGGATCAATCATGGCTTGGCTGGGTACGTACACTATTGCCCTCTGTTTATGTGTGGCATAATATTATATTCTATATTTGGTAACTCATTCTCACATTGCTTATCTGTTACCTGATTTCTATGGCTGGTTCTTTTGCTTTTTGAAATAATACTGTGCAGCATTGGATGAACTGCTTGAAACCAAGATTGACACTGTAAGTCCAACAGAAAATAACTGAAATTTAAAACTCCTCATTCTAGTCTGTGTGTGATATGTAAGGGAAAAGAAGAGGTTTGAGCCAAGCAGCTGCTGGTGGGATTTAGTGGGAAACTGTCCAGAGAGACCAGGTTTATGAGTATCATCTCCTGTTCTTGATGTCTTCAAGAGGAACAGAACTAAGGGTTAGCCCTTAACTGTTTTAGCCCTTAAACTATTTTTTTTTAATATCTAGTTCCTGTAAGTCTTTTCCACTTGAAAAGAAGAAAAGGAAGTCATAGTGATCTCATGGTGAACATCATCCCAGTGCGTTTTCCTTCTTTATTTAAATTACATTTATCGTGTGCCATATTTTCTTACAAGCTTGTTTCTGTCTGCAAATAGGTATGTCACCTGCTGTCAGCAGCAATGAGAAACCCACCTGGCCCTGCCCCACGTGTTGCTCTACAGCAATGCCATTATGTACGTGAAAAGTCATTTGTTTCCTTGGGGAACCGTTTGTATTTATATTTTAGCTCTGCCTTACTGTTGTGTCCTTGTGAGCCAGACCCCTTGTGGCAGGTTCGTGAAGACACAGAAGGAGTTCTGGGCACATCTGTGGGAAAAACATTTTGGTTTGGGATTTTCCCCAGTTTTTGTCAGTAAATGGTGTAAAAAAGGAATTATAAAATAATTCTTTAGTTTTTGTGTTTCCATAGTCCTTTCCAGTCCAACCAGTTGATCAGAAATACTAAATATTATAAAGATCCATGTTTTCTGAACAAAAATGTTGCGTTCTCCTAAAAGCTCTTTTTCCTATAAAATGTTCTGTTTGAATTTAGTCCAAGTCATAATGAGTGCTGGAGCAATTAAAGTATCAGCCACTATAAGGAGTCTTGGGAGCACAGGAGACAGATAGGATCAGAGTTTAAGCTACTTAAATACCTTTTATGAGAAATAAAGATTTCACAAACCTCAGTTTCAAACAAAATAGTTGACATATGCTAAGCTCAAAGTACTAAACTGCTTCTCCTGCCCTCTCCCACTAAACAAATAAAGTCCTATAAAATATTTAAACCTTATATCTGCAGGAAGAAAGAAAACACTTTTTTTCTATTTAAAAATTTTTGGCAGGTGCTCAGATATTTATGATAATGGATCATGAATGACATGGAAAGGTTAGTGGGAAGGTGTGGTGGGAATTTTGAGTATGACTTTGTAAACTGTTGCATTTGTTAAATCTTAGTCTTACACTCAAATTGTAGCCAGGTTGTTTGCTCATTTACACGTGTAGTTATGGTGCATTAGGAAACTTAAATCAATGAGGTGTTTGTGTGCAGGGCTGGATCGTGCCTTCATATACTGCAATCAATTAAATTCCTTTTATTTAATTCTTGTAACCATTACCCTTAAAAAAAAAAAAAAAAGAAAGAAAGAAAAAGCCTTTTAAATATTTTTCATTAACACATACTATTAAGTGGGTAAGTGGCCTAAGTATATTTTAATTTAATTTAGATTTAACAGCAACATTTTTCCCATACTAATTAAATGCCAGTTTGTTATTAAGAAAATATTTATTGAAGTTGAACTTAGTGATAGATACATATCTATCACATCACTGTTAAACCCCATTAAATAGTGTTTTAATTGCAATTTGTTTTTAATTACCATTCATTAAGCATATTATTAAATCTAAATTGCATGCTTATGAAAGACGAGTTTGCCAATACAAGTGGCTGAGGCCCTTAATGCTGCCTTGCTTTTAGGTTCCTATGATTTGAAGTGTGTAGGGTGAAAGTTTGATCTATTTATATTATTTCTAACAGTGTGCCCTCCCTCCCTCCCTCGCTGCCTGTGTCTCCCATCGTCATTAACAGAATTAATAACATCTGAGCCAGTCAACTGATCAAAAATGGTGACAAAACAGATCTTTGGGCAAGGAAGCTGGAAGGAAGCAACAGCAAAAAGGGAGCACAGGCAGGGCAAATACAAGTTAAACAGGGTATTGAAACCAATTACCTAAATTGAGAGAAGTAGAGGATGGGGATGCAGAGGGATGGGGGGATGATTCAAGAGTTCTTTCTCCTTGGCTTGTCGTGGGTGCTCTGGGCAGGGTCAGTCACTGGTGCCCTCTGGCACAGCCCAGGACAGCTCAGCAGCAGGAGCTGCTGCTGTGGGCAGGCTGGAGACCAGCACAGAGCCTCTGCCTGGGGCTGTCAATATGGGTTCACAAGCGATAGTTACAAAGAAAGCCCAGCACCTCTCTGCTAATTTTTAACCCAGGGGCAGCGCTGCCCCCCTTTGGAAGTGCCACTCAAAGGAACCCCCATATGGGATGCGTGAACTTGCTTTTCTTAGACATGTTTACCAGATTCCTCAGGAGTAGTCCATGCATCTAAGGCAAGCTGAGAAAATCCCGAGATAGGAAGCTTTCTTTTCTTTTCTAAGGGTATCAGCTCTTTCTACAAAAAGACCCCATTGAGTTGGGGTTTTAAGGCTGGATGGTTTGTTAAATCTTTTGAAGAAAAGAGTATTTTGGAGCCTTTTGTCTAGGAAGGACACTTGATTTTTGCCAGCAAGGAGGAAAGGCTGGGAAGAGGAGTGTGAGGGTGCTCTTCTGCTGGAGACCAGCCCAACATAACCAGTTAGCAAGCTGGAGAGCCACTGCCAAGGGAGATGGAGAGGCAGGAGCAGACCAAAGGCACGGTCCCTTATGGGCTGCAGCGTTGGCATCTCCAGATCCAGTGTCTGACCCTGTCAGGGCACTCTGGCAGGAATTGAGGGGGATGGGGCAGTTGGACAGGGCCATAGGGGTGAACATAGTTGTGTGTAGAAATAGCAGAAGCAGCCTGAGGTACTGCCAGCTGTCCCATGGGCTGGATAAAGAAACACAGTACAGCTCTGCACACTGACGCTCTCTGGCTCTGGTTCTCCTTGCACTGAGGATGGTTTTGTGCCAGATTATCTCCATTGACTTCAGTGGATTATCTCCAATTCACAGTGCAGTTTAAATCAGATGCAGGACATCTTTTCTCCTCTTTCCAATTCATGAATCTCTTTCATAACTTTCTGTACCGGATGTTACAACTGTAAGCAAATCATCCTGGCAAACCAAAGTATCTCCTCATGAGCCTGTGTCACAGGAGGCCTTGGTGTCTCTATCTGCCTCTGAATCTTCTGCTCATAAAACGTTAGTTAGACGACATTTTTTTTGGCAGATGGGGATCTTCCATGAAAAAGCCATTTCCATTCCAGTGCAATAATGCTTTTCTATGGACTGTTTCAGTCCCCGTTGCACAACCCTTTTGCACAGTGATTCATTATTTCATTTGCTGCTTGATGTGCTGAATCATGGGATGATTCTTGATACTTTGCCAGCTTTATTGTGTGCCAACAATAACTTGCTCATGTTTCAAAGATAGAGAAGGCTGCAAAAAACACTGCAGCACAGGGAGCTTGGACGTTTGGCTGAAGGGAGTTCTCAGCAGGCTCTAAACTCCTCCCCAGGAGTGGGGAAGTTACCTCTCAGCTCCTGCTCTCTTTTGCTCTCTCTACAGAGACAGAGAAGGCCCAGATTCCTCTAAACCAGCAGCAATCAGCCACTCCAACACTGAGAGGACATGGATCAGTCCCGTCTCCATGGAGCACTGTCTGCATTCAAAGGCTTGACTTGGCAGAAACGTGGAACCCTGGTAATTCCAAAGTGGATTTGGAATTACCCACATAGCTACATCAGGGAGCCTCTATGGGATTTCCTGACCCTCTCTTCAAGGTGTTGGTGTGAGGAGGCAGCTGAATTAATCCCTTTCCTACTGCAGCAGCCTCAGCAGTGCATGTCTCCAGGTGTCCTTCCATGGCTCCTGGGAACCCAGGGTGCTGGGTTACAGTGCAGTGTAATAATTCAAGGGTTGGGCCATTATTTCTAACTTCTTTTTAAAAATTAGATTGCTTTCTGTCAGTGATGCACAGAATTTTGCAGAGGCAAATGATGCTTTCCCTTGGCCGTTCTGGAGTAATTTCTGATTTGTTTTTTTTCTAACTGCAACTATTTATCTGATCACAGAGACTTCAGAATTAACTGAGTATATTGACAGCTATTCTGAGAAAAGGGACAGCGTTTTGGTCAGAGTGGAATATGTTACACTGCTTGAAAACAGGGTTTTAAAGGAAAAATTCCTGTATTTTTAAGAGGTATTCTTGTTAGAATACTGTATTGCATTTCTCAATGTACTTCAGTGTGGAGCACAACATAGTACTATGCACTTCTGACAGGCCCTTGAAAGGCCCTTGGTTGTCTTTTGAAGGCACTAAACCAATGAAAAATTCTGGATTATGAAAGTGGTGTCCTAATAGACTTTGAGTGTACATTTGCACATCTGATATTTAAGTGTAATTATTACAGCAATTTCACAAACAAAAGTATCCAGTATTTTTAGGTATTATAACCTGAGATTTTATAAGACAAGCAGCTTTAATGCCTTTTTCCTCCCCCTATGCTTATATATATATATGCATGCTCATATTCCACGAGAATCTGTCCATGTGCAGTTAGACTTTGATGTGAGATACAATAAAGATCAGATTTTAAGAGCAGTGTGTACATATTTGTCTGACACGTGTATGTACAGAAAAGGTCAAGGGACTTACTGTTAATGTTTTTATTCGAGGTTGTGGGTATGTGAACCATCTTCATAGGAATACTGTATTTCTATATTTGTATCTCTGCTTTGGTATTTCTAGTTCACTGTCTTCAGCCTTTTTTAAGTGTCCTGCCTTGTTTTTCCACATATTTATGTCTTTACTGCTTTATGTCTTCACTCCTTGTGTGTCACCTTGTTGCCCCCCCACCTTCTCTCCTGCCCAGATGATTCTGGAGGGCTGCCCTGCCACAGAAGTGGGTCAGAGCAGTTCCAAGAGCTGTGGAGTGCTTGGATGGGGATCCACCCAGCAACACCACCACACTAATGCCACATTGGGAAATTTGCCCTACAGGAGTTTGTCTTGATTAAAGGCTTCAGTCTGTCTTTGCAACACAAACACAGGAGCCCCCATGCTGCTCTCTGAGATTTACAGTGTATTTTCTTTTTACTCAAGCATATTGAAGCAGAACAGAAGAAAGGATCAAAGGTACTGTAATGTTTCTATAAACAAGTACTACTTAGTTTGGTTTTTTTTATCTTGGGTTTATTTTTTTCCAAACAAATCTTCCAGGCACATTAGGCTCAGATTTCATTTTATTGCCAAATCACCAGCTGGCAACAAAATCGCATATGTCTGTGTAAATAAGTAGATGAGAAGCCGAATAGGAGATTGGGAGATGATTCAAGCAGTCCTATTGGCTTCTACACCTTAAAATTTGACTGGTTTATCTGTCTATTCAGCAATGTCCTATACAGACCCCATTTCAACATGAAATACAGAATTACCCCAAGATGAGATTTTAGTCTGTGGTTTTCCTCTCTTCTAGTGAGTTTACAGGAAAACAGATAATTCTCTGGGACTATAGCTCAAAAATTAATTTTTTTGTTTGCTCATCAAGTGATGACTAATCCATTCCCTGTTACTCAAATATAGGTGTAACTCTTGTGATGACTGATATTATTATGAAGCATTTTCACTTTGAAAAGTGCGATGGGCCAGATGATCCTTCCTTTGAAGGTAATGACATTTTGCAATTTGCTTGAGGGCTCTGTTGCTGCCTCTTAGGTTTGTTTGGGTTCACTTGGCAATGAAGACTCAAAATTGATTAATTTATCATTAAAGCCAATGTTGCTGTATAGCCCTTCTCCTTTTGTAGCTAGACAATGGCATGGTCACTACTTCAATCTGTAATCTTAAATCAAGTTTCTTCAGTAATTCCCAGGAAAAAAAAAGTCTGACCATTATTAGGTAAACATATAAGTTAGTAATCATCATCTTACTTCTAAAAGCAGATGGAGTGGAGCATCTTTTCAGACCTGGGTGAGAATGAGACAGACTTTTCTCCATGCAGTCAGGAACAGGGGGCTCATTTTGGATATAATTCTGCTCCTTCTGGGTCTCAGGTAAAAGAATATTTGAGTTTTAGATAACTACTGAAGAATTAGGATATTTGATCATATAGGTCATATAGTTCTATTCAAATACCTCTCCTGCAGGAGAGATGTTCCTTGGCAGAGCTCAGTAACAGGACTGCCTTTGGCAGAGCAGTGGCACAGACACACTGCAGCAACTATCAGGGGGCTCTTTGTAGGGGCAATTTTGCCCTCAGTCAGTAAACTCTGAATGAGCTTAATTAATGAGCAGGGAAAGAGCTCCATTATCTGGGGGGAGGTAGAGGACAGAAATTAAGGGGGTTAAGCAGTAAATAGGATCTGTTTCTTGCTAAAATTTTTTAATCTTTGCCTCTTCCCAAGTACCCTCCTCTTAGGAGATTTCAATCCCAAATGAGTTCTGGAAGCTCTGAGTTCCACTACAAGTTACGCTTTTTTTCTGTCAAGGGCTCCAGTTCTCCTCTTTTTCCTGGTGTTTTCCTTTAGTTTGTAATGCAGCCTGGGCTGTGATGTGGGGCTCCAGTTTTGGAAACAGCAGTGCACATCCACCAGCTGCCTTTTTTCCCAAACTGGACAGAATAGAGAATCCTTCCTGCCCCATTCAAAGTCATCTGCACAGAAAGATAAAATGGGAGTTAACAAGGGTCAGGTTTATGACAGGGAAAGAAGGCTGCTAATGACCATTATCTATGCCACAGGTTTAACTTCATTACTTTTGCATTAAGTTCCTAATGCCCAAAGCAATAAGCAAACTGAGTATTGTTGAACTGTAGTAACCTAATCTTTTCTCCAAATGAAATAGAGGGGAAAGCAGAGTCATTTGACGTGCCTTTTATTTTGTCTTCTCTTTTCCCAGCCTCCAGTCACATATTAGGCGTGTTGTGAGTTTCCCTTCCTTCTTTTATCTGTTTCCTTTCTTCCTGAGTTTTTCTGACTGTCCAAGGTGGTATTTGGTGCAGGATTTGATGAGAGGGTTTAGGTCTTTCATAAAGGTGATCTGGGGCTTGTCACATGGAAAAACCTCTCTTGATAATCTTCTACAGTCCAGAATTATGCAAACTTTTAGTTTCAGAGGTAAGAGAAACTTGAGCTGGCCCTGACGTTGTGGCTCCCAGTAAGTCAGATCTAGGAGAGCACTTTTGCTGGATCTGTTGAAGCCTGATCACACTTTTGCAAGGTCTTGGACCATAACCCAGTGTGACTGGTTGGCATATACCAGCCTGGACTCCAACCACTAGTTCATCTTCTGCCCATTCTGCAGTTGCAACCTCTGATGACATTGGTAAGTGTTCAAGGCTGGCTTGGATGGAGCTCTGAGCAACCTGGTCTGGTGGAAGGTGTCCCTGGCCATGGCAGGGGGTGGAACTGGATGATATTGAAGGTCCATTCCAACCTCTTAACATTCCATGGTTCTATGATTTATGCCTCTGAAGTTGCTGCACCAAATGTGTGAACAGTTTAGGCTTAGTGAGCAAAGATCAAACACCAACAGAGAATTAAATTTAATACATGATTTAGAATGAGATCAGCATTTCCGTTGTTTCAGTTCATTTCCTACTCACTCTCAACTTTGACAACTGAAAAATAATCAATTGCCCTTTTCTGGTATGATCTGAAGAGTTTTGTTCTGTAGCTGGGAAAGGAAAAGCCATTGAGTAAGAAGAGGGAGCACAACTGGATTCCTTAATACACAAGGTTCCCAGACCAACAGCTTCAGCTTTTGGCCAAGGATGAAATCAGCAGTCCATCCTTTTAGGGTTCTCCAGAAGAAGAGGGAATGAACCAGTGCTGGCAGGTAACTGGTGAATCTGTCCAGTGTTTCAGAAATATATTACTGCTCACAGAAGAAGGATCCTAAATTGGTAAGTGCCTGAGAAGCATGGCAGATTAGATATATAGAAGAAAATAATATAAACTATGGAGAGTTAAGCAATGAACGTGAACACCTACGTAAAAACCCATCAGCAATGCAATGTAATGTATCACCATAATCCAGTATTATATGGTAACCTCCATATGAGAACCTTGCACTCTGAGTAATAAGTGCTGAAGGTTGAACATTTATCTTATGACCTGTTCAGAACGATCAGGGTTACCAGATATGTGGGACTCTGAGAAAATTGTCCCTCTCTAATAGTGTTTCCTTGCTGTGCAGCACAAAGGGATTTAGTTTCCTTGCCCCTTCCTGTCTTAGAAAGGACATATCAATGTGTTTTTTCTGTAGCCAGGAAACTGTGGCTACAGTAAGGTCCATGATATAACAGTAAGACTTGATATATCAATCTAACAGCCATCATCTGTTCTGAGTGGTACCTCCTCTCTCCAGACCTATCTGCCTCCTGACTGCTTGACTTGACTCTACATCTGCTTTTTTTGGCTTTTACTGGTCACAGGTTCTCCTTCAAAGTAATGCCTTCATCGCTATTCATCTCCAAATGAGATATTTCTTGGAATTTTAAAATGAGAGAGTCCAACTACAGGGCAAGTCAATTCAAGGGCTGGGAATGCCCGAGGTAGGAAGGAGTGAAGAGGGGTCCCACCTCAGGTATGTGTAAATGAGACCAAATATAATGGTCTGTGCTGTATCTTTGATACTGCCTTGCTGAGCTTTGCCTCCGTTGGTGGGAGGGAGGAGAGTGGATGTCATCCCTGCACTGGGGTATCGAACTCAGATGTCTTCCCCTTGGATAAGTTTCGGGCCTCTCCTGCTTCTCATTTGTGTTTTTTCTGATTGCGGTCTCCTTTTTGACATGGGAAACAATTTTGTTGGATGCCAAATTGGGTATTTAGTCATTAAATGCCTATTTTTTGAACAAACAAGCTGCCATAGTTCTGAAGTTGAAGGTGAAGAGGGCTTAAGGAGAAGCAACATTATTTTCTGGGAGTGCAGAGCAGATCAAGGGCCCCTGTGCAGTGATCTGTATCTGATTCAACATAGCCTGCAAAATTAAATTTTGTTCAGCTTAAGCATTTAATTACTACAGATGTTCAGGAGATACTCTGTGAAGCATCACCTACTGGGGCCCTTTGGACAGATGCTGTTTGCTTTGACACTGCATCTGTCACTTTGAAATAATCACTGAAGCTTCAACTGGCATAACCCTGCAGGGTTGGCATCGAGGCATGGCATGGAAGAGGTTAAAAATAAGGTCAAGGTCATGGCATGCCCTGGGTGGTAGGAGGTCTGTGGATAGTGATGATTGCCAGTTCTTGCTGTCCCTGATTTTCAGCCCAGAGCACTGTCTGTATTGTTACACAAGGAGTTTGGGTTTGCTTTCTGAAAGATCTTCTAACAGCAGTGCTCTCAGCCCCTCAGCTTGTCAGATCCTGGGATCCAGAGTGTATTTTGGAGATGAGCAAGATGAGGCAGCAAATAATGGGTTCTTTTCTAGAATGTTCCTTCTTCTGAGGCCTGGTGAAGGCATTTGCTTCTCAGTTTGGGATCTCTTACATGGGCATTGCTCAGGTATATTGTCTTGAGAAATATCTTGCTCTGGTTATACTTTTTGCATTTTAATGTTAGCTCTAAGCACAAATTCCATTTTAAGATTCCTAATAAACTTCAGATTTACTGTATTTTATGCATGGTCCTACTGGCTATATAATTTCTCATGCTTTTATTAAGTTTCTGTAATTTGTTACTGTCTATCAGTTATTTGACCAGTACCAGCTCTCCTCTTGGTATTGAGTTGTGGCATCTGTGGCTTTTGGTACCATGTTCATAAACGATTCCCGGTCAGTGAGACTTTTCACTCCACTGAATTACCCGTAACAGTTTCAGAAAGCTGAAAGCTTTTCAGGGCACCAAGTATATATCACTAATGGTTAGATAGATATTTTTGCCTGTAACAAGGGTGACTGACTCACAACTAATTCTGCTTATGTTACTGCTGGTTGTTGTGTTGTTGTCAAGAGTAAGTTGGTAGAGGTTTTCCCCAGCCTGGTGACTCCTCTGCCACCTTGACACATTACAACAAGGATATTGAGCAGTTCTGAGAGGGGTTAGCATTGACCTCTCATGAGGGAGACCGTGGGGTTAGATTGTCTTTTCACTCTACACCTCACAACCAACCAGTTTTTGTATTACTCACCCTGGTTTGCAGGAGGATGGAATGGGATGACAGCTGTTATTCCATCTTGTTGCTTTATCAGGGTCATCAAGGAGGAAGCATTCAGGACAGCTTTTTTTTAAATTGTCAGGGTAATGCCATCTTTTCCACTCCTCATTTTCTTCTCTGATCTAGGCCCTTCCTAAGTAGATTGTATCCGTTGATTTAAACATCGTCATGCAAATCATTCTACGAGGCTCAGTAAGGTAAAATATATGCAGGTATCTTCCCCAAAATGCCAAGGCAGAGGAAGGGATTCACAGGGTTTATTCCTGAGACAAAGACATTAAAACTTCTATCTGTGTGCTGCAGGCCAGCACCAGGGCTCAGAGGGAAGGCAAACCAGACCTGTTCCTCCTGTCCTGCTCCGAAGCTGAGAGCTGGAGGTCACGGGCTCCCTTGATGGCTTCTCTTTTGTCCTGTGACACACAGTCCTGTCTCTGTCTCTTCTCTGTGCTCCTGAACTCACAGATTATTGTGCTTTGTTATTTTTTGGCCCCTCTTCCCAATTGAAAGAGGTGTCTGACTTCAAGGGATGTACTTTATATCAGGAGATCAACTAAGCCTGTTCAGTGTCCCTTCTGGAGCTGCTTTTTTTTTCATATCTTAACTTAGGCTTCCATGTCTGATTTCTGTTACTGTTTGTCCTTTATATAGATTTTTTTTCCTCCTTCATCTGAAGGAGAATATTTTTTCCTATTAAGACATGGCTGCTGCTGCTCCTCATCCCAGGATTTAAATAGACAAGCATTTTTTCCCTATTTTGCCAGCACTAAAATCACGTACTATAACAGAAAACCAAGCCCATACACTGTCAGAGACACTCCTACAATGTGGTGACCCTCTTTCTGTCACCTGCCACATTTTTCAGGCTCAACCTACAGCTGTGAAACTGTTTTTCCCCCTCTTTGAACAACAAAGTCCAAAGAACACCCCTCAGTTTGATGCCTGTCGCAGTTTGCAGAACATCCTCAGACAGAAACGACACTGCTAATTGTGAGAGAAGAGTCATTCTGAAAGCAGCAGCAGCTCTTCTAGTGGGTCTGAGCTAATAACAGCCACGCTGCAAACTTCATTTAATTTGTGTGGGCCTGTTCCAGAGCCTTCCCATTGCCTCCTGGGCCGCTGGAGCTGCACGGAGCTCCGGCTTCGCTGCATGACTCAGTGTCACTGTCTTGGAACGGACTCTGCCAGATCAGTCAGGTTTTCCATTAAAACATTCTCTGAGGAGAAAAATGAGTGTTCAGCTAGCTGCCTGCTACCAGAAAAGTCTGATTTTTCACTTCTGTATTTTTCCCAAATAACCTTCTCCTCTGCCATGAGAAACTTCTGGGTTTCAGGTGGGACGATTCTCTGAGTGTCTTAGAGCCAGCTGAGAATATCTGCCTGAATCCTTACAGGTGTGTTTGAATGTTCCTTTTGTCTTTTCAATACATTTCCATGTTGTCACCTGAGATGAGAGGAAACTAATTCTTAGGAGTAAAACGTGCAGACCTTGTTCCCAGTTAATCTTCTGTGATGGCAGTAGCTGCTGTGTGATTAATTGATCTGTGGCTAAATAAATACAATAGTAAAATAATTTTAGCCTAACACGAGAAAAACCAAAAAAAGCAGTACTTTTTATGAGCTGAGCATGTACTCCATTAAGGAAAAGGAGACTGTTTGCATCACCAAGTTGTACTATATACTGCCTCTTTCCGTGGAAGTGAATTCCAAAGGTGGCTGTCTCAGGCTTGTATCTTTACTGTTAGGGGTTTTTTTTTCCTGAGAGAGAACCAGACCTGAGTTTTGTAGTGTGATTTGTGTTTTATTTTGGTTGTTTTGTTGTTTTGTTGTGTTGCTGGAAACGATTAAGGGTGTGAAGTTTGTCTGTATAACACACCCACTCCCACTCTTACTCAGTTCCTTACCTTCCCTGGGAATTTAGTTGCTGCTCCATCCATACTGGACTCAAGGCAGTTCAGCGCCAGGAAGGGAGGGAATTGATTTCTCTTCATACACATCAGTGTGTTGGTCACAGCTTCTTTCCAGCCCGTTGCTTTAACAGGTAGGGAGATGTGCAAAGCTGGACAAGGACCAACCAGCTGGAGAAAATGTGGGTATGTGAGAGTGAGGACTGGAGATACACAAATGCAGAGAGGAGTTGTAGAAGGAGGGAACTGCACCCAGAAATTCTTGAGTCATCTGATATCCACCTGACTGTCTTGGCCCCTGACAGGGAAAGATGAATATAGGTTATGATACAAGTGGACATATCTCCACTGTAAGTGAGAGTCAGGAAACCCCTGGGAACATAAACTTTTGCTTCCAAGAGGGAGTTGGGCTTGAACAGAGAAAAGTTGAGACGTATGGACTGAAGTCACAGAGCAAACCATGTCATGGCAAACCAAGGTGTGACTGGAGAGATCCTCCTGCAACACCGTGCTCAGAAGAAGAGAAAAGAAGTAAACAAAGAACTATTAGTAGTTTGCAGTTCTGCTGCTGTCTGCTCCTCATGTTGGTTTTCTTCCTCTCTGTTCTAGGAATTCTATAGCAGTGCTATGAGGAATAATCAATTAATGCTTAGAAAGCAATTATAATGATTCCCAGTTTACACATGAATAAATAGAATGCAGCTTAGGTGACTGAGTCACAATCATTTTCAGAGTCTGGCAGGGCATGGGCAGCAACAAAGAGCCGCCTCAGCACTTGTGCTCTAATTGCTGTTTTGCCAGAAAAGTTGGGGCTGGAGATCAAACAGAGAGAAATGAGTTGTAAAGCTCCCTGAATGTAAATTGCTGTGCACTATTAAAAAAAAAAAAAAAAAAGAAAAAAAATGACTACACTCTGTAGTCATTTCATAACTGTTACATGGCTGAGACAAGACTTGCCTGAGGTCTCACAGGATGGCCATGGGTCACACCAAGGACAGGATCCAGATGTTGTGGCTCTAGTGCTGTGCTTAAGTACAAGACCATCTTTTCTGCTTCTACAAACTTGGTATTTTTTTATAGAGTCCTTTATATGAGTCCATATGTGATACTTCGTCATGTTCAGCCTGAAACATGGTTAATATGGAAACATCCTTTTTATGTGCATCATAGCTCATGATGTCTTGCTTTTATTGGAAAGCTCACAGCCTCAGTTCAGACGTGTGGCCTGGTACAGTGATTGCTCACTGATGTTACTCACAGTTGTGTGTGTCCACTGAACAAGTGCCTGTGGTACTGTGTGTTCAGACAGCAGAGGAAACACAGGGATCACTCTTTTCTCTTCCAGGGATGAAGATGTTACCATGAGCAAAACCAGGTCACAATGAAGTTCCCCTTCATGTCTGGGGATGGATTTAGTTATTTGAAAACCCACAGAGCCCATATAAGTGCAGAAGAACAAGCACAAGCCTTGCTATCCTACTTCATACGCCATCAGCCAAACGAGCAAGCCAGCTTTGAGTCCTCCAGGGTCATTTTATTTTTAGGGCTATTGCCTCCAGCAGGAAGAAAACAGCTTGATCTGTAGGCTCTGCTTTGAGCTCCCAGGGCTGGCAGCAAAAAGCAGGTTCCTTTGACGTGCAGGCTGGGTTTAACCAGTGGAACAATCCGTGTGGGCCAGCGAGTTGCCGTGTTCTGAGTGTTGCTGTTCCGAAGCACAGCTCCTTGTCTGTCACTGAGCTGATTTACTTTTGATCTCTTCCATCTATACTTGACATTCCAGCTGTTTTCTGGCTCTTTATTGAGTATCAGGCTTTTTCTCTCTCCATGCTTTTTCAGGCTTTTCATTTTTCCTCATTTGTCTGAAATCCATCTTGGAGACACTTGTTGCCCTGTTCTCTGATCTGTTCTGAGCCTCTGCCAGCTGCTGCTGCTGCCAGTGGATAAAATGACTGAGTCACCACTTTGAGAAGTTTGCATTTGCTTGTGGGGTGGCAGAGCCAAGGCCATCATGAACATATCAAGGAACCACAACAAAGGCCCAAAACACAAACACTGGGACTTAACCTCAAAGCATGTGCTGGAGCCCAGTGAGGTGACAGCCAGCAAGACACATACCAAGGGACCTCAAAGCGTTCCTCACTCTCAGTCCCACTTGAACCACATCAGAGGCACACACCTCATGCAGCTCTGGATCAGGGGACAGGGTGGAAGGAAAAGGTGGGAGTGACCAAAGGACCATTTTCCTCTTCCCAGAATGCATTTATCATGGCAGATGTAAAAATACAGAAGAAGAAAAAATATGCTCAGGGTTATTGAACACAGCAAAGCTGCAGTGGAGGACAGCAGCACTAAGTGCACAAGGGAAGGCAGACTGGCTCTTTGTCTGCACCACCTTACGTGTCTGTGGGCCAAAATGCCTGTTTTGCCTTGTTTCACAGGTCAGGATGGTTGGCAGCTCACTTCCCCCACAGTAGGACCATTTCCAGAGGGGTGCCACCACAGAGCTCCCGCTGCCTTGGCTTTGACCTGTACCTGCTCTCATGGATTGTCCAAGCGCTGCCTTGCTGCCAGTGGCTGTGCTTCCTTGTTTCCCATGCTTTCTAAACATCCTGCTCGTTAGCCTAAGAAGCTTTATATCAGGAGGAAAATGGTCCCTGGTTGAGCAGAAGGACCGGTGGGTGTCTGGGCTCTTTGCACCTCTCTCTGCTATGACTAGAACTTGCCAAAAGGTCATTTATACCCATTGTGTCAGTGGTGGTTAACGAAACACTGGGTTAATCAGCATGCCGAGGCCAATGCTGGTGGAAGTTTTTCTGCTTAATTTTAGTTCGATCAGGGTCACCCCTATGCTCCCAGCAAAGGCATGGGGCATTCATTACAACCTGGACATCAGGGCTCTGTGGCTACCTCCAAGTTTGGTCACTTTTCCTGATGGCATGGGGGTTTTTTTAGGGATAGACAGGAGAAAGGCTGAAGTGCACTCATCCAATCTTCAAGTAGAGGATAGGACTGTATCAGCATGTTGTTTAAAATATCTAGGCCTGTTTAGCTTGTAATAGCCCTATAGTAAATAGATTTTTCATTCTTTGGCCCTGATGCAAAAGGGAAATGGGTTCCTATTTGCATTGTCCCCACAGTGTTTGTGTAATTAATGTATGTGGGAGTTCTCCCTCCCCCACCCTCTCCCAAGGTAAAAAATGACCTTGTCAAAACTTAGATTACAAAATCTTAGTTACTAAGCAATGGGTAGGGCCCCACTGGGATGGCATCCCGGCTCCTGAAATGGTATGTATAGTAAAAACTAATAAAAATGGTGTCAGAGGCTCTCAGGCTTCCAAGTCCCCTGCTGTGTGACCCCCTGATCCCAATTTATTAGCTGAACCCAGGGAAGCAGACAAACCTCGCTGGCTCCAGACTGTAGGCTCCAAGAAATCAAATAATGTGAGCTCCAGAGCAGTGGCTCCAGAGCAGGAGGGAAGGAAATCCTCATGGAAAACAGGGCTGAAGGGAGCTGCTGACAAGAGCCATCTGAGTGGGATAGGAAGGGGAAGCTCGCTCTGTGATATCTCAGTACCTTGACGTTCAGATGCTTTAAACGTGTCGGGGAGGAAGCGAGGAAGGGGGTGGAGAGAGCGGGGCTTGGAAGGGGGCAACCAGCCAAAGATGTTTCCTTTCATGTGTTAGGAGTGTGCTTCACTCTGAGATCACCTTGTGCTGGTGATGGAGGATTTAGCAGCTGGGGGTGGCAGATGGAGTGGCAAAGAATGTGCCCTGTGGGTCAGAGGGGGATGCTCTGTCCCCCTTCCTGCTCCCCAACTGCAAGAATTTTCTCTTTAAAGCAATAAAGGTGGTGCAGCTCATCACGTTGCTGCTACCCCCTGGCTTTCCTCTTTGGTGTGTGATACACATAGCAATTAAAGCGTGTTGCACGGGGGGAGTGGGATTTTTTTTCTTTCTTTTTTTTCCTCTTGAAAGGCTGCCAAAGCAAAGTGATATTGATGAGGATGGCTCGCTTCGATTAGCCGAGGCTGCCTAAGGAACAGCCACCTCCAGCCTGTTTCCCTCCCCCTCTTCTGCCTTGGACAAGAACCCTCAGTATTTTCTCTGCTTTCAGCACTTGTCTGTCTGTTCTGCACTTCTAATCTATGCCCAAATCAAGCTTAAGTAGGGGTAAGAAGCGTAACAATAACTCTCCTTGTTTAATGCCAGCCCTTTCATTTGGAGAGCTTTGGCTTCCCAAGGTTGATGTTATCAGGAGAAGGCACTGCACTCCTGTGAAGGCATGATGATGCAGTAAAAGGGCTAATGATGGAAATGAAGGGATGAAGGCCATGTGGAGGGGGAGCCTATGCAGCAGAGCAGGCCTGTTCCATTTGCCAAGGCTTTATACATCTGCAATTTGCTGTTTGGAAACGTATCTGGGGTTCCTGAGCAGTGACTGCCCCAGTGTTTCTCCTACTCAGGGACCTTAATGTTTATTTTAGGAGCAGACAAAAAGATAAGTCCATAGGTTTGGCTGCCTTTGTGACATCTGGCTTGCATGAAAAGGGGCTGTGGTTATATTCCTGCTTACCTGAAGGTATCTTGGAGAAATACCTTTGGATGTAAGACCAGTAATGATAAAGAAGTTTGGGGGCTGGAAAAGCATGTGCATACAAGCTGTTTTTTTCCTTCATGCTACAAGGAAATGGGCTGCAGGTCTATAAATCTGGATTTCCCTGGCTCTGTTTTGTTTCTTTTTAAATCATGGCCAGGGTGATCAGTTTAACCACATCATTTGTGTTTTCTGTAGTCAAACACAGGAATTTTTGGAGCATTGTCTGAAGGAAAGAAATGTAACATACTCCTCTCTCGCTCCTTAGCTGTGACTGGTGTGAGTCTGACAGCGAGTAGAGGTCCTTGCTAGAGGCTCAAGATGTAAGAAGCAGCCTCAAAGCTGAACTAACAGAACAGTCCCCTGTTCTAGGGTGTGCTGATGAGGGTGTGAGGCACCGTCTGGGTACCGGCCTGGGGTGGTTGCGTGGTGTAGCCATGTCCTACAAGTGCTTCCTGAAGGTTTGGGAAGGGGAAGGCAACTCCCTTGGGTGAGTGCTGTTGTGCAGTTTGGTTGTGGTGGAGCCTCTATATGCACAATTTAAGGGCAAGAGACCTCTTGCCTCACTTGTGTGCTGAAGCAGCACGGGGTGGAGAGTCCAAGTTCTCCATAACGTGGATCCCTCCCTAACCTTGGGCAAGGTGCGTTCACTGCACAGCCCTCCCCGTTTGAGGATGAGGTATCATTTTTCTCAAGATAAGTTGAGATTGTGTGTGTTGTTGGATCACTTTTATCTTGCCATCACAGCCAGTGTGCATTTTCAGTGAGAAAGGAACTGTTTTGCTTTATAACTTGCATGTGAGGAGGGATTATTTTGCAAGAGGTCATGGGAGAGTGAAAGAAGTTATGATCAAATTGTGCCCTCTGGAATATGCTGTGGGATGAAGATGTGGAGAGTGATATCTTCACTTCTGTTCCTTTCCCTTTTTTTGCTGTTGAATCAGAGCAGAAATGACCTTGTTTGGTTGCCCAAAGATCCTGGACTGATCTGGAACAAAGGGAGAAAAGCAAGTCACTGTTTCAAGTGCATTTGTGGTTCAGTTGAATGAAAGCCCAGTCTTGCCAACTCATGGTTTGATCATCAGTGCTGCAATGCATAGTCCTTTCTTATAGCTCCAGGTCTTGAATTATGGAAGGTCTTAAAATATAGTCTACTGACACCCCCCTTTCCTTGTAGGTATCATGATTTCAAAGAAAATATAAGAAGCATGACCTCAGTTTGAGGTAGTTCAGGACTGAGGTAGTGGAAGGCAATGGATTAAAAACTGGCACAGATTGGGAAGTGAGTAGCTGGTTCATAAAAAAAAAATTATTTATTTTTGAAAAAAAGGGATTTCAGTATTTCTAGGTCAAACTTGGAGGAATACGAGAGAAGTTCCTGGATTTGGCATCTGAAAAGGAGCTGCAAGTCCCCTCTTTGTAGCTCCATTTTGAGCTAAGTGGGAGGGAGTTGAGTTTGCAGAAGTGTCATGGGGATCTTCATGGCAGATGTGAAGGCAGGAGAGCAGCTTCTGTGAATTTTTACCAGCGCTGTGCTCTTGGTCACATTTGTGTAAATCCAGAGGAATGTGATTGTCTTGTGTAAACTGATGAATTCTTACTATGTTGTGAACTAAATCAAAATATATGAAAAGACATCTTGTGCCTGCCTCTGTCTCAAAGTGACAATAATGTTTTGGGGTTTTTAGTCTTTTTTCCTACTCTTCTTTAAACTAAGTTTGATTAAGAGGTAAAAAAACCTTTATACCTCTGTTTACAGTGGGACACTGAAGTGTCATTACTGGCACAAAGACTGGTGTATGCATAAATGTAGGGAATACTTGATATTATCAGTGTTGTTGGATATTTGTGTGCAGGGTGAACATCCCCCCATAACAAAAATGCATTAATTGGTACATCAGTTACTACTTTAAAAGAGCTGAAAATTGCATATGGATTTGGAACTATAGCAAATGCTGGAGTCACTCATGTGATGCCAGTGAACAAACTAGTAATCTAGGCTGAATGAAAAATCTCCTACTCCCACTCCTGACCTTGAGAACAGGTTGGGAGCAGGAAAGGTGTTTTGTCTCTTCCTGCCATATCAGTTGGTCCAGTAAAGAGATTTCCTTGGAAAGGGAAAAGATGTATCCCCTAGTCAGTAAGTTATGGGCTGGTTTCTGGATGGCAGCGAAGGGCAAGGTTAGAGTATAGCAGGGATATTTGCCAGGGTCCATTTGCTGACAGTGATTGGAGCTGTCAGTGGGAACGACACTGGGGAGCATCCACCTGTATGTTTAAAACATGCTCCGTGAATTCGGACGGGAAGGAGGCCAGAGAAGATGTAAAAGACATGGAAGGGGCATGGGAGCTCCTCCCTCAGGTGAGATTTTTGGATGCAATGACTTGTTTCTGTCAGGCTGTGTCAAAGTAAATAGGTTAATAACTGTTTTGGGGTTTACCATTAGTCCTGCCTTTGATTAGCACTTATATTTGCCATATAGTTCCCAAAGGACTGGTCAGAGGTGAATTTAGTCAGTGAATCCACCCTAATTTCAGTGTAACCTCACAGATTTTGCAGGAATGTTGTTGCCACTACAGAGCAAGAGAGTGCTGACCCCTCCTGCTGTGTGTGAGATGATGATTTGGGGCATGGAAGCAACCAGGTGTCATTCTGCTGTGATGGGACTGGCTCCCAGTGCTCCTGAGTTCTCTGAGCACCTCCTGCCTCATGGAAGGCAAGTACCTTCTTTTGCTTTGGGATGGAAGGGACAAAGGCCAAAGGGCTCTACCCTGCTCGAGGGGGTTTGTTTCTGCTGCGTTTTTAATTTTAAATATAAATTTCTCTATTTTAAGAGAGAAAAACTGTCTTGGGTTAGTTGGCCAGATTTTCTTAAACTGAGCCTAATTAATTAGAAGATCAGGAATCCCTGGCTTATGCTGTGTTTCCTTAAGTTCAAGCACAAGGGATAAAACTGAAGGGCAGAGCTGAGCTTGGGAAAGACAGAATAGTGATTTCAATGTCATCATCACTATTACACAAACACTGCACTTCACAGTCCCAGTCAGAACCCTCCACCTTCCTAAGAGAGTGTGTCTGAGATGCAGAATGCTGGAACGATGAGGGGCAGAAAAGCCCAGAGCAGGGCAATAATAAATACTGGTTACTCAAAGCCTGAAGGGGATGGAGCATCTAATGATGGGATTATCAAGCCTTGGATCTATAAATAAAGGTACCATGTTTATTGCCTTTGGGGCTCCATTGTCAAAGAGACCTTTTTTCCCCTTGTCAGCCAGAGCAGATAGACATGGGAACAAAGTATGTGCCCCTTTCCCAGGGCCTGACACAGCTGTGGGGATGTGGGTATGACAGGGAAAGGTGCACTTCAAATGGACCTTTTCAGGAGGTGAACTCATTGTCACTTCAAAGAATCAGATGATTTACAGTGTCTGTTTATGGGCAAAAAGTAACATCTTTATCTTTCTGTGGTGTACTTAGGAGAGACATAGCAGCCTGGTCATGTGCTGGAAAGAAATGACTCATTTCATGTTGGGTCTAAGTGAAACTAAGGTATTACTCATTTTTATGCAACTCTAGTAAATTGTACTTATTAAAAAGGGGGATGGGAGGTCTGGAGGAGGGACTATTACCTAAAGTCTAACCAAGATGTACTAGAAAATTAATTTAGAAATATAGTTGACCTCAGCTTCCTCATAATGAAAATCTGCTGACAAATCTTGTGATTTTGTTACTCTTTTTAAAACAGCCCCTGGGATTGCTAGTAGTTCAGGTGTCAGGACCAGTTACTCATTCAAACCCTGGCTGGATGATTTTTTTCATTGTTCTTCCAAAGAAAGACTTGAGATTCAGTCATCCTCTGGGCTTTCTGCACTGCTGGTTGCTAAAGCATCTGAGTCCAACCCCACTGCTGAGGTCTGCTCGTGGTGTGTGAAAACTCTCAGGCTGCTGAGCTTGGCTTTAGCAGCTCTGAACGTGGTGGTTGCTCCTTCTGATGATGCTGAAATCCTGTGAGGTGTCCATGTGCCAAGGTAGGCTGATGTCTGCCTCACAGCCCCTCACAGAGTTTTTGCTGACTGTCCTCTGCTTAGACCAAATAAACCCCATTCTCATTCCCAGCACTGTTTATCACTGAATTCTGATCAACTGCAGTGCCATATCCAGAGGAGCTGGAAAACAGCAGCACTTTTCAGTTAGACTATCCAGAACTTGTCACCTCTTTCATAATCATTGCTTTTATTTTCAAAGGTTAAATAAGTGGTGTTTAGCAGCACTGAGGGCTGTTTTTTGCAGTGTGTGTGCAGGGCAGCCCCTTGCACCACGCCAGGCTCAGCGGCAGTGCCCTCTGCTCCCTGGTGTCCTGAGTCCCATCAGTGATTTCCAGCCGCATCTGCTGAGTTCACAGAATGGCAGGTCTGTGGCACCTGGGCCTTGGGTGTGCTGGGCACCTTACCCTCCTCCTGCCTCTCTGTCCATGAGGTTTGTGCAGTTAGGACAGAGCTGGTGGCTTGGTCACAGTGTGTGAAATACGGTGGCATCTCCTTTGTTCTCCGACAGCCACACCAAAGGGGCATGGTGCTGGGAGCAACCAAACACTGCCTGATGTGGGTGTTGGTGAGAGCTGAACTCATGAAGGGACTAAGAAGAGAAGATCTGATATTTCATAAAAGGTGATTGTCTTTATTTGTGGGGCTTTTGTCTGTTTTGTGTGTGTGTGCTTATATTCTAAATCTCTTCTGGCCATTTGTTTTCACAAACGAAAAAAGAGGAGCCTGGGAGCAAACCAAGCCAGTGAGGAACTGGAGTGATTCTGGCTGGTTTAAGAAGTGGGGAAACACTTCTCTGAAACTGGAGGTCTAATCCTTGCCTTTAGGTCAGGTAAGCTGTAAGAAGGACTTGTGCTTCTGGAAACAAGGACTGAAAGCAAACCTAAGCAGAGTCCACAGGGTCCTTCAGCTCAAGGGGTTTCAATAGACTTGTCTTAGTGCCTGTGCAAGAGAGACTGGTTAGGAAGCACCTGGGAACTTACCTAATTTTCCCAGCTATTCCGGTCCATCCAATGAAAGATCTTATTTCTGCCTACACACACTGTTGTGCCTCGTTCCTTAGACCCTTGGTGCTGAAGCAAAGTACTGCAAGAAATGTGTTTACAAGACAAAATGGAAGTATGGTTTCCTCCTGTTGTCGGTCCCAACTTTACCCCAGTTCTCAGAGGACTATGAAATGTTGTGTTTTATTAGTGCCTGAATAATGAGGGGAAAAAAGGTTATTTTCTTTTTCAGGTTTTTGTATTCACTCTACACTTTGTCAGTTAAAAATAAAAGGCTGAGGTTTGCTGGTAGGGAAACTACAGCATGTTTTCAAAGGCCTTGATGTGTAGCATAGTGGTTTTGGTATATATATAAAAAAAATCAGATTTGCATTTCTAATTAAAAGTTCAGTGAACTGTAAAAGGTTTTACAGCAGAAAATAAAATAAATAAGAAAAGGATTAATAACCTAGAGTGCTTATAGCCATAGAAAGGAGCTGTGGAGACCTAGGCAAAGTGAAACAGGCAGAGTTCAACAAATTCCCTGCATCTTTATGGAAATCACATCTATGAGTCAGCAGAACAAGCTCCTCTCTCACCTAAACCTGTTCCCCTGGCCATTTCACAGCTGGGTGTGTCCCAGCCTGTGTGAGGTGGGCATAGGGTGGGCACGGGGTGGGCACAGGGCCATGTCCCATGGTGGGGCTGGGACTGAGCACACGCCTCCTGTTGGCCTTGGGAGCTGTGGATGGAGCCTCCCGTGCCCGGGTGATCCACGGGGAGCTGCTCTGCACAACCTCGGGGCTGCAGCTCGTTCCAGCCTGGCACGGCCCACGCTCACCCCGTGCTCGGACGCACGGACAGGGGCAGCGCTGCTGGTCAGAGCTGCGGGTGACTGGTGTGCGCATCAGTGGCATTTCGTGTTCTGCTTGTGGCTAGAATTGCACCAGCCCTTTGTAAATTTATTTATTTATTTATTAACATTGTGGAATTACTCCAAGCATCTGACTTCGTCTGTCAGCCTTTCCCTGGCAGAGCAGCCTCACCTCCCCAGCAGCGTGACTCAGGATGCTTGTCTTGCTGGCTAAGACTTTCTCTCCCTTCCTCCATGTCACCACACACCCTTTCCCTCCCTCCTAGCTGCTTCTCTCCTGCATGTTTAGCAGCAGAGCTTGTTAAAAACACAACCATCTTCTTCGGTGTTGATCCTCTTCGACGTTTCCTGACCCGCTCACTTGGCTGAGCAGAATCTCAAACAAGCTCCTTCACCCGCTAATGCAGCGTGAAGATGATCAGCACTCAAATCCCTGAGATCTCTCTTCTTCACAGAGGTTAAAGAGAATCATTTTTGCAAACTTTAGCTTTCTGCCGAGTTAAAAGGGAGGAGATCAATGGGATCTGTGCAGTCCTGATGCAGTGTCCCAGAGGTTCCATTCCCAGCCTGCTGATAGCAGCCAGGCTGCTGAGCCCTCCCAGCCCTGTCTGAATCACAGAGCTGTTCGGGTTGGAAAAGAGCTCGAGAATCATTGAGTCCATCTGGTAATCTAGCACTGCCAGTTCCACCATTAAACCATGTCCACGTGCCCACAAGTGTCCCATGTCCCACATGAAAAGGTTCAGGAAAAACCACGTGGATGGGAAGTGCAGGACTGCCTCAGGTAGGAGGTTTTGTGGGAGGTTTTGGCGAGGAAGCTGCTGGTCCAGGATGGCTGTCAGGCTGCTCTCCTGAGTTGATGCCATCTGAAGATAATCAGGCATGGCCTTTGTATCCTTTTCCATTCCCTTATTAGCAGCCTGCAATTGGGCATGGAGGAGGGCACTTGGGTCCTGCCAGGGGTGCTATGAACTGTGGGCAGTGTACTCGGTGTGAGCTTGGCCAAGGGCTCCTCCAGCAGCTCAGCTGGAGGCAAGGACTGGGCAGGGACTCCCTCAGCCTGGCTGGTGCTTCCCATGGCTCTCCATGGCTGTCTGCTGCCTCCATGGGCGTTGTGTCCCCACTCCTGGCCACCCCGTAGAGAAGCCCTCAGCACCTTCCCTCCCCAGTACATCAGCGGGGTGGCAGGCTGTAGTGGGGTGAGGACACAGCCAGCCTGCCCTGGGTGCTGACACAGCTGTGGGAAGAGGATCCCAGCACAGGGCTGTGTCCCAGCATGTTGGAGTGTGATCTGAGGGTGGATGTGGCAGGGCTGCAGGACAGGCATCAGTGCGCAGGGCAGGGTGGAAGGTGGACATCCCAGGAGCTCGTGGCCTGGATATAAGCAGAGCCCTTCACTGGGGCAACCCTTGGGAGTGAACCCCTGCAGTGTGGGGGTGTAGCCTGGGAGATGATGAGCTCCTGGGCCTCCCTTTGTTGTCAGCCTCTTAAAGGCAATCTCTGCTAACCACAAATAGATTGTACAAAAAGAAGACAAATGGCAGAGAATAAATGTAGTTTATACTGGAAAATGGCAACAAAAATAGGGGGATTTATTTAAATTGAACTTCACTTAAGAGTCTATTTTAATCTAGTCCCTGTCTCTATTCATCGTGTGGATGCAGATGCTTGTGGTGATCTGGGGATGCATTTGCACCATGTCTGTGCAGGCACTCCTGTTCAAACCAGGGGTGAACTCATTAGGGGAAGGGAGTGAGGGGGACTAAGGAGCCCCACCATCTGTATTTGGAGTAATCCCTGTGCTCTGAGTGTACAGTGGGGTTGTGCCCACCTCCCCAGTCCTGTCTCTTCTGCTCAGATTAAGGCTAGGCGTGAGCAGCAGAGGCTAAGGCAGGGGGCTTGAAGGCAAAAATCTGGTTTCTATTTCAGGACTGGTGGATTATGTGTTTCCCACAACCAAAGGGAAATGTGCTCAAAAGGGAGTGTTAAGAGGCAGCCAAGAGAAAGAGGAAAGGGGTGATGTGATCTGATACCTGCTGACCTCTCTTGTGCAGGCATATCTCCCCTTCTTTTGGGTACCCTGAGAAACACACAACCCTCCTCAGAACGGATGTTCTCTGAATATTCTCCTCCACACCCTTTTTTCCCCTTCCTTTAGCCCTTGATCTGCTTAGAAATTCCCATTTGTTTGCCTCTCTGGTTTCCATAACCTCACTGACACGGAGGCAGTGGGGAGAACCTAACGTTAGTGGCTTGCAGTGGAAGTTCAGCTCAGTCCAGCTGTGGGCAGTTCAGTGTTCACTCTTCCTTTGTTGTTTTGTTTGGGATTTTTTTCCACTACCATCTCCATTTCTGCAGAAGCAGCTGACACTTTAGTCACAAGGCCAGAGTCACAGATCTCCCAAAGCTCTTAATGCCTAGTTGTATGTTTGTGTGTGCACTTTCTTTTTCAGGGTAAGTACATCTTTTAGGGATGGAATAACAGTTTGTCCAAGAATCAACAGTCTTCAGGGAGCCAAACAGTCTAGCAGCCAAGGCTTGTGCTCTTTCCTTGAGGTTTTGGGGATGAGTTGCTTGCCTGTCCTCTTACATAAAAGCAGAGCAAATTGTCAGAATAAACACATTTTAAAATATACAACACCATCAGTCAGAGCTTAAGAGGAGCTCATTGGCTGGAAAAGAGATCAAGGCAACCGGGAATTTGGATGACCTGACTGAGACATTTGGACTAAAAAGTTCTTTTTCATTCACTGGAACTAGTAATTTTTTTTTTCTTTAGGTAATCAGCCAGGAAAGAAAAAAAAAAAAAAATCCTCCTCCTTCCTGCAGGCAGTGAATCTGGACTCAAAATCCTATTGTGTTATTTTATAATTTTATTTTTTTTACAAGATTAGCTTGCTACTGGGCATGAGTCCCTGCCTCGGAGCATGCTGGACAAGGAGCCAGCGTGCAGCTCTGCTGTCTGGGGTGGTTCACTGCGCTCTGATTCACGAGCCAGTGACTAATTCAAGTTAACTATGGTCACCTGAGGATGATATCCCCAGTCTTCCAGTCAGGGTTAGGTCAGCTTTAATCAGCCCTGTCCAGGGAGGGAGCTCTGGCAGGAATTAGACTGAGCAGAAGAAAAGCCTGGTGCATTATTTTTTGGTGAGCTGCAGATATTTCTGTACAGTTGATTGACCACGTCGGGAGGAGAGATCCTTGCAGCTGCTCTTTCTCTAGAGATGCCATCAGGACTCTTCCAGGACAAATTCCTGCTCCTTGGGGATAGCCAGGTTTCCCTGGGGTTGCACCAAGGCAGAGGGAGAAGCAAGGTCGAGCTTGTGGAGCCATCTTCCTGGTGTATCCTCGGAGCAGCAGGGCACTGGCTGTGACATCAACACAGTGTCTGTGACATTGCCTTAAGTCACAGGCAGTGATTGTTATTCCAGAGCACGGAGAGGAGGTGGAAAGAGGCTGAGGTCCAGCTAGGAGTTGGCTAGACTAGTTCTTGGATTGTTTTCCACACTGTGGTTATCCTTATCTGCATCTGGAAACTGGAGTGTGCTGTATGTGTTTGTAAGAGCAAGCGGATGTGTGAAGTGTTCTGGCAAAGTCAGAGACCTCATTTTCCCCTCAGTATAATGCAGCCTGATTAGATTGTTATTGACATACTGAGAACCTGCTAGGGTTGTTACAACTCTGTGCAAAGGCATCTGTCCATTCCTCTTCTCCCTTCTGCCTGCAAGGATTGCAGAGCTGGAAAGGGGAAGGACCTTCCAGACTGCAAATCCAGCTGGGAAAGAAATCTGCTGGGAGAGCATGGTGTGCCCGCCAGCTGACCAGCAGCTTGACAGTGTATGTGGAACTGTGAGCCAATTAATAACAGTTTGGAACAATTAGTATTTCCCTAATGGGGAAAAAATAATAAGAAAAAAAAGATAACCCACAATAAAACTCTTAAAACTGCTGTAGTTTGCTGGATGTTTCTCATCCTGTAGATCATTGCTAACCAGAGTTACTGGAAGTGTTTGGGTGACCAGATTTATCTGACTTATTGCACCATGTCAGAGATGTGCAGAGCTGCATGACCTGTGATAGCTCTGATTGTTCGGGCTCAAGCAGAGAGGTGATGGTGTGCAGAGGGGGCTGAGGGTGTGCAGAGGAGGCTGTGGGTGTGCAGAGGAGGCTGAGGATGTGCCGAGAAGGCTGAGGGTGTGCAGAGGAGGCTGAGGGTGTGCAGAGGAGGCTCAGGGTGTGCAGAGGAGGCTCAGAGTGAGCAGAGGAGGCTCAGGGTGTGCAGAGGAGGCTGTGCAGTCCAGTGTGGAGGTACCTGACAGAGATGCAGTATCTGCACTTGTGTGGTGTGGATCTCCACGTGCTTGCGTTGGGCAGCTGGCTGGGGGAGTGTCTGTTCTCTCTCCATACTCCAGCTGGCTCATGCTGGATTAGATCAGGTATTTTTGTGTAGCTGCACAGTGGCTTCCAAATAAAAGCAAGAGAAGATAGGGACTAACTGGCTTTAAGAACATTCTCCTTCCCAAAAATGGCTCATGGTAACTTTGCACCATGAGATGGTCAGATAATGGCAATTCTCACATTCAAAATTTGCCTTTGCAAAATGAGGACAAACTCAGTCTAAATATCTGGGATGTTGCTGTCTTAGATCACAGCTGATGCAACCTCAAAAATCCTCATCCTGAAAGCTCTCTGAAGACAGATTTGTCTCCAAGAATGATTTTGGGTTCAGTAAAATCGCATGTTTCAGTGAAATGATATTTCTTTTTGCCAGCTTATTTATATTCATCATAATCGTCTCACTGTGATGCCTCCTATTCATTTGCTGGATCTACTTGTCTTGCATCTTGTTCTGACTCCGAGTGCTTTTTAGGGTGAGTCTGCCTTTCGAGAATATGCCTGATTGGGACCATTGGAAAAGCTTTCATGTGCTTGCAAGAAATGCATTGCTAAGCAAAGCAAGCAGGGAAGCGAAAAGAGATGAGTGGAAAATGATTGTGTGAAGAAGTGGGAAGAATTAAAATAGATGGCAAGGAGTTAATCAAATAAACAAAGGTCCTCTTTTAAAATTTCTTGCCCTTTTTTTCTTTCTCTGAATAATCTCAATCTGATAATGATTGCACTGGCCAACCCTTGATACTCTTCTGTCTGATTACAGCTGGGTTGTAGTGGCAATGATGAGTTACCACAACAGTCCATTATTGGCATTGTTAACTAGTGTCCTTCATTAAATTAAACTGAAAGGGGCAAGGAAGAGAATATTTTTCAAGCTATTCCTTGCTTATAATTATTTGAATTTATTTAAAAGGATAAATTTATTTTAATTTGCCACAATGTCCTCACATCTATGCCTGGGATTTGCAGCTCTCATGGAGTTTCAGAGCTGTTTCTTTTCATGGGGTCTATTTGAGCTGCACTCATCTGGTCCCATTTCAGGTTCTTGTACCTGCTCACAGATTGCTCTGTTCCTGCTTGACGGTCCCAGGCATCAGGTTGTTCTTGCTCCTCAGATCTGGAATTGCCATCCAGCACGTGGTTTTCTTCCCCTGGCCTGATGCATGTGTCCCTGCACAGTGTGGTGAGTGTTGTCCCTGGTCCGAGCTCACAGCTCTGCCCATCACCTGCCACTCTGCGATGCTGGAACTTAAGAGATTGAGCAACACCTGGAAAAGAAGCGATTAAAACTTCTTACCCTTGTGAACTACATTCTTCTGCCTCAGAAATGCCTGTATTCCCAACTGCTTTTCTGTCTGTTAAATAATGTGGGCATATGATTTGAGCCCTGAGACTTCAAGGATTTAAGCATGTACCTGAAATTGGGCATGTGTGTGCTTTTTGCTGAATAAGGGTGTCCTAGTCAGGTATTTAAATTTTAAATGCACTGGGGCCTTCACTCACAAAGTAAGCAAATTTCAACCTAGACAGCAGTGAGAGGAATAAACATTAAGCTCAAAACAAGCTGTTATCAAAGTAGCTCTTCAGACTATGTAGAATTACTCTTTAAGATGGGCAGAGCATCTTTAAAACCCTTTTGCAAAGCTAAGAGCTTATACATTAGCTTTCATGAGAGGCATTACAGATGTCTGTGAATATTATATAAACATCAGGCTGTTTGCAACAGTTTATAAACCTAAATATTTTATAAGAAAATACTGAACATTTAACTTGCCTTGTATTTTTTATACAGCAATAAAAACACCATTTTTATCAAAAGATGCTGGAAAGCCTGACTAATAATGTGACACTTTGTTATAAATTGTGAGGAAAGTTCACTGGCCTAGAATTAATAAGGTGTATAATCTGTATAGGAATTTTTATACTATGGGGGAAGCAGCCAACTTTGGCTTTGCTTCTGCATAAAGATTTATGTAATTTGTGAGAATGTTCTCTAATGCATCTTTATGTCTCTGTGGCTAAAGAGGTTTCTATGGTTTCCAACTGGACATTGCTTGGAAAAGGAAAATGCCCTGTCCAGGCGTGTGTCACAGATGGTGCTGGATGTCTTTGTCCAGTGACCTTGCTGCAGGAGGCAGGGAACAGCAAGTTTTAGACCCGAGCATTTTCTCCCAAATACATGTACCACGGGGAGCTACTCTCCCAAGGAAGAGTAGTGTAAATCCATGAGTGAGGGAGATTTAGGACATAAACCCCTTGTTTTCCACAGCTTGTCTTAACACTTCCAGCAGGAATGCAACAGCTTTCCCCTCTGCAAGCAGAGCAGTTGTGCACTCTAAGTGAAGGACCGTGTAGACTTCTGGAGAATTTTAACACAGGTGTACCAAGCCGTCACAAGCTTTCAGAGCTTTCAAGCTCAAATGTTCATGGCTGAACAGCAGTTTGAAAATTGCAACTTGAGGGACTACTTGGGAGGAGGAAAAGTTTCCACTTCTAAGTCTTTCCAAAGCCATACTTTGTTGTAAGGTCAGAGTTTTGATTTTTTTATGTCTCTTTTCCTGATTAATGTAATTATTCTGATTTTACTGATTGATTTGATTATTTTTATTGTTCTTATTGCCTAAATATTTTTATCAAGCTTGGCCTTTAATGCAAACATTCACTTGCCTTTCAGTTGGTATTTGTGTAGGTATTTAAGAGGTTGCTTCCCTTCTGTACTTCACCAGTTGTCCATGAGTGTTGTTCCGTTAAAGACAGCAATGCCTCAAGGAGGAGCCTTCATCAGCAAGTGGTAAGGGCCAAGTTGGGATGACAGAGTAATAGAAATGCTTGGCCCTCTCTGATTGTCACCACTGATGAAGTGTCTGTGTGTAGCAGCAGGAGGTATGTTGCAGTTCTCCATGATTAGTACACTGGCAGGTCTGTAAATAAGGTCTGGTACTCTTGTCCTTTGTTTGCTCCAGAACACAGCAACCCATCTGGGCTGTAATTCCGTTTGCAAGACTGAGCTCGTATTTTTCCACTGTAAAATTTGCATAACACTTGGTCAGTTAGAGCAGAAGAATGAACAACATCAGAGATTTCCATTTTGAATTATTTAGGAATGTATCTTTACTCACAGAGTGATAAGACTGCCCCTAAATGACCCATCAGCCCCGGGTGTGAAAGAATTATGTTCTTGTCCCTAAAAAGGAGACCACAGAATTAATTGCAAGGATCCAGAGTTAGGGGATATTTGTACCTCTTAACTTTTCCAAGAATCATGGAACTGGCTTTGCTTAATGGAAGATCATGTGTGTTGAAGGAGAAATTCCTTTCAGATCTGCACAGACATCAGGTCAAAATTTGTACTGGCCAAAAATGTTCTTGCAGTTGACCAAGGTAGGCTGAGAAATGATGGCCAGGAAAATGCATGCTCTGGAATAAATGAGAGGGTTGATGTGGCCAGATCTCACACATGTCAGGGGTAATTCCTACAGCTATTTCCACTTTACATTGGCATAAACAATGTATAAAATAAGGTTAGCACTTGTGCCATCTACAGAGCAAACACCAGTGCCAGCCAGAGAGGTGTAATTCTTGTGTGTGTGTTTTTCCTATAGCTTGAACAGGAGCATGGAAATGTCAGAAGATCTATCACCAGGCTTGTCCCCACTGCTTTAAGTGTTCTGCAGTCAGTTCTTTTGTATAATTGTATATCTGCATTTCTATTTTGAATAATTTAGGAAGCCATCCAGTCTCCTTTGTTCAATGACTACATCAGGCTACCTCTAAGCCATGAGACTGTAGAGGGAGATAGTTCTTCACCTCCACAAGTTTTTTTTATTTTATTTTTTAACAAGGTCTGTGAGCTCCATTTCACTTTTTTTGGAAGCTGAGACACTGGCCAAGGTCATACAGGAAATTTGGGTTGGAGAACCAAACATATGATTGCTACTGCTTTCCAAGCCAGCACTCAAACCACTGGGCATCCTTCTTAATTTCCAGTCTTTTCTGGCACTGCTACCAGCTTTCTGGTCCAATTCCTCAACCACCTTGTACCTCTTTTTCCCTCCTTTGGTAAATAAAGCCAATGTCAGGAGGTAACACAGCAAAGCAGTCGATAGGTACAGAGTCATTTCCTCAGCTAGTTTGGCTTCTCTGTCACTGCCCAACTTGCCCACCAACAAATTTATTTCTTGCTTGGAGCACTTCACTGAACCATTTCTGTTCAAAAGTGTCTGTTAGCACTTTGCTAAGCCTCAGACTGAACATCTTTGATCCACCCATTTCAAGATTAGATGGATGACAGAACCCAAAGTCTAGCTCCAAAAACATCCATGTTTTGGAGGTATATTCAAAGCCCAAGCTTGGATTTGGCTCTCAGTGTGGTTACTTTGATCTGCCTTCAGATCTGAATGCTGTGTCCTGTGACATCTCTGTTTCAGGCACAAAATCTTGTGTTCCTGTCTGTGGGAGAGGTCTGAGCCCTGAGTGCCTCTGTGCCCCTCGTGTGGGAAATGGCACTCCTGGATCCTCTCAGATTCCATTCGGGTTGTGCTCATGTGCAATGGGGTTTTTTAATAGTTGGGGGATTTTTCTGTGTGAATTACCTGGAGGCCTAGAGAATTTGGCATTTACACAAGTCAAATGTGCATAACCCCCCATGTTGTATGTTCTCGTTGCACTCTCCCTCTTGCCTGTTTTCCATGCAGCTGCTTCCCACTTCCTAGAAATCACATCAGCCCTGCTCCTCCCCCCTTATCTCCTGTCCCCACACAATGAGGACATGGCATGGCTTTTTCCCCATGGATGGGAAAGCCACGGAACGCTTGGCACTGTGCTCTTTTGCACTAACAGCATTTCACTGCATTTCACTCTTTCCAGGGAATTATTCTAGATGTATTCACCACAAAGCATCCAACCATAACAACTCAGTAATTTTAAGGCCTAAGGAAAAAATGTAACAAGATGTTCAAAAATTTTGGTTTAGGATAATTGGGAGTTGTTTATAACCTTGTGCTGCTGATTATGTTGTCATATACCACCATTACTGGTGTCCTCAGGAACAGGATTATCTTTGCTTGGAAACAAAAACCTCCATTTTAACCATTTAAATGCTGGTTAATGTAGGGATAATAATGGGAAGAAAAATAATCTCCTGCTGTTACTGGATGTATCAGATGTTCAAAAATCATAGTGATGGGGGTTGAATAAACAGATAGATGGATAAATGAAATATACTGTGATTTTTCTGATAAAACAATCAGGGCAATTCAATTTTTCTTTAGAGCACTCAGGGCAGTGTCTCCCAACGCTCTCTAGAATCAGCTCTTGCCCTTCCTTGGTTTGAAAATACCTTTCTGTGCACTCAGATCATATCAGGCTTTCCAAGCTGTATCTGCCTGGGGGTTTGTACCCTCCCATTATTTCTGCAAGAATCTGTGGGTCATGGTTATCCACCTGGCTCCCTAAAATATCTGATGGATAATTCTTGTAATGGAAAAGTGTTGTTTAAGGTAGGGAGCTTGTCAGTTCTGCCCTCCTCGGGTACTTCCCACTATTCTGCTGGAGAGGATTGCACTGGGCAGGCTGGGGCTAAATGCTCTTTACAGAGCTTTGAGAGTTAAAAAGAAATTTAAATATTAATTACATTTGCACTCATAAGACCTTTTTAGATTTCCAGAGTGGCCTTTCTTGTGAGTTTGTTGGGGTTTGTTGGTTCTTTGTTTGTTTGTTTGTTTATTTTAAGGCCATATCAAAATATGAACAATAAATTCTAATGTTTTGTACCAATTTCTAGCCAATCTGAGGTTTTCAGCAGTAATTTCCTTCTGATTTCATGGAACTTGAGACCTGGAGTTCAGCAAGTTAGATGTACTTTGTTGAGAGAAAGCCTTGTCTGCATCCAGAGTTTTCATAACATCTAATTTAAAGTGCATCTTGAATTTTTTTGGGGAAAAAAAAATCTCAACAACTGTAGAGAAGAAAATGAGCCATTTCCTTAGCTTGAACCTGCATGAATTAGTGGTAAAGTGTTGATCTCTAAACTTGCAGTTTCTGAACCATAAAATCTGTTTATTTCACCCTATAAAAGAACATTTTAACTTATATGGCTATTTAAGTTTAAAAGCTGTTAGGGAAGTGGGTGGGGAGAGGCAAAGAAGCAGCTTGAATCAGTAATTCAAGCTTGCAATACAGTCTTTATCTGCTGCATAGCTTGCATAGAAATCCCCCTCAATGTGGATTTTCTGTGCTCCTAGCAGTCCCACCATACAGGAAATATACAGTATATATTTCCAACATTATCCATAATTGTAGGAAAGCTTATAAAGCAACCCATTCCTTGTGTGTTCCTGGTGATATGCAATAACTGGATATTTGTAAATATGTGTTTGAAGAAGGGAAAAACATAACAAGAGCTGGCAGGAGTCATCTGCAGTACTTTCCAAAGGGAGGTGGGGGAAGGTCTCTGGTGTGCTCTTACTGCAGGAACAGCAGCAGCTTTGATGGAAACCCCACACACCTGGGTTTTCTTTTGTATCTGATCTTCGGGGGGGTGTTTCCCTACAGGTGGAAAATGCTGGGACTAAAATCATGTCGATCGAGTACCTGCTTGAGTGGGCAGAACAAGGCAGAGCCCCCGTAGGAGAGAGGTGGAGGGGACAGGAGGGACCACTCCTGCTGTGGGCAGGGCAGGGCTGGAGGAGCCCGGGGCCTTCTGCTGCATCCTCCCGTTACCCTGTGCCTTGGGCACCCTGAGGAGAGCTGAGAGGGGCCTGTGCTGATTCCAGTGTGAGGTGAGTGTTTGTCCTTCGTCCCAGGGTGGAGAAGAGGGAGGGGAGGCTCCTTGCACAGACTGATGCTCGGTCACACACACACACACAGAGCAGCCTTGCTCCACAGTCACCTTCAGCGACAGGGTTTTGATTCCCTCTCTGCCAAATTGGTAGCAAATTGTCAATGCTTTGAGAGGCTGTGCTTCACTTGAGCTGTGCAGGCCTTTTCCAACTATGCCTGAACTTGCAGTACCTCACTAAAAATAGTTCAAAGCGTAACCGTGAGTTCCCTGAACTGTGATCCTACCAGTTCTGTGTTATTCGACTCACCATTCCTTTGAAAGTATTCATCCTTCCCCTCATAAAACTTAAATCAGCTTGTTCTTTGGTCCAAGGGTTGACATCATTATGATGCTACATCCTATGTAATGGTGTGAGACCTGGAAAAGCATTCACAGCCAAACCACGCTCTGAATTGGATTTGCAGCGCCTCAGCCCCTGCAGTCTGAGCTCCCTCCTGCCCTCCACATTTACTTGTACTTTTAAAACCTCTGCAGGCCCTTGGAAATACCCCACAGTAACAGAGCACCACACTCCTGAGGATTTATCAAGAGTCTTTTTAATGTTCTCATTTTTCTTTCCGTGACCCCATTTGTTTTACAATGTTTGCAAGAGCAAAAGTGATTGTTTTACCAAATTAAGCTAGATTTCATGCCAGGAACAGTGGCTAGAATCTTGTTGACAGATTTGGAAAAGATTATTCTTTCAGTACCTTTTGAATGATTTTTTTAAGGGTATCTGCCATGTACTGTTTCCAAAATCAGACCACATTTAACTGTTTAACGTTATATGGCGACAGGGGCAAATTAGCACCTTTCATTTTCCTATCAAAATTAACACATCCCAAGAAGACATTTCAAGAGCTACAGATCTCTCATTTAGAAATAAATGTAGGAATCTACTTAAATATGTTCAATTCAAAGTCTTGGCACAAATAAAGTTTGAGAGATTTGTCACTGATTTCAAAGGCCTCAGAATTTTGCCCATTTCCATAAAATCATAGAAAGGCTCCTGTTGGAGTGGACCTTAAAGATGTAGTTCCAACACCACTGTCATTTTGCTTACATGTGTTTGGAGTTACCTTTTCTCTTGTTTTTCATGTGATGATTTTTTTTCTTTTTGGTGGAAAGCTCTTTTTAGACTCTGCTCTGAAACCCAGGTCTCATCCCTTTGCTCAAGGGCTTCCTCACAGGCATGAGAGGGGGCTTTTCTTTGTTTGTTTTTTTTTTTCCTTCTGCCCCTTTCCATGCCTAACTTGGCCTCTGTGTTTGTTTGTTGTTCCATCTTCCTCTGGGGCATCTGGAATTGGTCACAGCCTAAAATGAACTAATGAGCAGAGTGCAGAGATGCTTCTGGTGATAGCAAGGAGCTCCTGGAGCTCCAGCCTGGCCTGTATTGCCCCTGCTCACACTGGCAGGGGTCACTGCCATCTGCCTGGTTGCTGTGCCTCTCTCTAGCAAAGGACACAGCTTCCTCCCCAGGCTTTTCATCTTTTGTGCCAAAAGTCTGAAGTTTGTAATAAGGTGGTGGAGGTTCCTGGGTGGCACAAGCTTAGGTGGATGCTGGAGCTGAAGTTCTGACTTCAGCACCACAATTGCTGTCATGGCAGGGGGGAAATGATCCAGGCAGTGCTTGTGTGGTACTGGGGGATGTGATGCTAAAGATAAGGGCATATGTAGTATTACAGTGTTCCAAAAATGTGTAGGTGTGGCACTTAGGGCCACGGTTTAGTGGTGGACCTGGCAGTGCTGGTTGGATTCAATGAACTTGGAGATCTTTTCCAGCCTTAATGATCCTGTGATTCTATGGGGCCAGTTTTGCTGTCATGTGAAGTGACTGCTTAGATCATTTGTGCTCACTGAAGCTGCTATGCCATGTAAGTACCTGAAGATTCATATTCTCTCTGCCAGTTTGGGTCCTTGCAGATACCTTGGGTTACCAGAGCAGAGAATACGAATCCAAGTCAATATGTCTGTGTATTTCACTTTTCTGTTTGAGAATATTAAGGCCAGAATCTCATTTATACTACATAAGGAATGTAAATTGGAGGCTCTCTCCTTTGCCTGTGTTTGCAGTTTCCCTTGGCTGTGGTACAGGAGTGACACATGTCGATACAAATGGCATTTGCCATCCTGTTGATTGCTGCTGATATTCTTCGTGTCTCTACCCCTAACTAACTAGACCACGAGTCTGCTGCAGTCTCAGCTTTCCAGTTTCCTTAAAATGTGCTTTTTTTCTTGAAACATTTAAACCAGGATTTAAGATAAAGGCAATTTTTCTGTCCTTCCTCCACTATATGATGATCCTGTAAATGCCTGTGTGAATCACTACTGAGTGTCCAGTTCTGCAGTGTCCAGACAGCTTTTTCTTGCTGTTTGTGTTGCTTAAACTGGGGAGGAAGGTTCTTCATCCCACTATGCCTTGTACAATGCAGAGGACCTTTGCTTTTTTGGATTAAGAAAACATCTAGGGAGAAAACCTGTATTTTGGACTGTTGGAGAAAGAACCTCACGTATTTTAGATTACATCATCCCAGCTTTTACATGCTCAGGTCCACTTTCATTTCTACCCTTTAATACTCTGTGTACCAGTGTTTCAGCTCTTAAATGGGAAGTATTAGCCTGGATAATCTTACCAGGATGCTGCCAAAGCAAAGAACTTTCAAAAGCCCAACTGTTTAAGGAGGAAAGAAGTGAGAAAACTGAGGTACAAGACTCGTAGAAAAGCTGAATATGAACTATACAGACTTAGGAAAAAATGTCAATATCAGCATCTACCTAATATTTTGCAGATAAAATACTGCTTTTGTAATGTCTGAAAGCATGGTATGAGCATTTTATTAGATCCACAGTCGTATCCTGGCTGTGAGGTCTTGTGCTGAATTACAACACATTCAACAGTGCAGGCTCCAAACAGCCTCCAAGAAGAATCCAAAATGAGTTCTTTTTTGTTTGGACTTTTTGTTTTTCAAATAAATTTTAGTAAGAGATGACTGCAAAGTGCTCAAGGCTGCCATAGAAAAAAATTATACTGCTCTTCCCCCTCATGGAAATCTGGAGCTCTCCAGTGATTTAAGTCTCCCAATTCTTCCTTTTAATGGTCACAAGAACTTTTAAAGGTCAAAAGTCCAAAACCTGTTTGTGGTCCAGAACTGACTGTTAGCTTGTCAGAAGCTCTGCCCCTATTGATTTTAAATTGAGAAAGAGCTCACAGAGCGAATGGAGAGAAATGTCTCCATCAAACTAAAATGACAGTGTTTGGATATACTAAGGAGACAGATCTTAAAATAATTTATGTAGTTGAGAAAGCTTAAGGTCTCAGTGCTGGTGAAATGGCGTAAGACTTATGAAATGCAAATATTTATAAGATTCTCTAATTTAGTAAATGGATTCTTAAAAACTAAGAGATGAATAACCTCCCCACATATATAAAGATTGTGACAGCACTCTGCAGACCTTCAGAGAGCATAACACAGCACAAAGCATTTCTGCAGAAAGCCCTTATCTCCTTGATGCTCTTAAGTCCTCCCTCTGTCTTCCCGTGGATGTTGTGAGTCTTCGCTGCAACGCTTTCTGTCCAGAGCAGCTGTTCCCTCCATTTCTCCTTCCAAATCTCTTCTGAAAGTATATTTTCCTGCACTTCTAGATTAAATATTCTCCCTGTGTTGATAGGTGACTCTGGAGGAATTTTCTGAGCGAGTGATAAGATAGAGATACCCCTTGTTGGGAGCAGCTTGCACGGGGAACATTGTACAGCTGAATGGGAATGTCAGAATTTAATCCGCCTGCTTCTGCCACTGAGGCTCAGCCAGCATGGGTTGTTTCATTGCATATATATATTTTATCACCCTGCATTGCTGTTTTCTGAGGGATAAAATATTCCAAACCCAAACAAACTCATAATTCAAGGAGAAGGAAGGCCTCTGAGGGGTATCACTCCGTGGGAATGGGGGGGGGTCTCACCAGGGCAGAGGCTTCTCCCAAGCCCCCGTGAGCCCCGTGCTCGCTGTGCTCTGGCACTGCCCGGGCTGGGAGCTGCTGCCAGGGGGCTGAGGAAGCATCTGCTCAGGCCCTGCGTGGCCGTGGGTCACTGCCTGGCGATGTGAGTGCAGCGTGGGCACCAAGGGCTGTCGGGGCCGCCAGGGCCTGCCCGGGCAGTGCCAGTGAGCGCTGGGCACACGGCTCGGCCCCGGCTGCCAAGTTCAGCAGGAACGGGGCCTCGTGTAAATGAACAAGGGCCAAGCGAGCTTTTACTCCCACTGGATCGTGTGTCAAGCCCATCACACACCGCACACCCGTGGCACACACAGCCCCCTCCCAGGGCAGCGGGGCACGGCTGGGAGTGGGGCAGGGAGAGGAGCTCCCAGCACCTTTGCCCATTGGCATTTCCCTCTCCTTGCCGTGAAATCTGCTGGAGCATCTCTTTCCTTTGCTTCCATTCTGTGCTTACGTGGCAGGATGTTACCTTCCTTACCTTGGCAGTCATCCTCCTCATCTCCCAGGGCGAGTCCCCTTGCAGCCACCGCCTCTCCTTTTATACTCCCAGCCCGCTCTGATGCACACCAGGATTCCATTTCTGCTTTGGCCTGGATTATGTTTTCCAGGCCAATATATTATGCCACTTCCACACTCCCCTCCCTGCCCCATCTGGCTTCCATCCTACCCCCATAAAGATTATTAATATCGCCTGTTTCCAAGCGATTTATTATCGGGGGCCAAACTGGTGCCATTTCCCATTTTAGTAGAGCACTGAAAATAATCCTGAGGAGTGTGCCCAGCTATAAAAACGTACTTATACTGTCATATTTGCAGTTTCAAACATGCACCACTTGATAGTCTCAAAAGTGCTGTTTAATTGGGTTTTATGGGTTCTAATTAATTATACTAGGTAAAAAAATTACTTGTCCCATTACAGCTCTCTGTGGTTTACTCTGAAGAGCAATGTAATTTAGAGATAAATTGTCCTTCTCCATCCCCCTGTTCCCCTTTTCCCAGCAAGTTCCAGAATGGTTTAATTCTCCTTAAACCCAGGAACAAAGCTGAGAGAAAGCTACATTTTGTTCAGGGGACACAGCTTTTCCCAGTACCCATAAACAGCTTTATATGTGACTTGAAATGATTCCACGTTCCTTCTGCTGAATCAGGCTGGTAAAATTATGAATAATCCTGTGACTTTGCACAGCCCAGGTCTTGGGGGGCTGGGATTTTGCAAAGTCTTGAATATACTGGCAGTTTTGTGTGCTGTGGATTATTTCCTCAGATTATACAGAGGTAACAGGGAAGGAAGCTGAGCATGGGTGCAGGATTTTTTTTGATGGATGAAGGTCTGGATTGAGATTTCTTTCCATGACCCTTTAGGAAAACAGGGTGTGAAGGGTTCTATTCTGCTTTTATGGCATTTTGATGTGACTAGCAGAAGAGGAAACCTCTCAAGTTAACTTTCTATTCTGTCTTGCAGAATCATGAAGCCTGGATTATTCAAACAAATTCTGGGGCAGTCTTCTGACTTTTGAATACTTCCTCGAATGACTTGGTGAAAAATGAGGAGCCAAGCAGGTACTCTCATCGTTGTTTAAAGTATACTATTAAATTACATCCCTCACTGTAATAAATTTGGTCTCATGAGGCAAAACATGAAATATAGGAGAGCTGAAGCAGAAAACATTGTATCCTATGACAAGAGGAATGCCTTTAAACTGAAAGAGAATAGATTTAGATTGAGATATTAGGAAGAAATTCTCCCCTGGGAGGGTGGGGAGGCCCTGGCACAGGTTGCCCAGAGAAGCTGTGGCTGCCCCTGGATCCCTGGAAGTGTCCCAGGCCAGGCTGGACACGGCTTGGAGCAACCTGGGATAGTGGGAGGTGTTCCTGCCCATGGCAGGGGTGGGACTGGATGGGCTTTAAGGTCCCTTTCAACCCAAATCTTCTGTGATTCTATGACTTTTTCTGGAAATTAGGGTGTCAGAGTATTAATTAATGAAAAAAGACAGGGCAAAGAAACCTCTTTTGGTTGCCTTTTGAGGGCAAATGCTGCTTATTTTAGAAATTTCACTTCACTTGAAAAATGTAAAGCTTCTGTGTGTGGCAGATACCTCCAAAACTACAGCCCCAGCCCTAGGAAGGAAACTTAGTGACCTGCTCATGTCTAGTACTATTAGTATTACTATCTATTACTATTAGCTATTACTATTAGCACTAAAAGGTTAAAGTTCTTTCTGTGAGTACACAGATGAGTGTTCACTGGATCAAAAGTTTCTAAGTCATGCTTCACTAATTTGCTTATTTTATAAAATTAATAACCAGCATGTCACTTGCTGGAAACTTGGACCATGCTGTGTGTCCAGATCATGTGCTGGAGCAGGAGCAGTGAGGGCTGCCAAATGAAAAAAAAAGAAAAAAGAATCACCACAGTCACACACATTACTCATCAAGCTGAAAAGTAACAAGAATAATACTAAGAACTGTGTTTATTAGAGTAATCCTCTTGTGTAGTAATATCAGTCAAAAGAAATTTTAGTACATATATCTGGTTGGTTATGTTAACAATAACTAAAACCTGCACCATTTTAAGGAAGGAGTTAACAAAACAGAGCCCAAACCTGAATAAACCTGAAAATTTCTGGGCAGTGTTTGGTAAGTCCAAACAAACCTGAATATCTCAGTGTTTGTGCAGTGTTTATGTTTGCTTTTACATGGCTTTTACTGCCAGAAAGCCATTTATGGAGAGGAGACAATGTGAAACCTGCTCTTCTCATGTGATTTTCATCATCCAGAGATTTAAATGAGTGGGATCTGCTCTTTTCATGCTATCTGTCCCCATAAATTACTCCTGCAGACATTAAAAGGGCTTGTGAAAAACACTAATAAATGCCCAAAGCAGAAATAGAAATGTTGCAAACTGCTCAGGCTGCTGTGGCAGCAGCTCTGCTGTTAATTTATTGAGGAACACTGATGAGGGACCCCCACGCCTGTGTCAGCTCTGCTCTGTGTGGAGCCTCGTTTTACATTGCTGAGATCAGTGCTCAAAATCCCGGGTTTATGGGACAACTTTTATAACACTATCATGAGCGTCATGCTCAGGAGCTGATCGAGTAACTGTGATTATTCCAGGGCCCTTCTCTGGCCCATCCCAGACACAAGGACGGCCCCTCCATCCCAGGGGCAGAAGCAGTGGGCTCCGTGAGTCACAGCCCTCCTGACAGGGGAATTCCTGCTGCTGCTGCCTGAGCCCTTCCCACGAGCCCTGGGAACAGAGCCGCTCTCAGCTGAGGGCTGGAGCCTGATTTCTCACCTCCCTTCAAAAGAGAACATCCTCACACGGGGGGTTTTGCCCGGACAGTTCTCATGAAGTCCTGACTGATCCTTTGTGAACCAGGAGAAGCCCAAAATTCACACAAGCCCCAGAGTGTCCTTCAAAGGCATCGGAGTTAAGTTCCTTGTCCCCTTGATAAGAAAACAAAGAACAAAATATTAGCCAGTGAAAAGGGCAGATTGTCCAGCTTTCCCATGGCATTTAATGAGCCTGAACCCTGGTTTCATCTCTTAGAAGTCCCCTCTGTGTTCTCACAGGTGTGCTACCTGTGTGGGAGCTGCACGGGCTGCCTCTGCCCTGGGTGGGAAACTCGGAGCTGCTGCTCCTCCTTCCACAGGTTACTGGTGGGTCCTTTAGACTAAGAAAGTCCAGATTGAGGTCTTTTTTCATGAGTGCATGAAATGAGACAGGCCTGTGGCTGAGGGAGGGGCAGAGCTCCACTCCTCACTCTGTTACGTCTAAGTGGGAGAGGCAGAAAAGCACCTGGAAAATGAGGATACATTCCTGAGTATCACTGCATTGAAAATAACATACAGCACATGTAATAAGTTTTTTCTAACAAAATCTAGATGCTACTGCAGTGGTATTTTAAAAATAGCTGGTGATGTACCTGTAACTAGGATTGCTTGAATCTTTCCAGGCTTCCTTATTTCCTTGTAACTCTGTCGAGCTCCAAACATTCACATTGAAATTTCCCGTGCTGGTATCAGCTCTAGTTGATTTATTTACAACAATTTAAACCCAACACAAACAAAATTTTAAGGGGAATTTCAAAGTTTGAGGCAAGGGAGGCATAGGTGTTCTCTCGATTCAGAATGAAATGAAATTATGAAATAACTGAATTTCCTGAATACTGGAAATTTGGACTCCTGCTTCTACATATTCCTTCAGCAGTGAACATTATAAAATACAAGTGGTTTTGATTTACCCAGGCACATACATCCCGATTTTCTGAAACAGAAAGACACGGTAAAAATGCTGAGCTATTGGGCAGATTTTGATCACCTCTAATTTTAACTTGAAAGCTTTAATCATTTGGGCTTGGTATACCATGCCAGATACCTTTTCCAGGTTTTGGAAAATTTCAGCTGATTATTACTCAGGAACAAGAATATAAATATATGTAAGTTTATATGATTACACTTATATAATAACATTCCTATCCTATATATTGTATATATCATATATATAAATATGTATATAAGAATTTATATTGTAATTAAAAATTACATTTGTATAAAAATTTACATTTTTATATATACATATGTATAATGGAGACAGTGTTCTCCTTGAAAAGCTTATTATTTAGAAAAGGGTGTCGGGAATTCATGAAATTAGGGTTTCCTGCAAAGTGCTTATTTGGCTTCCTTTTGTACCTGTGTTTGGTCTAGTCTTTAATTACATGACCATGTACTATATTTAGCAGAGGACCCTGGTCTCATTCCCTTCAGAAGGTGGAGCAGCTCAGGAGATGAGTCAAAGCTGGGTAGAGGAGGAGTCTGCTTTCTGGTGGACTTTGCCTGTATTTGCTGTGGAAACAGGGAAAGTGTAGTAAAAGGGAGAGAACCGAAAAGAAAACAGAGGATCTCATGGCTAAGGCATCTGAATCCTGCAAAGCTCTCACCAAGTCTCAGAGAAGTCAATTTAAATTCTTCCCAACTGGCTATTAATTTGATTTTGTTTTCTGTGTTCCCATTTGCAGAGTACGCTGTCAGTGCTATTTCTCCTGACATATGATGCTGCACAACGTTAAAAATTCTGAGAAATCAATTCCCAGACATCTCAGTTCGGGTACCCGACGAAAGCAGAATGTTTTGACCTGAATCTCTTTGTGTTTCAGTTTCCCATCTGTTAAACAAGAATAATAATATCCTCTCGTTTTCCAGGGTGTTGTGAGAAGAAATGAGCATTGTGAAGCACTCAGATGCACTCATCTGCCATCCTGATAAGAGCCCTAGAGAAGCTCGCAAGAAAATTAGCAATTGTGTCTTCCAAGCAGGTTTGGAATAGTACGTGGTAAATCAGGCCTCAAGCCACATGCTGAAAAATGACACTGTAACAAAATATTGAGTATCTGCTTATTAAGTGAACACTGTCCATCCTGGGGTAGAATCTGGTGGAAAACAAGACATAATCCAATATTTAAAGGTTGAATCAGAATGCAGATGAATAAGGGTTTATAGTTAACCTTAGTTCTGATGTTTGATCACTTGGTCTTGCAGATATAGGCAGCGCATGTGCAAAAGGATACCTGTGCCTAAAAAGAAACAAAATCTGAATTTCAAAATGCTTGTTGCTCAATGAAATGTGCAGGATCTTTGATCTTGGCTCTGCAGGAGACATGCTTCTTGGTACCTGGTGAGTTTTGGGAAGGAGGAGACACTGCAACTCTCCCATTCGGGAAATAATTTTCAAGTAAGTGTTAAAATGTAAGTTGCTGCCTCTCCTTTGTTTTTAAATGATGAGCAAATCTTTCCAGCTGGGAAAGCTGATAGCAGAAATAGTTTTGAAATTAGTACATGGATTCTTGCACACACCTGGATGGGCTCCTGCAAAATTTGCATAGGATATTACAGCATGTTCTGTTATTAACATTTCTTCCTATGGCTTGTGGAAGAGGGAACTCCTTGGTTCTGCAGCACTCAAGTGTAGAGCTTGCACAGAGCTAGACAGACTACTTATTAAAGACAAAAGAATATTCTGGCACAGGAACAAAAGGGTATTAATTGGCTATGAATACATTCTGTCTGGAAAATAAAGGAAATTTTTTTTAACTACCCACAATAGGATTCTTGAATATCTTCTCAGTGGAAAGAAACATGGAGTTTCCTAATTCCCTGGTGCCTGATGCAAATAAAGAAGGAGTTTGCAGATCTGAAGATCTTTTTGAGAGCAAATAGGTCTTAAGAACATAAGAAGTTGAGTTCTAGTCCCATATCTGCCATTTCTTATTCCTAAGAACAGTCCTCTCAAGGTTGACATTTACTTTCTCCACACAGGAGAAGCTGACTCCTGGAGGGATCAAAGGATAAATCCAATCTCCTCAGCCTCATTAATGAGCACTCAGGAATCAGAAAGGCGTCTTTCCAAATCAGAGAGGTCCTGGCTAGGAAAGAGTAAAGCACTTTGCCTCCTTGTGCCCCTCTACGGACCCTTCCCTGCCCTCTGAAGGACGGAGAGCACCCGTGGAAGAGGGGTCTAGGGGGATGCAGCGGTGGGTGCTGTCTGTACCCCAGTGTTTGTTCTCCTCCTCCTTTTCTCTGCTGTTTGCAAAGTAGGGCTGAATTGGCTTTGCTGACAAAGGATCCTTTCCAAACACGAGAGAGGAACAATTCCAGGCCACTTTGCAAGTCACTGGGAACAAAACATCACTGCCCCTGCACCTCGTGAGGGGTGTAAAGCGTGTCTGATTGCTCAGCCACCAGCGGGAGGCAGTTTAGGGTGAGCCCCTCCTGCTGCTTTCCCACTATTAAGATCCAGCAGTACCTTGATGTTTCCTCACTGGCAATAATTTGCAGGATTAAATACTTCAAGTCACTCTAAAATTAGTTCCAGGAGGCATTTTGTGCTTTCATTTCAGAGCTCTCGTGAGCCTTTCCTACTTTGTAAGTCTGCTACAGCTAATTACCTGATGGTTACAGTGCTCTAGAAGATTTCGAATATCTGTCTTTTCCACTGCCCTAAAGACCCAAGCAGGGTTACAGAGCAGAACTTGCACCAGGAGTATTTGCCAAACACTGTAACGAGCTGAGACAGCTTCGTGAGACGGGCAAATAAACCACTGCAGACAAAATTACCTTTGTCCACTGTCTCCATCCAAGATGTAAAGCAAACTTATTTTGAGCCTTTAAAAACATCTCAGAAACCCATTGAAAGATATTTTATGTCTTGAGCCCTCCCCATCTGTCTGATCCACTGGAGAGGCTGCAGAGTCACAGCAGACATTTTCAGCCTCCAGTGCTGTGGTTTAGGAGTTTGCAAGGAATACTGTGTATTTTGTTTTGAGAACACCTGTAATTCATGGTGCTGCTGTTTGTCCTGTGAAGGCACATCACTGCCAGAGCCATAGGTAGAATAATCTTTGGAGAAGTGAGAAGTCTTATCACAGCAGCAAAAAAAGCAGAGTTTAAAGAAGACTGTGCTGAAATCCACTGGCAGTGGTATTCCCCTCTTGAAGATACAGTTTAGTCTCCTTGGTGGTTTTGGCCACGTTTTTTGGCCCATGCTGACTGTGGCTATGCCATGATCCTTTCTATTTTCTTCCCACCCTTCCCTGGCCCCCTTGAGATGATTCACTCTCTGAATATATACATGTGTCATGTATAAAAACTCTTACTCTCCTGACCACAGCAGAATTCCAGAGGGGTTCGTTTCTCTACTTGTGATTTCACAGGCTGATTTTTTCCACCTGGCACCATGCCCAAAAGAAACCATCTTTCTCTCATAGTTCTCAGGGTCATCACTGCTGTTAGCTTCCTTTAAAACCTGCTTGCTCATTGCTTGTGAGGCATCAAGGCAGGCCCAGCTTCACCCACCAGTTCCCAGCCTGAATTTTTGGGTTTGGTGTTCATGTTGTTGAACCTGTGGCGATGTGGAACCCATTGCATGAATCCTGATACCAGGTGCACTTATTTTTACACTTTGAGCAATCGCTGAACAAACTGAAGTTGTTCACTGATGTACTCTGAATAAAAGATGTCCATCCCCTTCAGGTGGATGTTAGGTGGAGCTGTTCACCGCAGTAGTTCAGTGTTTCTTTCCTCATCCGTTTCTGGGAACCTCCAGCACAACGTCACACCATCTGAATCATGGTCTGTAAACACAGTGACCTGACACAAAACTTCTCAAATACCAAGGTCTGCTCCTGGTCCAATAGCAGGACTTAGTTGCCTCAATATGATTTACAGTGTTTACACTCGGATGTGATGTTTGAAAACCACGTTCTGAGAGTGAGACCCAGCTCCTTTGAAGTCACCGGGAGTTTCAGGCTCCACTTCCACAGCACAAGGGTTGGGCTCTTTGTTCTTTTGTCTGGTGCAATTTGTGAATGATTGCAACGATCCAAGTGACAGGCTGGATTTTCTAACTTGTGTCCAAACTGTGCTCCTTCTGAGACCAGATTCCTCTACTGCCTCTCCCAAAATAAAATGCCAAAGGAGCATGGATAGAGGAAATCCGCTCAAACTGAGTAAACAGCTCATGAGAGTAGGCCAGCAGGATTCATTCATGCTCATTCAGCCCAGGCTGGCTGGTTTGATTCCAGTTGGAGCACTCTCTTCATTACAGGCCCCCTGGGGAATGTTAATCTGTACAGTATAAACATTTATAAACATCTACTAAATCATTACACTTCAGCTGCCCCATAAACACTCCTGAATGCTTTCCTTAGGCAGCACTGGTTGGGTAACGTGTGGCTTTTTGGAATGAGTTTACGGGTGTTTGGCACCGGTAGAAATATGAGGAGAGGGCACGGGAGGTTAAATGACATTGTTTAAGCTCCATGACTTATTTAGGATAAAGACAGGAGCTGTTTGTGATGGATTAAAGCGGGTCTAGCTGGTAGATGTTGAGGAAAAGCCCAGGTTGTAGAAGGGCTAAGAAAGCCTTTCAGCTTTGCACGCTGGATTTTAGTGAAGCACTGCCATGAACATCACAAAATGCACTTCCCACCAGTCCACTTGACATTTCCGGACCCGGGCAATACATCATTATTCTTCTATGACTGCAACACGAACTGCCTCTGGAAGAACTGCCTGATGCAAGGGGAAAATGTAGACATAACTTCAGAAAACTGAGCCAGAACTAACAAAACCCACAGAACTGTAATCAGCTGGGCTGCACGCCCAGGGCTCGCTTGTATGCACTTACAGAACACGTGAGTGTATATGTGTATATATACAGGCAAAAATAAGTGTGTTTATGAGTCAAAATAAGCATGTGTATGTATTTGCATCTGTGAAGTGACAGGAATTAGTTTGGAATGCACACCTAGCAAAGCAAACCTTGAGCCTCGTAAAGCTGAACTTCTCAGTTCTTGGATGTGCTCTCTCCCCTTGCCTCGAGGTGCTGGCATGACTGAGCAGGGCTGGGGTCAGAGTGACTCCATACCCACCTCTAGAAGTTGTGTTGAATACAGGAATAGTAAGAAAAAGCAAACAAACAAACCAAACCTAACCAGTGTCAAATGGATAAAGGATAATCCCCTCAATTATTAATAATTTTGTTTGTTTGCAGGGGTTTGGAAAAGCTGGGAACTGATAGAGGTGTCATTAATTATCACAAGGATTGTGTATGAGTAATGCAACATGAGCAAAAGTTAAACATGTTTTATGTGAGAGAAATGTGTTTACTGACAGCCTGATGAATAGGTAACAACTTGATTTCCAAAAAGCATCTTAGGGAAAATTATTTAATTGGCTATAATTATATCATATCCTCCACTTGAGTGAATATGCTTGTGTGCACAGATCTGTTTTACTTGTGCATGGCACAGGTATGTGGCCGGGTGGAATGTCTCATCTGCAGAAGCTGTTAACAAGAGCCTTCTTTTCTGTCTGCTCTTGTGTTCCCAGCACACAGCCACTGCCCTCCAGCTGCAGCCACAGCTGGCTGGGACATGGGGCACAGAAAACAGGAGATGCACAACACATGCCTCTCAGAACCTCAGGGCCCTGGGGCAGTGGCTGTGGCATCTCCAGCCCGTGGTCCAGCCTGCCCTGGCTTGGACACCAGCGTCAGGCCAGAAGTATCTCGCAAGGCAACGGGACAAGGAAACTGGTTTTACTTCGTAAGTTTAGCAAAACCTCCTAAACCAGGAAATCAAACCATACCCATCGTAGGCTAAAGGTGACTTTACCATATCTCTACTTCCTGCTTGCAAGTCTCCCTCTGTGTGTGTATCAATATCTATCTCTGTATCATCGATATCTATATTTTCAGTGGTAGAGGGTGATTTTCCCTCAGATCTTCTGTGGCATGTAACGAGGTGAGTCATTTAAAATCTTCTCTCTATGGTCAAGGACTGAGCTCACAGAAAGCACTACACATTATTAGCTGCAATTGGTCTTTTAACATCCCTCTTAAAGGGTCAATAAACGAGCTTGCCCAGAGGAAAGAGTCGTTCCCGTGTGCAGGGTTACGGTCACAGCTGGGGGCACGGGCAGGGACAGGCTGTCTGCCCGTGTAGGAGACTTCAGTCTCTAGAGTCAGTGTTCTATTAATTTTATAGTACCTTAAATTCGTGTTGTAATTATGAGAAATAAGCAGAGAGAGAGAGATACCTCCTTTTAATATGTTTTAAAAAATCTGGAGCCTATTAACCTACTTAATTCTAATTATATTACAGCTGGACTTCTATCTGAATACTTTGCAAATAAATTCAAACCAAGGTAACCTGCATACACATTTTCCAACTGAACAACAGGAACATGTGGACAGGAGAAAGAAGAGAGCAGAGCAACCAGCATGATGCCTTAGGAGCATCACATTATGAATTTTAGTTTTTATCTTTAAATAGCCAGACTGAAATTTAGTGATTTAATTCAAAAGCAAAAAAAAGTAAATGGTTTTTCTTTTTCCTTAAATGTAAATATCATAAAGTGCTTGCAGAAGGCACTTTCATCATCCTGGGTTGACTATCTGTGCCCATATAGCTGATTTTTAAGTTGTTCCTATCGAATTAAGGCTCAGAACACGAGCTTTTTATCCAGAAAAGTCAGCTTCCATTTTGCCAGTCCTCCTTTCTCCAGTCTTGCCTGCAGAGTGAAGGCTGGGCATGCCTCTCACAAAAGATACTGGCCAAATTGTTTCCAATAGTAAATGAGGTATGAAAAATTAGAAATGGTTCATGAACAGCAAGAAACTGGGAGAAGAGGCAAGGTCAGCTGAAGAGAACCTCATAATTTAGTTCTTGTTGAGGAGACAGAGAAGTTGTACATAGTCCTTAGGTTGACCCAATGCATAAAAACAAATCCTGCAGCCAGCTTTAGAGATAAGCTCAGCCTCAGGGTTCCCTGGACAATGTTTCCCAACACTGATGTACACTCCAACACAGGCACTTCAAGCAAATGAGCGGATTTGGCTGTGGAAACAGTTTTGCTTCCTCATTTCCTTGTAGTGTAAGTTTGGGCAGAGGGAAAAGTTTACTCTTCAAAGTTAAATGCCATTAACATGATTTTGGGAAGTTATTGCATCTATATCTGAGCTTTTAGCAGAGTGAAACATGAGCATGAGACCCTATCTAACTTTGCCAGTGCTTTTAAGAGGTGGTTAGAATTGCGTTGGGTACTGTCATGTGAAAGGTTCAGGTCTCTCAAAATTGGTCCCTCATGGACTGAACTTGTCCCTGTCCCAAAATCCGTGGTGTGCTCTGTCTGAAGGGGGCAGGCACTTAGAGCAGGGAGGGGAAGAGCTGCACACACCTCTGGCTTCCAGAAAGCTTCTGTCTCAGGGCTGCAGGGGAGGTGCTTTGGAGAGGGACAAGGGGAAGGCATAAAAACAGTGCTCCTGCCAAAGGCAGATATGCTCTTAGCTTTTTCCAAAGGTATGGATTCAGAGCCATTCCTTAAGAAGGAATGAGTGAAGGGTTTGATCCAAGGGGTACTTGTCAGTAGCAGTCCTGCCCACTGGCAGGGGTTTAGATTTGGACCTAAATCCTACAGCTGTGCCTATAAATAATTAAGTAAAAAGCCTTGGCAAAGTATTTCATCCACTATAAACAAACATGTTCCCAATATGAAGTGCATTTAATGGAGTTTTGCAGCATTGGTCTCCCGGGCAAACATATTAGTCTCTGTTTTCCCTCCCTGTCCTAATGGCCACAGCCAGGAGGGGGGCTGGTTTTTATCCACATTGAGTGGAGAGGCATAAATTGGCATTCCATATCATCATAAAAAAAAAGTCCCAGCAATTATTAAAAGATTCTTATCTCTTGCTCCCTACATGGATAATGAGATCCCTCTCTGCTGGACTGAGACAGCCTGTCTCTCAGCTCACTTAATGAAATGGACCCAAGTTTGCAAATTAGCATAGCCCTGACTCCAAACGTAACCTCTTGTTGTCTAGTTGTACATCAAGGCCCCTGGCTTATGTCTTTTCTTATTAACACCCCGTAATCATGTCAACCCTCTTTAGTTTTCATTTCCTGTTTCCTTTTACAAATTCACTTTTGAGTTTTGAGCATGTTGTTGGATGCCTTTGGATGCGCTGAGATTTTATTTCTGTCTCCTTTTTAACGTTGTTGCAGCACAAGTTTATTGGTGGGCTGGATCAGGGAGTCTGTTTTCTGTTCCATATTTTTGCTGCTCTGTTACCATGTGATCTTAAAGCAGCTCCTTTTGTATGTCTGTGCTCGTTTCCCTTCCACTTTTTGATTTTTATACTTTAGACTGTAAAATCTCAGCAACAGAGACGTCATCTTGCCATGTATTTGGTTGGTGCCCTGTCGAGTTCATTTTTGTTTCTGTGAGGATGTCTGTGTAATAGATTATTAATAACAATAAAGAACAGTGATATTGTACCCTAACAAACACAATATGCTAAAGGCTTTCTAAGAAGTCAAGGAGGATGAACCCTTTGAAAGTCTTTTCCCCTCTCTCTCCCCTGATGTGAAACTTCATTGTTGGACCTTCAGAGGAATAAATCAAAGCAGCCGAATGAGGAGAATCGTGATTTCTTTTGCCCATGTGTCGCTGACCCAATCTGCCTTTGATAAGGCACTGCCCTTCCCCTTTATCCACTACCCTACTAATTATCCTTCACTTTCATGAGCACTAAAATCCACACACATTAGAATAAAAAAAGAAACAGGGATGTGATTAGTTGTGTACAGATAAGAAGCAGCCCACAGTGTTAGCTGGGTAATAACATTTTTCTAAGATTCCTTTTCTTTTTCTGGAATTCATTTTCTCTCACTTAGATCCATTGCAGTAAAAAGTACTTACAGTTTGTAACACAAAAGATAACTCTTCAATGCAAAGCTTTCGTGTGTATCTTTAAGAGATTTATTCCTTTATCAAGTATTAATTTAAGAAGAGGTGCCTTGTAGGTAAGGCAGCGACATCAGTCGTAGTCTTCAGGGCAGCAGATTTATTAATTTAATAGGTTTATCCATTTTACAGCTTGGATAATCATATTTCACTAAACTGGTACACAAGGAGCTCTCAGCCCATCTGACAGCTTTATTCTTGTGTAAGTTAACAAGCACATTTTGTACTCGTGACCTTGTGAATTGTACAAGTGCGAGGAGCTGGGGAGGAACGAGAGACCCAATCCCAGAAACCTGTCAGCATTTCAGTCCTCCTGAACGAGACTGACGAAGGGAGCAGTGAGGGATCTCAGCTGCAAAGGAAACTGAAGCACTTTTTAATTATTTAGTGTAAGAAAATATGCAGAATTGAAAAGAATAAAATTAATGGAATGTTAACTTAAAAAGTAAGGACCTGATTCATTTATCAAAGGTATCAGTTTAACAGTAGAATCACTCCCTGACTAGAGGGGAGTTCTTGAACTGAGACAACTAGAAAAGAATTGGGCTGGTTTTGTCCAAGGTAAATGTCCCTGTTACATACTTATGTTTGCTCCTTGTGACACTGTCCTTGCTGTGGCTACGAACTTCCCTCTAGAACTGTTTAAAATTATTGAAACGGGATGAGAATTATAAGACTATGCCAAGAATAGAGGCAGGCTTTTAAAAATGCCAAGATAAAAGCCATTTTATAGTTGAAAACCTCATGTATATATGTGTCACTTTTTAAAACATTTCTTGTTTGCTATATAGGGAAGAAAGCAAGAATACACTTCTTTATACAGTTTGGGTTGTTTTCTTTATTGACACTATTGGGAGAAAAGGAAAATATTTTCCTATTTGTTTAAAAGCTTCACTTAAAGCTGCACTTCTTGTAAAAACCACGTTTCAGTTTCTTGTTGAAAAGATGACATATTCAGGAAGAAGATATTTCCTGTGCAAAATAACATTCAACTGAAACCTAACTTCTGTTCAGAAAATTTAACATGAAAGTAGGGGCCAATCCTACTCTGTCTTTTTAATAAAAACAAAAGCTGAGCTACTTGCACTGCACTAACTGCAAGCTCTTCAAATAAAAGAGCAAATACCTGGGACCTCATCATAAAATGGTCCATTTGGCAGCACTGAAAGAACTGAAAGAATTGTAGACCTCAGGGATTTATTTTCATTTATATTAGAACTCCTCTGCACCACTCTTGACACATAAAGAGGAGTATTTTGTGCAAATCAGAATTTAGGCCACGGGGACGGGGAGTTCAGAAGCTTGGCTGTTGGTTGGACAGGACAGGGCAGTGCTGGGACACAGCGTGCTCTGACTGACTGCTGTGTGTCCTCCTCTGGGCTTCCCTCACCTCTGGCAGCAGGTGACGGCTGTCCAGCTCCGTCCCGTCGGAATGGAGGGCGAAGAACAGCACTTGTTCTGCAGGTCTGGAGAACTTCGTGGCCTGCTGCACTTGCACTTTCTGGCTCGTGCCCAGCGAGAGTGTTTGGGTTTAAAGTGTTGTGCCAGGACATTTATGTTTGCAAGAGAATTCCCTTTGAAAGGAAATATTATTAATCATGTTGCATTTTGAGCTGTTGTATTTACAGCAACGTCTGAACTTTCCCCCTGCAGAACACAAACGAGTGTCACAGAGGGAAAACATTCCTCTTCTTCTCGCTAGGAACTGCAGGCTCTTGTTTTAGGGGAAAAAAGGCATTACATGAACCTTCTGTTTGGCCCTTTTTTGATTTGCAGGGCCTGAAATCCTAATTGCATCCTGCCTCTGGCCATGTTCCCTGCAGGTCTGGCAGGACTGTTCTGAGAGATGTTCCTCTGTTGGTTTTTTGGGATCCTGTGGTTGTTTTCGTGGCTGGAAGTCTGCACACCGGGGTAATGTTTCCAAAGCATTGTCATGGAAATGAAACTCCCATTTAATTTCTAACCCTATGAGGGGCACAAAGAAGGTGGCCAGTTGTGTTGGAGGACACCATAGCCTATCTTACCTTAAAAATGGCAAAAAAGGAGCTTTTGTTAGAAATGGTGTGGAGGCTTTGCTCATCCCCTTTTCCAGACTGGAGCATGTTGTTCCAGGAACACGCCCAGTCCCAGGGATGTGTTGGAGTTGGCTGGGGGTGCCTTGCCGGTTGGGAGCCCTAATTATTATCAATTTGCAGATTGCCTGGAATGTCTTATTAAAATTCGTGTGGAATGATTGATCATAATCAAAAAATTAATCACCAATCAGCCCTGGCAATTAACATTAGCGAGTCTATTTGCATATATCTGATAATTTATGCTGCTACTGGAAGAAGGGACTTTTGCTGAATATTATTGATTAGGAAAGAAGAGCCAGATGCTTCTATCATTGGGACATGAGGCTTTATTAGACAGGTAATGTGTAAGGAACTGAAGGGCATTCCCACAGTCTGCTGTAACAGGAGCATCTTCAAGTGTCTGAAAGGAATTTCTTAAATATTAAAAGTGGGATATTTTGCTTTAAAAAAGCTTTGACTTTTGGCTCTTATTTACTGCAAGTACTTTAAATCCATTAGGAGAAAAACACATGATAATATCAACCTAAATAGTGAGATTTACATTACAAGAAATTACTTAATAGATGTAGTTATTTACTGTTATGAATAAAGAATTTGCAGGCTTGCAATTAGTTTGATGAATTGTGCTATTTAAGCTATGAAGAACTGCATAACAAAGTCCTGGAAGTGGCTGACAATAGTCTGCACTGTTCAGTCAATGGATTTTGTTTAATAAATTTATAATTTTACTGCATTTTTTCTTTTTAAACTGATACTTTTATTAATGCATTTGTAAAGAGAGGTTTATTATCCATATCAGCAACATTGATTTTGCTTTCACATTGTCTTGAAATGACTTGTAGGATAACACATCTGATTGAAATATTATGAGTCTGGTCACATTTCCTGGTAATTTTTTGCATTGTAGCTTTTGTTTTTGTTTCAACACCCTTCAGTGTCTCTCATACCTGATGCTGTAGCTGCAGCTACATGAAAATGCAGGGTCTGTCATAAATTCAGATTTGGTTCTAATTTATAGTTTCTTAAATATTAAGAACAAATTCATTTAAGCCAATACACAAAGTGATAACAGTTATCCTATGCCCATTGCGGTCCTGTAAGTGATAGCAGAATTAAATCTATTTCCACTAAACAGAAATGGTCAAAATTTTAAGTGAAAAAATTATATTGAAAATGAAGGCCAGCAAAACCAGGATTTGACTCTCTAGTTTCTGAATTTAAAAGGTAGAATAATTCAAAATGTGTTTATTTATAAAATTTACATTCTTTTGATTGATATTAATTTTTAATTGTAGCTTTATTGTAAGCTAGAAATCTTTGTAGTTCATATAGGATCTTAAAAGAACCTCTTGTATTGAAAATCTAAAATTTTAAAACTAAAAATTGCTCTTTAAATGCATGAGTAAATAATGGAAACATAGCTAGATTGGTTTGTTCTCTGATGTCAGCTCTGTGCTTATCTCAGTCTTTCTTGAACAAAGATTTGTTTTTATTTCTCTGTCTGTATAAACTAATCTGTTTTGCAAGCTTTGAATGCCTGTGTCCTGAATGTCATTAATATATTTCTCTGGGTCTTTTGACTTTGTTCTCCTCCCATTACTGAATTCTGCAGTTCATTCAAAATAGGAACAAATCAGACTCAAGCTCTGATACAATAATCAGATCCACAGTTACTCCTTTTTATTTCAGTGAGCATTACGGGATCTGAGAAGAGACTCGTCAGGTCCCAGCTACAGGCTGAGCCCTTGGATTACCCACTTACCACACCTGGTTTTTGCTGAAGTTAGTTGGTAACCGTGAGATCTTGGCACTGCAAAGTTCAGGGGTTAATTGAAATCAGAGAGGCGTAACCCACCCAATTGTCCCGCTAATGACACCCCTCCTGACTCCTCCGGCAGCCTCCCTGCTGCATCCAGCTGGGCTGGAGAGCTCCAGCCCCTGGAACAGAGTGCCTGAAACTGGGGGAAGGGGCTGGGGACCCCTGGGATCCCCACCGTGGGGTAACCAGGCTGTGCTCAGCTGGGGATGGCACTGGGTTATGGCACTGGGTTATGGGAATGCCCCCAGGGTTATGGTTATGGCAGGGGGTTATGGTTATGGCAGGGGGTTATGGTTATGCCCCCAGGGTTATGGTTATGCCCCCAGGGTTATGGTTATGCCCCCAGGGTTATGGTTATGGCAGTGTCCCCAGGTTATAGCAGGTGTGCTTTGCCCAGTGCATGGCTGGAGTTGGGAAAACTGGGAGGTGTTGGTTGGGATCCTGCGAGACTGGCAGGGGTTTCTGGCAGTGGTCTGCAGGGATGGTGCTTATGCTGCACTGGGTGAGTAATATTTTAGCCTTAAAATGTATTAATTTCCCTATTTCACCAAACTGATATGAAGAGTGGAAGCTTGCTAGGAATTGATAATTGTTAATTATCACGTTCTGACTTTCTCTCGGGTTTCTGCAGCCAGCAGTTATGCACTGCTTACTTTACAGTAACCAGAGAACCATGGCTGATTTCAGAACTGAAGGGACATTAAAATGTTAAAATAGATCTGAATTTTGTAAATCTATACTGACCTTGGTGGGGAGGGGGGGGATCTCTATTGCCTTCAGCTGGCTTGAGTAAGTCAAAAAACAAGTCATTTCACTTGGGGTAGTTTTGAAGTTTTGAGCTTAAGGATAGAAATGAGAAGACCCATAAATATATAACAAATATAAATAAATAACATAAATATTTAAAGCATATTACTTAGAGAGGGGTGGACTCTGGGTGTCCTAAAAACTGGGATAATCTAAAAGAGGTAATCTAAAGATCTCATGGTTGTCCAAATTTACCTGATCTAAAGCCTGATTTTAATGGATATTAAGAATAGGCCTGCACACTCCTTTCCTCCCTTTTCTTCTCCCAGCCTCTTCCACCCAAAGCCAGGTTCTCCCGTGCATTCCAGCCAGGCTCTGTGACCAGTTTCTGTTGGGTATTTGCGTGGCTGTCAGGGTTTGTCCCTTGGGAGATGCAGTCTGGAGTCAGGACCCTGCTCCCTGTGCTGTACAAACCCGAGACAAAACCACCCCTTGGCTTGAAGCTTTGTTCCCAGGTTTAATCTCAGTTCTTTTCAATTTGAGTTCAAGTGACTGTTTTCAACACCCATCTGTGGACAGCACTGTGAGTACTACAGCCTGAAATGAGGTCCTTGTTCCCATCACAATAAAGTATATAAATCACCCAAATGATTCTTGGGAATAATTCTCCAATCTATTGTTACTCATCCCCCAGAAATAACAATGTAGTCGTGCTGGTAGCAATTAATTTTTTTGTTCTGAAAACATGTTAAAATGAAATGTCTTTGTGTCTTCTTTCAAAAAAGCAAAAGCAAACCCAAAGTGTTGAAATCTTGCTAATGGAAACTGAAAACTCTTTTTGAATTTCACAGCTCTTATTAGTTTTTAAAAAACCCAAACAAAATAACTCCTAAAAATTCTCCTGTTGTTTTTATAACCAGCAGCAGCATTTTCTGTTTGTTTGTTTCTTTACTTAAAAAAAAAATGATCAAAGTTACTTGGTTCTACTTGATTCTAACTCAAAATTATTACTTTGAAATGTGACTTAGCTTTTGTCAAGCAAATAAAAATGATCATTTCTGTTCTGTATACACTTAGAGCTAATACTTCATAAAAGCTTCTCCTGTGATGGGGTGACAACACATATACACTATACACAACCACAAAAGGGCTTTTCTGTGTAATTTATGTGCCCGAGCCACACACTGAGCCCATGCACTGCTGGAGAGGAGAAGGTAAATCAATCAAGGGTGATTTCCAGTGAACAGCCATATCACATCTACCACCCATTTGCTCTTGGCTGGCTGAGAAATGAAGCAATTTAAACCTACTGGGTCACGCTGAAATGGGGGCCAAATCTTATCAATGTGCTGCACACAACTGAGCCTCATTTCATCTTCATTTCCAGGGCCCATGCTCTGCAGCGTGTCCCTGCAGTCCATCAGTGTCTCTGGCACTGCACGCTGGCTCCTGGCTGCTCGGCTCATGCCAGAGGGGCAGAAAACAACTTTTTGTGGTATGAATGTGGAGACTCTAGACTGGAACATTTTTGATCTACTGAAAAAAATATGGAGGAAAACACAATCTGTGTTCAGTTGTAACGCAGATATGAGGATAAGCTTGTGAAATACAAGTTTGTGGTGGAATATGAGAAGGGAAAATAAATGTTTTCCACTCGCTTAATGTTTCATATAATCCTGGATGTGTTCCAGTGCCTGACCGTGGTGTTCTCAGAATATTTCCACATCTGTCTCAAAGCCGTACCCTTCTCAAATGGACCAAGCAGCTAGTTTCTTAGTTAAAATAATAATAATAAAGTGGAAGAGCACCCCAAGTGTGCTGAACTGTCCCACAGCTCGTGCTCTGTGGAGAAGAGAGCACCTGGAAAGGCTCAGACCCTGGCCCAAGCCCCCAGGCAGAAGTAGCACACAGCATGTGTTCGCCGGTGGGTTTTCCTGTTTCTTGTTGCTTCATATTAAAGATGGAATTCCATATGGACTTTTTAATGGTTGCTTGGAAATTGGATGTCTGTCACCCCAGAGGGACGTGTTGGAATTCTGCACCTGATTGCATTTCTCCCTTCTCCCCCACAGGAAGAGTCAAAGGTTATGGTTCAGAGGGGAAGGAGTTTGCCGACAGCAGGTTCTCCTCAAGCTGCGAGGAGGCTTCTTCTCTTTAATAGCATGGGTAGGTTATGTGTGGATGTAAATAGTTGCTTGAGTTTGTGTATAGGAATTTAGGAATCTGATCCAAAATAAACTGACAGGAACAAAAAGTTGAGGCTGACCCCACAACAAATTGTTCTCTTCATCTCATTGGCAAGAGGAGTGAAGCAAAGCCAGCAGAAATAAAGAAGCAATTCAGAGCTAGGCTCAAATTTCCATCCAAATCTCTTGTTTTCTATACCTGCTTAAGGAAAGAATAAAGGGCCTTTTCTGAACTGTAACACTTCTGAATATCTTTTGGAAAATTTCAGAAATAAGAATATTTTCAATGTCTGTTGCAATTTTTTTCTCTCCAGTGTGATGTTACTGTGGTGCTGTTCTCCCTCCGGGCAGTGATACACAGCAGTGACTTATCCAGATGATCCGAGGAGGAGCCACCTCACAAGTGTAAGAGTGAAAGAGCTTCTTCACCCAGTTTTGGCCCAAGTTCCTGAGCTGGTATCTCTGCACAAGGAATTGCTCATCAAACACAGCAGCTGTCCTCAGGTGAGCCCATAGCACTGCCCCAGTGAGGGGTCGTGATGCTCTGGGCTGAGTTACCTCAGTTACACCTTTGGCGGTGGTTTGTGCCTTGGCACTGCTTCTTCCTCCGTGTCACAGCTGAAGGGGTCCAGGTCCAGATCCCTGGCAGGTAATTCTCCCGTGGAGCTTGGGCTTCCCTGTGTCAGCCAGGGTCACAGGGAATCTCCCACAGCACCCCTCCGTGCCCTGGACGCTCGGCCCTGCGATGCCCGAGGTGGTGTTTGCGTGGAGGGAGTGGGTAGGAGACCGAGTGCCAACATCCTCTGCTGACCCTGAGCTGCTGAGGTACGACTCTGTGAGTTATTTCTCTACACTTTGGTTTGGGAGAAAGAAATCTGTCCTTGCATCTGGGTGGTGGCATGGAAACAATGACGAGCAGTTAACAGCAGTATTTCCAATTCCGATATATAGAAATCATGAATAAGGTTTCCAAGTCTCAGAAATAATTAGTTAAGTCTTTAAAAAGAATATTTCAGGTCATGTCTGGTTTCTGCCTTCTCAACTCTTTTAGGTGCAGTTGGTTTACTTGTGAAGTATTTAAACAAAAATACATGGGTTTGAAGCTTGCTTTTAAAAATGACACTCAGCTTCTGACATATTCCTGTCTTCTAGATCTGAGCTTTAACAGCAAGACCAAACATTCCTGGTAAATTTATACGTGCTAATAAATGCAAACTCCTTGCCAAAACCATACCCCCACAATATGCAGAGAGCATCAGAAGTGAAAAGTAAATTAAATCTGTGACTGTTTCCTAGTTCTGTACTAGAGGTTGCACAAATTTAGAGCAAATGTAGATTATAGCCAAATTCTGTTGCATGCGTTTCATTTACAGTAACATTGCTGCTGTCAGCCAGCCAGTAACCTCTGCTCTAGCCATCAAACATCACCACTAAAAGTTCAAGATAGGTAAGAAATAATTACTATAATACCATTTTTTAATTTGTCTTCTGCTTTTCCATAGGGATTACCTTACATTTTCCCCTCTTTCTTACTTTTAAGTTTTCACTGTTTATTTTTAATACCATTTCTTTGAATGGTGACAGCTAAAACTTTAAAAAATGAAAGTTGAGATTCATAACAATCACCTAATGGCTGAAGCCAAGGCAGTAATGAAAGCATCAGTCATCTTGAGACCTATGATATATTCACTATAATTAACAAAATCACTTGAGTTGGCAGTGAAGGAGAGGTTGCCTTGTCATCAGGTCCCTCTGGCTGGATGTGATTTTATTTTAAGGCTGTTGTTGTATTCCCAGTGTCTTTAAAGGTGGTACCCAGTTCTGATAGACTTTCATAGTTTTCTTTTAAAAATGTGCTCTTTATGATATAAAGTGGTTGTTTGCATGTGGACAGGCCCAATCCAGCTCAAGGCTGATGTAATTAATACATGGACTCGAGTCTTTCTCTTGGAGCTGGTCCTCACCTGGGCAGAGGATTGCCCCTGTGCTGTGACACCCCGTGACACCGGTGTCCCCTGCCCAGCCGGGACGTGCAGACAGGTTCAGTCCTCAGTGCAGCACATTGCTCTGGCTCCGGTCATGGCAAAAATAAGCTTCCCTCGACTTTAGCTGTAGTTGTAAAACTTTCCAGACACCGAAGACTTAACTGTTTTTTGGGCATATGAGCTCCACGGAGTTTGATGGAGTTTGCCTGCTCCAAGTATCCATATACCAGTGTTTTTAGGAAGGTTTTTTAAAAAGTATGTGTTCCAGTTATTACCCATAATTGATATAATATTGCAAAAATCTGTGTGGCTTATTGGCCTGACAGAGTGCAAACAGCTTTTTGGAAGTCTCCCAATATGAAATATTCCAGCCCTTGTATTGTTCTTGTACACAAAGTGCAGGGAGACAATAAGCAATAAAATACCAGATGGATTTCCTTTGAAACATAATTATTATCCAGGTGCAGACTCCACTTTTCATAGTCAAAGATTTCCATCATTTTAATAGGATTCTTTTAAGTTATAGTATCAGAATCTCCTGAACTGAGCTATCGGTCAGTGCACCCCACATGTGGTACTGGTGAAAAAGAGAAGGTTCATCTCGCAGTCCTCTTGGGCCACTGGCTCTTTGTCCTGAGAATGGGACTTGAGATGCCAACGGGTGCCCCCTGGGCAGTGGTTTCTGTGGGGGCACACCTGGCCCGAGGCAGCTGCACTGGAACTCCTTTGGTCTTTGCAGAGAGCCAAGCAAGAACATTTTTCTTCCCTTCTCTTTTCCTTGCAAGGGAGCAGACCAGTAAAATAATAATAATAATAATAATAATAAAAAGGCATAAGCAGTCTCTCCTTCCATTCTGACATGCTGAGTGCCAAAGCCCAGATCAAGTCTGTAAGGGAAGTGAGAACGCAGTGAAAACAGGGGCTTTATTTTCAGGGCAGGGCTGTGAACTCTTTAACTCTCTGTGCTCCCGGATGTGCCTCTTCACACTGCACGCAGCTGCTGAAGGCTTCCAGGGCCTGGGGCTGGTGGGTGAGGAAAAGGGAAGAGGTGGTTTAGCTGTGCACAGCATTTCCCACAAGAAATAAAGCAGTAGAGTCTCACCTCGCTGCCTGTTTTTCCACATGCATCGAGACGGGAATGTATTTATATAACCCTATTAAAAGGGAACACTCAGTAGCAAACTTGGTCTTTAAATAGCTACTGTTCTGCATACTCCCGTCTCCAAACTCCTCAATTTCAACTCACACCCACTTACATTCTTTTGACATATTCCTCAGGTTTGGGTTTGGGTTTGGGTTTTTTTTTGTGACTTTAGGGTCAAATCCAAAACTTACTGAAAGCAGTGGAAAGACACTCAGTGAATTCAGTGGAATTTGGATAATACTCTTAGAGCTCAGATGCCATGGTGACAAATGCAATAAATTACATAGACAAAAGTGGCCCATTTTGGGCCAGCTCTGCTTCCAGAGAAACAAATTAAACTGTTGCTATTGACTGCCACAGGAATAAGTTCTGGCCCTCCCTGGTGGCATTTAAGCAGCTCTCAAAACATATTACAAATAAGGGGAATATCTTTATCTCCCATTTACAGAATGGAAGAAACTGAGACCCAGAGCCACGACTAAACCTGCGAGTCAGGCAGTGCAAAAAAGCTGGAATTAGACCCAGATACCAGTCCTTGGACCACCCAGTGGAAAAAGAGAGTCAATTAGCTGCTAGCAGTCTCCCAGCCTCTCCTGGTGCTACCAGATCCTGCTGGTGCCAACAGGAGTGGAGAGGGCAACCAGCGTCCTCCCGTAAATGGCTGAGTGTTAATGAAGTGCACAGCCCTGCAGAAGCTCTTTGGTTTTACCACCAAGACGCATTATTTCATCCTTTACCCCACCCCCCCCCAGCATTCATATTTTCCCTTTGACTACTGTTATGTTGTTTCCATGTAGCAAATACATTCTTGGGGCTTTTTTCCCGTGTGTCCCTCCAGCCACCTTAGTTTGCCTTTTTTTTCCTTCTTTCCCTTAAAAACTTTTTCCCTCATTCAGTGCGCTAAGTGGATTTATGACCCATTTAGGCAGCTTACAGTGGCATTGCTTTTACAGTTCAGAGGCAGAAGGGCCATAAAAAGATTTACAGTTACAGCAAGAGTCTGTTGCATGGAAGTTCGAGATCCAAATTAGACAAAGGGAGTGGGTCTGTGTGAGTGGCCAGTAAAAGAAGCTTGGAAACAAAAACAAATGAAATTACTGTTAGAGGAGGAGGTTGGGGTGGGGGCAGAGAAGGAGGAGGAAAAGTTGCCTGTTAACTACACGTTACTATTGCAACAACTCTGTTAATTCTGTTATATAAAGCCCTTTTTCCTCCTTTTTTCCTCTCTCGATGTTGTTGTTGGACAGATTTCCTTTGGAAACACAAATCTCAAACTGGAGAGCAGCAGCTTCACACAGTAGTTGAGATTCCAAGGCAGATATTCCCAGGATTTTGGCAGCTGTTTTTGCTGCTGCTGAGACTCCAGGATACAAACTCCAGAGAATAAAGCCAAGTGGCTGAAGGAATGGGACTGGTCAGAGTGGAGGACTTCAGGTTGCAGTGCGTGGGGATAATCTCGTGTTTAAAAGGAGCTAGAGACTAGGCAATAGATTTGATGCTGTGTAAAAGGGAGGTTTGCCCGGACCCTAAGGCAGTGTCTGGGCACAGAGCGAGCCTACTGCAGGAGTGGGCACTGCCCTCGGGAGGGACTGAGCCCTTGTGCTGTTGTGTCACTGCTGTGGCAGAAACCACTTTGGGAAGCAATGTGCTCTGTATGGGCAGCCAGAGCAGATGCCCTTTGTGTGCCCCCAGGGGCAGGGCAGCCCCTTGGGCAGAGGGGCTTTGGGGCAGGTCAGGGAGCTCCAGTGCCCCGTGGTGTGTGCCAGGGCCCTGCACCTCTGCCAGCGCCTTTCAGGGCTCTGAGCTCAAGGGCTCCCAGCCCGGCTGCTCTTCCCTGTGCTCTCCATAACCCGCTCTGGCCAGGCCTGATGGATTTCTGTGGCTCCCTCTGCAGATTTTCAGCAGGACACTGAACCCTTCCCAGTTCTGCTGTGTCAGGGCTGTTCCTCTCTTCCTTTTTCCACCCGCCCTAAACTCGCTCTCGCTTCTGTCTCATTCTCTTCTTCCTTTTTCAATAAGAAGGGCCTTGAACTTCTGGCAGAGACTTTGACATATGAGAGAAAGCATTGAAAAGGAGAAAAGACTATATTTTATGAGTGATGGTTAAAATGTATTCTTGAAGTGCTATTTTTTTAAGTTGAATATAGTCGAGTGGACAATGCAGCAATTGCCATGAAAAATTCTCAGAGCAGTAAAAGGCTCCACTTTTTCTGGGGAAAAAAAGGATTTAAAATTAATATAGTCTTCTAGACTTACCAGTTCTGTATTTCTGGTTCATCTGATCTATTATTCCCTTCTTGTGTTTCTTCTCCTTTTTCCTTTATATTTATACAAGAAATATAACCCCCAGTTATAAAGTTAAAGGAAAACCAAAACAACCAGTAAACCAGTAACCTTCAGACTTTATTATGATTCTATAAATTTTAAAACTAAATCAGTGCTTGCAGTTTGAATGAAGCTGGCAAAAACATGAAAACAATTTTAGATCTATTTTGAAACAAAATCTACTGTTCTTTATATAAATGAGCATGCATTTCCAGGAGAAGGGGAGTGTAGGACAACCTTCTTTCCTTATAAGAAAATAGGATTTTGAAAGCTAGGTTTTAATGGCCACTGATGTCACAGGTCAATACAGCCACGATCCAGCACTGGGTCTGAGATCATCAGAAAAGGTAAATTAATTTTTCCCCTGTTGGAATTGTTTTAACTCCTTCCCCTTCTGCTTTACCTTCCCCTGATCACCTGGTTCAGAACTGAGCACGGACCTTACAGTGTAGCAGGGTTCAGCTCCTCCAGCCCCTGCACACACGTGCCCAGGGCAAACCCCTCGTGCCCAGCCAGGCTCAGGCTGCCCGAGTGAGCCACATATCAGAAAGTACTTCTCCTTATCCTGGGAGGCCCCCACATCCCCTCTGAGCTGTTTTTGGGTGTGCCATGTGCTCCATGAACAAATAGCCTGTGTTTTTTTAACTGGGTCATTGTGAGGTGAGTGGTACCTCAGGCACGAGCGGAGGAAGTGGTGGGACCGGGAGCAGGAGGGAGACAGGAGCAGCCTCAGGCCCTGAGGACTGTGAGGAAGCGAAATGTGGATGGCTGCCAGAACAAATGCTGAGCCTTTTGAGGAGCTGCTTCCAGGTCTCATGAAAAAGTGAGAGAACAAAGAGCTTAAGGAAGGCACTGATAACGTCAGACCTCCAGGAGAGCCATGGGCAGGTAGCTCCAACCCGAGCGGCCAGGGGCCACGTCACTGTTCCTTCTCTGTCATCACACCTCTGCTGGGCCTGTCTGGGGACACTGCAGCCAGAGCCTCTGGGCTTCTGTAGTCCAAGAAGCATGAAGCATTACGAGAATGAATGGGGGGGAAAAAAAGGAAGAAAAGAGCTTGAAAATAGCAGCAACTTTGTAAGTCTCCATATGTGGTCTACCTTTTGAGGCTGGAATGAGTATCCTCAAAGGCATTTATGTGGCTGAAAGTCTGTGAGGGCTCATCAAAGCACAATGTTGTGTTAGAGGGAGCAACATCTGGGGACATTCCTGTGCCTGTTTCCTCCCTGCTTGATATGCGTGAGTTTATGGCCCTCTGGCTTGCTTATTAAATTTTACTTTTTGGGTTTAAATCATCATGAAGACTCATTGTGAGAAAAAAATGCCCATCAGCTTCTTCTTACTCAAAACTGAGTCAAAAAATGCTCCTAAATTCCATCCTCAATATCGCTCGAATTTGAGTGCAGTAAGTCCGCTTTTCACTGCACAAGTGACCACATTCCGTGCTGGTTTAGCATCCTTATTGCAGCAGTCCCAAAGCCTGCAGGCGGCACCCAAGAGCACGAATAAATACCACTTTTCCAGGCTTTCTGTGGTCATTGGCCAGATGCTGATCTCCATCACCTTAGGGAAGCTCTGCTGGCCGAGGGAGGTGAAGATTCAATCCCACACTTTGGTAAAATGAGGCTTCACTGATTTACAGCTGACAAAAAATAATATCTGCCAAAGCTCCTCTCTCCCCAGGGCTGATGACTTCATTTCACTGTGCAGCCATCCATGGAAGGCTTTTTGGGTGCTGGCTCTAGGGATGGGTATGGTGACAGAAAGCACTCATAACAAGCCAGGGAACTGCAGAGCCTCACCCCAGTGACAGGAGCAGGAGAAATGGCTCACAAACACACCAAAGCAAAGAGGGATAGAGCAGTGATACAGGAGATAGGATATCCTGCCAAAATGCTGTCTAAGTGGCCATTAATGGACATCTGAGTTTTGCTAAATAATTAATGTGTCTGTTGTGTTTTTTTCTTATAGATCTTTCAAGGAATTCAGTTTCTGTTCCTTTGCATTTAGTTTCTGATCCCTGAAATGCTGCTTTTGAGCCTGTCTTCTCAAGCATTTACAGACATGGTCGGTAAGGCAGATTTCTAATAGCAGTTCATGTCTGTTATGGTCAAAAAGCATTCAGCCCCAGGTGTGTAAGAAGGTAAATAGCTCTCTTTGTTCTCCTGGTACAGTTTGGAAACTGAGGTGTAACCAGCTGAAGTGGAATTGCCAAAGGCAAATTCAGGTCTGTATAATAAGCAAGAACAAGTCTTGTCCTTTGACCAACACAAAGAAAAACGTCAGTGGAGCTCTAAAAACTACTAAATGAACTATCTGAATACTAGCACTCAAGGAGTTCTAAATAATACTCTTTTATCCATCTTCACCCATTGAAAATGGCTATTCTATTGTTGTCTGTACTGAAAATATCAGTGTGTTGCATGGGCTTTGCAATTCGCTTTGCCAGCCCCCACAGTGGAGAAATATCCCAGAATCACAGAAAGGGTTGAAAGGGACCTTAAAGATCATCTTGTTCCACCCTCTGCCATGGGCAGGGACACCTTCCACTAGCCCAGGTTGCTCCAAGCCCCATCCAACCTGGGCTTGGACACTTGCAGGGATGGGGCAGCCACAGCTTCTCTGGGCAGCCTGTGCCAGGGCCTCCCCACCCTCACAGGGGTGAATTTCTTCCTAATTTATATTCTAACCCTACTCTTATTCAGTTTGAAGCCATTCCCCCTTGTCCTGTCACTACAAATATCGTATAAACTACAATATCATACAAAAGATGGGGTGTAGAAATGTTGGTAAGAACAAACAAAAGCCCCCCCCGAACATAACTGGTCCTTTCCCCATTTTTCCTTTGTGCTTGGGCTGGCTCCCCCAGATGGCTGGAACAGGCTTTCTTCCTTGTTTTTTTGCAATGCCTGAATATCGGGGGAGCTTTCCCTCCTTCCTCCAAAGTTCTGGCTATTGGTGTGAGTAGGATGTTGGCTGTAACACAGCAACTCATATCCTTATCTTCTTATCACCAGCTATTTTCCCTGAGTGCCAGTTGACTGTGTTGGCTTCAGCTTGTAGTTCTTGCAGGACATAAACCAATATAACCCTCATGTTAGTGGCTGGATCAAACATAGCCCAAGGTCAGGGGAGCTGGCAGGGCTGAGATTTTGGTTTGGTCTTTGCTGCAGGTGGGGGATGTTCACCAACATCTGGGTGTGGCTCCAGGCAGAGGAGGCTGTGTGTGCTGGGAGTTTGGAGGCAGATGTTGGATATGGACCTCTCTGGTCCTAAAAGGCACTGAGTGCTCTTGTCTGCTCTTAACAATAGCAGGGAGGTCACAGATGAAGGGGTGAGCTTAGCTCCAAATGATGGTCAACTCCCTGAAACAACCCAAACCTTTCACCATATCCGCTTAGGACAAGGTGTTCTTCCTCTTCTGCAGCACAAAGGAAGGAAATGGATCTTCAGGAAATGTTTATTTTACCCACGAGTTGTCTGAAGCAAGGTTCGACAATACCCGGAAAAAAAAATCCCCATAAAATTTATATAAAAATAGGTGGGGTTATTGACAAAATGCATGATTTGAATGAGCTGGAGAGAAGAAAATATGCTGTGATGGCCTGTGCCAGCGGCTCAAGTTCCAGTGTGTGACCCGGGATCCTGTCTGGGGCCAGGTGAGTCAGGAGGCAGGTCCCTGTCCCCATCCCACCCTCCAGCTCTCTGCACAGCCCTTCAGAACCACAACCGGTGAGATACTTGACAATATAAATGTTTACATGTGGGAAGCAGAGATGCTAGTTAACACCTAACCCTGAGGGGTAATTTAAACCCCCAAACCTGTAGGAAGCCTCCTTCTTTCTTCAGACCCCAGGAGATGTGTTACACACATTCCTTCTGAACACTAAGGGGTAGCTCCCCCTCCTTGTTTTCCACCCTTATTTTTCCCAGCCTTGGAGAGCTGCAGCAGAAATCTTGAAGGCAACTGGTCTGGGGAAATGAAACCTGTGAGATTTAATGCCTTAACTAAGAATTAAGGAGTTAAAAAGAAAATAAAAGAGATGTTTAATTAGTTCTCTAGAGCAGAGCTCTGCCCACCCTGGCACAGGAAGATGCCCTTGGTTCCTCCCCAGCCCAGCCCGGCGTGTCCCTGCTGTCTGTGCAGGCCTGGCACCTGCTGCTGTTCCAGGCTGGCTCCAGTGAGCTCCCTGAGCCCGAGCTGCCCGGCACGGGCATGGAGAGAGGCTCCCCAGAAACCTGGGAATGGCCTCTAGTGTCTCCCACCGCAGGATTCCCGGAACTAATTTGTGTCTGGCTTTTGACATCAGGGCCGTCGTGTTGAAGAAGATGGATGTTCCTAAGGAGTATTGGAAGGAATGAAGGGCTGGCAGGGGTGGTTTATGCAGCGAGCCTGGCCATGGATGCAGAGGAGTAAATGTGGTTGGTTGATTGAGATCAGATTTTTATTTTTTTATTTTTTTCCAGGGGCAACGCCCACATAGTTTATTTATTTATTTTCCCCTTTCACTTCAAGGCACCTAACAACAACACTGTACTTTATAAATCCCTGTGATTATAAATCTAGAAGGATGGCATTCTTGGTTTCCTCAGAGGCAGGAGTCTATACCCACAGGAGACGGATGGGAGCAGTAACCAGCAAACTTTCTATATTATTGCACAGAATTGCAGGAACTGGTTTTGGTTTACACCACATGGGGAACACAGAGTCTGCACAGGGCATCTCCATTTACTGCTTCCTCTGTGAGCAGCCAAGGCAGGATTGCTTACACTCCCTCCTCACAGCTCCTGGGGAGGGAATGATGCCCTGCAAAAGATGCAAAGCCATGGATTTACATCAGCTGCTTCTGTTATCCTGCTTGCAGGGTACAGCCTAAGAAATTTAGAAGTGATTCAAGTCACTATGCAAAGCTGGTGTGAAAGTCCAGGATGGTTCAGCTTTTCTGTCCACTTCCACTTCTGTGCCCTGTCCCAGCAAAATGGCTCCAAAAACTGCATGAGAAAAAGCATCCCCTTACTTTCCCTTGCAGGCAGCAGTGGCAGATGACATTCTGAGATCCCCAAGGTGTGGGTAGCAAATAGAGATTGTTGCTGCAGAATGAGTCAAGTTGTGCTGCAAAGTTAGGAACTGTTTTTCCATAGTTTAGAAGATGATTTTTAAAAGCTGGGGATTTAGTTTACATTTTTGCATGGGCTACAAGGTCAGTTGTGGAGTAAGAGCTGAATTTAGCTTTAGAGTCTTCTCTCAGTTTTGAAGAAAGAAAAAACAATAGGCATGTTTGATTTTGCTGCTTTGCTTCATCTTCTTGCTGCCTTAGTCACGGGGCTGCTTGTGGTGTTGTGGGGGCAGCCCCATAAGATCTCTGGCCCTTCCCTCCTCTTCCTATCATTTACCTCCTCCCCAGCCCTACCAGAGTCAAATATAAACTTTCTTAAAATGAACACAAGATTCATTCCACTTGACCAAGCCTGACTTCCCAGAAAATAAACAGTGAGAGCAGAGCCAGGGCCTCTCCTGGAGCTGCAGCCTCCAGAGAGCTGATGGGCGACCCAGAGCAGTTCTGGGCTTTCTGTAGTGGAGAAGAGGGTAGAAAAGAGAGAGGGACCCAACCTAAAGGATTCCCCCCCGGGTCTGCTGTAAAATAGCAATATTGCTAAGTGTGTGAATTTTCACAGTGCTGGTTTCTTGTTTCAGCCTGTTTCCCTGCCCTGCAAATGGACCACGAAGAGCCAGGTCAGCAGCATCTCTTGGTGCTATCGATAGAGGAGGGTCCTCCAGAGCCCCACACTTAAACTAATCCAAACAGAGCGAAAGCCATTCACTTTTATGATCATTTTTACTGTTGTCCTTAGTTTTCAATGGTTTAAACTAAAAAACGAGAGATTTAGATTAGATGCTGGGAGGAAATTCTTCCCTGTGAGGGTGGGGAGGCCCTGGCACAGGTTGACCAGAGAAGCTGTGGCTGCCCCATCCCTGGAAATGTCCCAGGCCAGTCTGATGGAGCCCTGAGCAGCCTGATCTGCAGGATGGCATCCCTGCCCATGGCAAGGCTTTGGAACTAGATAGTCTTTAAGGTCCCTTCCAACACAAAGCATTCTGTGATTATTGCTATTAAAATGAAGGAAAAAAAAAAGGAAAAACAAACAAAACTCCATCATCACTGAAACTGTGCACATTCATCAAAGGAATGACTGAAAAATAAAACAAAGAATATGCTGAACAATTTTCCAACCCCATTTTGCCTTCAGAGTGGATTGAATTAGTTTCTGCTACACAGCAGTCCTCCAGTGCTGCACTGATTGGAGTGTGCCAGTACTGTGCCATCTGTCCATGACAATGGGTGAGTGAGTGAGCACTGCAAAGGCTTCAGTCCCCACTCTCCAGGGCAGCTCCCTGGACTTCCCCTGGCCCCTGTGCCAGGTCTCAGAGCTGGGGCACTGCCCTTCGGTGCCTGGCAGTGCACTCGAGGCAGCCAAGCTCTGTGGTGCAGCTGCCCTAAAACCACAGCACCGGCCGTGACCTTTTGGACTTGAAGTCCGTATTTTTTCTTGGCCTCCCACCCCCGCAGGTGTTATCCCTGTAATTCCCTGGGAGCAGCTGTGTGCAGGTGTTGCCTATGGTACTGAAATGATTCTCTCTGAAATAGCATGGGAAAGAAAAAGTGTAGACAAAATAATAAATACACCTGTATAGGCTCCCTTTCCTTGCAGGCAGGAGATGTTTTGGCATCTAGGTAACAGTTATCTGATATGTCCCCTCTCCCAGCACTTGTCACCTTCTCTAACTCATGATGTTTATCTGCCTTTCTTTTCCCAGGACAGGTATCTTTGATCTCGCCTGGTCTCACTGTTAAACACTCTTGCAATGAAAGCATGAGCTCCTGATCCTCTCTAATCCCAAAACATCCTGTGTGATTGTGTGAGTCTCTTGACTTTCTTCATCCTACCAGCAATACCTGAAGTTATTTAAAAAAAAAAAGGAGAAACAGAGTGAGAGAGCCTTTACACTGCAACAAACCTCCTCTGTGGGGAAAAAAAAATCTTGAACTAAGCCAGCTGCAGTGTTCCCTCCTGATGTGTGACTGCAGAAAGCAGCAGTAGCCACAGTGCAGAACTCAAACACCTTCCTTCGTGAAAACCTTCTTCTTTTGCCTATGCTGATATTTACAGGCAGCCTTAGTGAGGACAAATGTAGTTAATGAAGATTGGCCAACACTTCTGCAAATTACTGTTGTGCTGCTAAGGTCATGTGCCGTTCAAAGTTTAAAAATCAAGAAAAAAGGTTTGTTTTCATGTTAGATTTCAATTTACTGCTATTTTTTTTGTCTTTCTTTACTATCTGCTGTTTTACGCTATAAGCATTATCTATTCGAGCCAGAGCAGACTAAAGCTAATTGTTAAGCCCCTCTGTTTTTCCTTTTTACTGTTTTATCTCCTAAGCAACTTTATTTGGTACAAGACAAATAATCTGAATTCCTGAAGTCAGAAACAAGGAGTGGGAGTCCGGGAAACTGGCTGCTGATCTAATGCAGTTTTTGCAAGTGTGGTTATGGTTAGAAACTCTAAATATGGCCCCGTGTTACTGTACACACGGTAACTGGCCTGTGTGTGTCAGGGTCTGAGTCACACGCGGGAGTTTACTGACAAAAACATGTTTTACTACTCTCAGTAGTGAGGAGTCAATAGAGTTGGGAGTGAAAGTGTTGAGCTCATTGCATCAAGTGTCAGCAGCCGAATCACAGAATAATGGAAAGGTTTGGGTTGGAAGGGACCTTAAAGATCATCTCGTCCTGCCCCCCTGCCACGGGCAGGGCCACTCCACCAGACCAGGTTGCTCAAACTGAGCTGGTGCGTGCCCAGGTTTTGCTGCTGGTGAGAGGGGAGGAAGCAGCAGTAGGGAAGTGCCTTGGCGGGTGGATGTTGAGATGTTGGTTGGTTTGGGTGGGATGAAGATGCCGTGCAGTGGGGATCCCTGCCTGGCCCCCCATGGCACAGGAGGGCTGTGATGCCCATGGCCACGATTCTGCTTCTGTGAAAGCATTGGAGAAGTTTTGTCTCCCTCACATGAACTCCAGTGTGTTTGCAGTCCTTGATGCTGTGGAACAGAACTGTCCCCCTGTGGCTCCCTCCCCCCTCTGCTGCAGCACAGGCTCCTTCCACCAGCAAGGAACCAGCAGAAACTTGATTTTTTTGACTTTTAAACTGAATTGGCTTGATCTGAATGTTAATGGCAGAAAGTCCGTTAGTTTAATGTTTCTCTTTCAACACAGCCTCCTTTTTTAATCTTTACAATAATAAGTATCCACCAAGGAGCCCAGCTGGCATTCCCATACTGTACACATTCATCCTAACCTTTACTGTTGACTGACTCATGCAGTATGCATCTGCAAGAGTTATTAATGGAAAGTATTAAATGAATTTAGTTTAATATTTGGTAAATAGGAGGTGTCTTTGTGCTTGAATTCGTGTTTCAAATGTCTGTGTTTGTGTAATTTATATTAATATATTTCATGGGCTGCTTAATAATAGTAGCAATTAAGATAATAACAATAAATACTAATAATACTGAGCTCTTCTGCTTTTCATCAAAGGAGGTCAAGACTCAAGGGTATACCTCTGGGGCTGGTATAATGTAGATCTGATCTCCTCCTGCTGTTTCTTTTTGTGGAAAGTTAGGAGTATCATGCAAAGATCTGATCGCCTGTATTTTAGCCTCTGGAATGTCTCTTAGGCATTATAAATGTCAGTGAGAAACATAAAATTGGAAAGAAGACAAACATCAGGACATTGAAAAATATAACCACAAATACTGACCTATTTGTTTTTGTTTGTTGGGGGTTTTTTGTTGTGTTTTGTTTTGTTTTCTGATTTAGCAGAATGCTATTAATATTTTACTTAAAGCTATTTTGTAGCCTGGGGCCTTGAGCACCTGGCTCTTGTTAGAGCTGGATCCACAGCTTGTGGTGGAAAAAACCTAAAGGACAAGAGAGGAGATGGCCCAAAGGAGAACACAAGAGGGCACAGTGGCACCTGTGGTGCACTTTTTGTTCTGTGGCTTTTTGAATTGTTGAGGGCAGGGTGAGTTCAGGCCTCTGTTTGCATGACACAAATAACTACAGTAACAGGGTTGATTAGTTGGAATGGTAAAAATGTCATTTTGTCCACTTGCAGTGTTTACTAGAATTACTTTTTTCGTTAGTTATGAGGGTCAAAGATAAGATGTGATGACTGTGTCATAGAAGGTCAATGTGGCAATAATCCCCACTGCAAGTCTGACAGAATTAATGTGGGCAGCCAGTAGGAATGTGCTGATTATATCTAATAAGGTACAGAATAGACTTTCCAGGCAGGTGTTTCTGCACTTTCCTCATCAATTCCACTTCTACTGTATTGTGTTGATGGAGACAAGTTCTCTGATTTCAGAGACAGGGAATCCTAATGCTGCTTTCCATTTTCTGTTCAAGGAGAAGATATGTTTGTGAAAAGCCTTTTTCATGTGTCTGGTTAGAAATGACCCAAGCAAAGCCAAGAAGCCAAACCTCAAGCAACCTTACCCTGGTGATGCTGCTGAACTGAGAATTTTCTTCTCAAAGAGTTAATGGTTTAAATGGATATTTGTAGGGAAGCAACACAGAAATAAGCAGGGTCCTACCCCATATGTTAATTTGGAGTTCAGGGATCACAGTTGTCCTTCCACGTCTTGTGCAGGATGCTCAGGGGGGCAGACAGCCTCCCTGTGCCACAGTCACCTGCCTGGGGGCTCTTGTGGAGGGAGAGCTGGGGTCAGAACTGTTCCACCGGAGTGAGTTCGGCAAAAGGGTGCAAACAGGCTTTTTGGGTTTGTTCAGTCACTGTTCCTGACGTTCACAGGAGCCTTTACTATGGGAATTGTGGTTGAAACCTCTGAACGCTGTAATCCATGACACGACATTATTTCACAAAAATTAACAACCACCCTTTTTTTGTAAAGATGCGCTCATCCTCAGGTCTCCCCCTAATACTATTTGTAAGACCCAACTTCTCCTCCCATCCAAACCAGACCCTGGGGGTTTTATACCCTCCCAGAGGTCAAGCAATCCACTACCGTGTAGGGCTGTGAAGGGAAGATGTGATACTACACTGCGTGCAGGCAAGTACAGAAACAAGATCATTAACATCTTAATATCCTGTCCTGACATCTCACAAATTATTTTAGACTTCATAGCCAATGTAAACAGGTTTGTTTTCAACTCCCCTAATTGCCTGCTAATTGAGAGCAGATGCAGGCCTTAACTTTGGGCAGATAAAGAGCAGCTCCTCTGCAGGGCTCTGCCCCTCTCCCGAGGTCTCTGCTGTGCACCTGGAGCTTCCCTGGGCAGCGATGCCAAGGCAGAGGGGGATTGCAACAGCTCCTCCTGCATCGTGCCTGACTCTGGGAGACAGAAGGGAAGACAGAGCTGTGGGACTCATCAGCAACATCTTCATCATTATTGTTTCATTTCATTCTCCAGTGCACTCTCTGCAACAGCACAGGTCTCCTTCTGGGGGGGTTCTCCGAATTAGATGGGCTTCTCGTTAGGGTAGAAATCGCTGGGTTTATGAAAAATGCATTGCTGTCATATTCCATTATCTACTTCCTCCCATGCTGCAATCCTGTAGCTTGCAAGTCATTAGATTCTTTTCCAGAGTTCCTTTGAAATAATCCTTTCAAAAAACACTATTCATTGGGTATGACCCCGGAGAGATACTGTCTGGTACTAAAGCTCTCTTTTAGTTCTGCAAGGGAGACCTGTAACAACAAGATAAGTGCATGTATATTCCAAGTAATGTCTGGAGTTTGCTGCCTCCCATTAAATGCAGTAGGAGCTTGCAGTTCAAATGGTAGAACTTTGCTTTGTAAATGTAGGAGAAAATAGAGTTCAGATATATAGGTAAATTTGCATTTGGTAGTGATTTAATGTTCCATGGTCTGTTTTAGCTCCAACTTAAATATTACATTAAAACAGCAATGAAAAAAAAAAAAGGGATAAAAAAGTGCTAACTGCTGGGTTCAGAAGGAGTGGATGTGATTTTGTTCTTGCTGTCAGTGTGGCAGTGAGCTGCCTTTTACTTTCTCCTCTTCATTTAGCAAGTCAGCAGCACCAGCTAAATGATAGCCCTCCGGTCTTTCTTCAGGACTGTTTTTGCAAATGAAAGCAGGAACTTCAAATCCTTGTCTTTTTCATATCACTTACAAGGTGTTTTGTGAATTTTAATATTTTTGCATCTATCTGTGAATAGGGGATAGGGGGTGGAGGGGACGTGAGTGGTGCTCAGTGGGAAATGCCCTTTTTGCAGGGAGCTTGCCTGGGTTTGTACTGCTGGGTTCGGGAGGTCATAAAGGGATATTACATTAAAAAAACCCAGCCAAAAATAAAAATACAGTTTGGTGGCTTGTGAATGATAAGTGGGTAGAAAGAAAAAGAGGGAAGAGTTCACATCTAACCAGTGTCTGTCAGAAATACCTAAAGAACCTGGTGTCTGGATTATGAAGCATTATTCAGTCCCAGAACCACAAAAACTTCAGGTTTTCACTCTGATTCCTTTATGAAGCCCTTTCCTCTCTCAGGGCTGGCTCCAGGCCTCCCTGTGAACACAGAGTCACCCCTGCCCACATTATCCCTCTCTGGAAAGGTGCCACAAACCTTGCAGAATCCATTCCTGATCTAACAGCAACGCAAGGGGTTTAATAGGAGGGCAGGGGGTTGCAGTCAGTAGCACAAGGCATAACAGACTGGAGCAGGGGTCCATTAAATCAGGACACTGGGGCCCAGGCATTTACAGTCACACAGTCAGATGTTTCCAGTAATTATTTCCCCATAGCATTTTTATTAGGTGCTCCATAAATAATATTCACTGCCATGCTCTTCTCGTGATCTTTCATTTAAAAAAAAAAAAAAAAGGTAGAAGAGAAGAGGAATTTGCTTTACCTTTAGCTGGACTTTGAGGTAATACTGTCTTTTAGTCCTATTGAAGCAGTTACGAGCTGGGAAAACATGGGCAAATTAGTTCCTTGCTGACCAAACACTGTGCCCTAAAATGGTCACTGGACCAGCTTAATGCAAGAATCATAGAATCAGCATGGAATCACAAAATGGTTTGGGTTGGAAGAGACCTTAGGAACCACCTCATCCCACCCCCTGCCATGGGCAGGGACACCTTCTACTATCCCAGGTTGCTCCAAGCCCTGTCCAACCTGGCCTTGGGCACTTGCAGGGATGGGGCAGCCACAGCTTCTCTGGGCAACCTGTGCCAGGGCCTCCCCACCTTCACGGTAGAGAATGTCTTCCTAATATCTCACCCAAACCTGCCCTCTGTCACTTTGAGCCATTCCCCCTTGTCCTGTATACCCTTGTAAAAAGTTCCTCTGGCAGGGTTCTATTTCAGATTTAGATGTGTGCTCTTGTCCTGGATCCCATACAGACCTAGGACTGACAGGCAAGGCAGTGCTGGGAGTGGAGTGGGATATTTTTTCTATGTTCCATTTGTTTGTTGTTCACTTTTTTTTTTTTTTTTGGTAGTATTTTTGTTCCTCAAATGCAGGGTCATTGGTCATTACACCACCAAACAGCACTGCCTTCTCCTCTCTGGAAGGACTTCCCAAGGCTCAGCACTGTCCCTGGGTGTTTAATCTGCTCGGTACATGCAGCCCCTATGGCCAAGCATTGGCTTTTCAATGGAGGCTGCTGTGCAAAGGCTTTTTCCAGAAAATATCACTGCCTTGTCCGAGTTATGGCCCTAATGGTAAGCAGTCCTGTTTCTTTCCTGGCACCAGCACTTGTGTTTTGCAAAGGGCTTTTGCTCAGGTATTTAATTTTCAATATCAATTTTCTGTCCAAAGTAAGATTCCCCAAATAAACCCAAGGATCTGGGGATTTATTTTTGTACTTACTGGACTGCAGTATTGTGACCAACCCCAAGGAGAACTCAAAGGAGCAACAGTAAAAGGAAGTGGAGTAAATAGTCATGGTTCAGGTTTGATACAAGGGTCACAAACTCTTCCACCTGCGTGTGCAAAACCTCTGAGCAGCAGCAGGTGAGCATTTATATAGATCTACTCACGAGTGCAACACTTTTGTCTGAGCTGAAAACCTGTGCATCAAGTGTGGATGTGCCCAGGGAGCACAGAAATCGTTAAGAGTTGGGCAGAAAACAGAGCTTTAGATAAAGAGGGTGGGTTTGCTTACAGTAGCTGTCAGTGCCTGCCCAGTCCCACGGCCTCGTTCCCTGCTGCCTCCAAGAGGTGCCCCGGGGCCGTGTGTCACAGGGAATGGGCTGTTTACAAGCAGTTCACTGGCGTGGACTGGAGCTATCTTAGCCCTGGGTCATGGCTGAAACGTGGAGTGCAGACATTGGAGCCAAGACCAGGGTCAGACCTAACTGAGCCCTTAGACCTTGTCTGAAGGAGCCTGGTGAGGAGCTGCCCACGGCCCTGTCCACTGAAAGGTGCTCTGCCCTTGGCCATCACTGTGGCAGTGCCAGGGGCATCCTGTCAGCAGGAAAAGGTGAACCTTCTGCTTCTCAGAAAAGATCATCTCCAGATAATTTCTCAGTTCCTTTTGTTCTCTGTTTCATTTCTGGACTGCTCAAGCTGAGGAAGTTCCAGCCTGAAATGAAATAAGAACCTATTCAATATAAATGTGTGTATCTATTTTGTGCTATAGGAAGACTCAGTTCAGTGAACGCAGGCCATTGGCATTTCATAATTTCCTCTTGCTCCAGCAGGTAAAGGATTAACCCTTTGTTATTCCTCTCTAAAGGAACAGAGAAAAAGATATACTCTGCAAAACCCTCAAATTTTTTTTAAAAAAATAATCCATTGGGTTTTTAAAGAAATATTTTATTGGAACCATAAGGTTTCTTTTTTTGAGAGAGAAAATTTGAAATCCGGAGTTTATTTTTCCTTCAGTGTCTCTCCTAAGAACCAACAGGAATTGAGATATTTTTTTTTCTCTCTTGTGTTTGTGCCTACTTATTAAACACACATGTGGCCTGGATTCCTTGCGTAGGTGCAAAGAGGTTTGGAAAAAAAGAAAAAGAAAAAAAGGTGTAACCCAGTCCATTGACCTGTCTCTTTGCCCTTAGGACTCCTTCGAACAGCTGTGAGAAAAAGAAAAGCGGGGGGAAGAGGGACAAAAAAGAGGCAGTTTAACAAGCCAAATCCAGATGTTCATTTCATACACACACCCTGAACAGCTTTTGCATGGTTTATTTCGTTTTCTGAAACCATTTTTCACCAGCCTGTTTTCTCAGCTGGGAAACTTCTGGTGTAGTGTTTTCAAAAAAATATTGCATTTGGCATTACAAGAAAACAGAGCCTTTAAGACATTAAAAGGACAATATCCCTGTTTGACTTGGCCCAGGGAAGCAGGGCTATAGGAATTTTACATTTTTGTACCACCCAAAGAATAGGTAAAAAAATTTTCCACTCTTACATTCAGTTTACATGGGAATTTGAGAGTTGATTTAGCTTGATTTTTTTTTTCCTTTTAGAAACTTCTCTGAGGACTTTGTGTTTGTGTAGATGGACTTTATTAGTGTGAAGTAATAAGTAAAGTGATAGCAATTGGTTTGCTTCTGGATGGTGATGTACCATGGTTTAAAAGTCAGACTGATGCTGAATGAACCTTATTTTTGTTTTGTGAGGAGCAGCTCATGACTTGCTCATTCACACCAACATCCACATAAGCCAGCCAGACAAATTTGAAATTGTTTAATATTGGCACAATTGGTTTTATTGACCATTCGTATCAGCTGTGTACCAGCACTGACCGCAGGGAGGAGGGAGGATGGAGGCAGCACAGTGTCTGCACTGAGTTCGGAGGCCCCCAAAGGCTGGCAGGTAATGAATGAGATTAGGGAAGAGCACGTGCAAACAAGACCTATACTGGCACCACTTAGCCAATCAAAGGATATTGCTCTTAGAACACTCTGGGTAGAACCCCAGCCCCACTGAAGCCGGTGGGTGATTGGCAGTTTGATTCCTCACAGCGTGGTGGGTTCCTTCTGACAGCACTAGTTGTCACTGCAGGGAGCTTGTGTGTCATCCTCTCTGCAGACTCCCACCACCGTGGCTCTGCCATTCGAGACACGTGTTTCAGGGGCATTTTTTGCCAATATTGGTGCACTGTTTTCTGGAGATGTGGGAACTAAGCTGGCAAAGCTGCTCTTTGTCCACAGAGTGCAGCCACGGCCTGGCTTTGAGACAGAAGGGAAGGGAGTGGGATTTACTCACTTCCTTAGGTGACAGTGGGACAGTGCAGAGGTGCTGCACATCATCCCCTGATGCTGCCATGTGTTTGTGCAGCTCCTGGCACATCTCTGCCTCTTCCACGATGGAAGAGCCATGGCCTGTCATAGATGATGGTGATGCTCACAGAGAATCAAAATCTGTGCCGTGAAAGCACAAAGGGCAGACTCTATTTTCAACAATACTTTTTTTCTCTCCTGGTTTGTAGGAGTGAAAGAAAAAGTTTCCATTCAGAGGACGACATTAGGGTTGAGGTAGGAGATGGGGATTTCAGAAAGTGATTGTCTGTATCAATGCAAAAAATATAATTGGTCCTCTCAGAGTCATGGACTAGTTCAGATTGAAACTGGCATTTGTAGATCATCTGGCCCCTGCTTAAAAGAGGGCCTGCTTCAAAGGTAGATAAGGTTTCTCAGGGCCATGTTCTGTCAAGTTTTAAAAATCTGCAAGGTTAGGTGTTTTACCATCTTTTTGTGCAACCTGTTCCAGAACTTAACTGTCCTCCTTTCGATTTATTTTTTAATGAAGTAGGATTTGTCTTGTTGCAGATTGTGATCATTGTCTTTCATCTTTTCACTGTGTGTATCTGAGAGGAGTTGGACTCCATCTTCTGTGTAGCCATCTATCAGTAGTAGAAGGTACCAGTTAGTTTCTCTTCTTTAACCTTGCTCTTCTTTAGGCTGAACAAATTCCCCTCTCTTATCTTTTCTCATCTGTTTTGTTATCTTGATAGTCCACTGCTGGACTCAATCTAATTTGTTGATGTTCTTACACTCTGAGGAGGGAAAACAATCCAAAAGTGAAACTGGGCTTTAGTTGTGGTTAATATTTTGTATTAATTGTCTACTCTGTACTCTCAGATGCTCAAGCCTTGGTCATAGCAGTAATATCATGGCTCTCATTCAAATGCTGGGAACACCAGGCTGCACCTGCTTGGCCTTCTTGGAAGAGCCTGTTTCCTGAGCACACTGTACCCAGGCCATCCTGTCCCATTCCTTTGGCTCTCTGTAGTAGCAGTACAGTTAACTGTCTTTTTTTCTCACTGCTGAACTGACTGGTTTGGCCTGGAGATAGTGAATTTGTTTTCTTCTTTCCCAGAGGAAGTGCATACACTCCTGTGGACTTTTACAAAGGAATCAGAAACATCTAGGAAAAGGAAGGAGTAGAAAGCCCTCAATTTCTTCTTCTATGAATAATTTAGTGCCAAATTAACTGAAAGAGATTTTTGGTGCCTAGCTTCATTAAACCCTCTATCTCCAAATGGATTCTCTATCAGTGTCAGCATCCAACACTTCATGTTGTCCCAATCACAGCAAAGGCCTTGTGGAAATAAAATGCAGGGGAAGAGAGAGGCAAACCAGTTTATTGTTGCCATTAGATATGTCTGTGTGTGTGCTCCTGTGCTCTATAAACTTCCAGTGAGGGGGAAAACAGAATCTGAGTGAAAGGAAGGAGTGAAGCCCAAGCCGTATCATCCTTCCAAAATGAGAGCTCTTCTGGGGGCTTGGGGCCACACTGTTGTGATAAAGAGTGTTGTGCCACACTCCAACCCCCTTCTCTGGAGCATGAGTTTTACTCAGAGCATTATGTTCTCGTCCACCGAGCTTTTACCAGCACAGAGAGTGGGACCCCCTTCTCTTGGCAGAGGCTCCTGTCAGCGATCTGTCTTCTGCAGCTCTTTCCGTGGGAAGGGCCTCCATCTGCTGCTTGGCAGGGAGGGGAACTTTCCTCTCTAATGTTTTCTCTCTCTCTCTCTCTCTCTCCCCCGTTTAAGGTATACCCTTTGGAAATCGACTTCCAAGGTTTATTTTTGCACAGGGTACACACTTGGTTCTACGTGGTCTGGCTTTCGTTGCCTTTCCCCCGCCACCCCCGCGCCCCGCTTGTCCTGGCAGAGGGGAAGGAAGGATGCTCTTTGCTTTAAGGGCACCCGGCTCTCAGGGTGCAGCAGATCAAAAGATGTGACAAGTACACATGCTAATGCCTTTCCCTTTCAGTTAATAGAATAACACAGATGGGGAAGTTTACGCTGGGATCTGACACTCACTCCAAGCTCAAGTTCAGAAGGAGATGGGGTTGGACATTGCATTTCAGATCAGAGCAGTTACTGCACAAAGTCACCTTCCTACTCAGCATTAGTTTTCTCCTGGTACCCTAAACCGCGTTTGTTTTGCTAAGAATGTCCCCCTTCCCCTTCTACTCTCCTTTTGAGAGCAACATGTAGAGTTGGATACAACTTCAAAAGCTGTTGTAGAATGAAATATTCCCCAAGAATCATTGGTGTTCAAGTGAAAAAGTGTCAACATTTTCCACTGTAACACCACCATTTGTTTTGAAATGGTGACTTTTTAAACATTTGGCATTTCTGAGCATTGAAATATCACATAAGAAAATAATTCCCACTAAAATTAGATACTTTCTTAGAAATATTAAGTTGATTTCTGTAAAAATTCCATATTACCAGTTGTGTCATGTCTGATCTGACCATTCATGTTTTTGATTCTGTTTCCTGTTTCTTTGTAGCCACTTTGATGTGTCCTCTGACATTCTGTGTGACATAACCCACTTGTAAATTTGCAAGCCTGAAGGTTTGCCATTTACAATCTTCCTGCAGGAAATACACAGAAGAATAAAACCTAGGATTATGCCTGTGATGGGAAAAGCTGCAGCGATGACTAACTGGAAAGGCTGGTCCATCTCACACCAAACACCACTTTCTTGCCACCGGGTATGCACCATTTCACAATGTCTTTTATAAGAACCTTCTTCCAGCTCCCCATGAACCTTCAAGATCAAGATTCTGATTACTAGGAACTCCTTAAAATTAAGGTTTTGAGAGTATCTCTGTAGTGAAAGGAATATCTGGGATCTGTTCTTAGCTACATGTGGGCCTCAGAGTATAAACATATTTTCTACATTTTTTTTAATTAAATAAACAAAGCTTTATGTTAATGAATATAAGATCAAAAATACAATTAAAAACATATTTTTCACTGAAAAAGACATGCTTTTACTGAACTTACTAGCAATGAAAATACCCAATTTGTATTGGAAACTGAGACTATAAGGTTTTCATAACCACAAATACATTGTTCATGGGAAGCACTCAGTGACCTGCTTTCTGATTAGAGAACTAACATTTGTGCCTGATAATCACTGCCGGCCTGTTTCAGCTCATTTCTTTAAAAATGGGTAGTTTCAGAACTGCTTTTTCACTCAGCTTTAGATACTTCTCCATAAATTTCACAGCAGAGAGGGTGTGTACCTCTTTCAGCCTGGTACCTTCCCATAACTGTGACAACTCACTAATGCTTGATTCAGAAATCAAGATCTCAAATTCAAAATGCAAGATGTTCCTCTCCAAGCTGGCAGCAGCTCTGAGGTTGATTTGTGCTGCACAGACCATGCAGAGGAGAATAAAGAGCAAGCTCAATTCAAAGAACTCAAAGCCTCAAATTCAAGTGAAAGGTCCATCTAGGTCGATGAAGAAGGGCTTCTCCATGAGGAGCATGAGCAAGACCTGCTTGAACTAGAGGCTTGTGTTTCGGAGAGTAGGACGAGGTGAGAGCTATCCTCCCCTCAGGGCTGCTCTGCAGAGCGGTGTAGATATAAGACCAAGATTCAGGACATCCCAGACTGGGCAGCTTTCCCAGGTTCTAGTGCTGATCTCTCTGATTGATGTTTGAGACGGGCACCTTCAGAGAGGCTGAGTGTCCCACAGAAGCTCTGATCTGGTTTTGGAGATGCCTTTCTTACTCCACCGTAGAAAAACCTGAATTGCAACATTTTGACTACCCAAATTTGTGGGTCAGGGGAGTCCAGGTTGCAATCCTGCATAAGGACCAACACCCCCATAAGTTCTGGTGCATGTTCAGTCTCCTTATTTTCGGCAAGGCACCTAAATGCTTTTGCCATCCTGACCTTTACTCTGTTGTAATTTCACTTCTGACTTCTTGACTAAGACCTCTCACAAGGGAGAGCAATTAGTGCCATCACAAGGAAAGCTTTTGCAACATGGGTGACTGCCCACAAGAAACACAGTTGAGACCACCAACTGTTTTATTTGTTTTTCTTCCAATTTCTGCTGATTGAGAAGCTCATGAGATACATCTCATTTCCCTGGAGGTCCCCCGGGAAGCAGTGGTCAGACAGTCCTTTTCCAGCCTGCTTTAAGCAATGCTGGTGGTACAGCACTGCTCGTGGGTCGCTGTGCTGGTGGGTCTCTTAGCACAGGCAGTCACACAGGTTATTAAAGTCTGCCTAATTGAGGTCTGATTTGATGCAACTGGCAGCTTATTTCAGCCACCAGACTGTTTGTTTGACGGTAAATGCTTTAATTCACCATTACTCAGTGGTGATTTGAACAAGTTACCTAAAGAAAAAATGGTTTAGTGTTCTGAGCTATAGGCTGTGAGGGATGAAACAAGGATCTCTCCTATTGGAGGTGGTGCTGGAGAGGCTCCGTTATGGCTGGGAGCCACTGTCCTGGCCTGTTTGAAAACAGCCCTGCTCACTGCAGTGTCAGGTGCAGGTTTCTAGATCTGTATCTGTCTGCAGACTTCAGTTTAAAAATTTCAGATGCCTTTGCACTTCTCTGCACTAGGGTATCATAGAATCGTAAAATACCTTGAGCTGGAAGGGACCCACAAGGATCATCCAGTCCAACTCCTGGCCCTGCACAGGACACCCCAAAAATCCCACTGTGTGCCTGTTAGAGGTTCTGCCCACAGGTACTGCCCGGTGCAGGAGGAAACATCTACACTGCATCATCCTTTTGCTAATCTGAGCAGGAATTTCGGGATCCCTTGGAATCACACTCCTCCCTGTTTCCTCCAGTTTGAGAGAGGCCAATAATTTGCTGGTGGCCATTTAACCTCATGAGGCCTTTTTGCCTTCCCGTCTCCTACCCCACACAGCCTGAGATGCTCTTGCCAACAAGCTGATCTGAGGCTCGCCTCATTTCCTCCCCGTAATTCCACTCTTGGATGAGAAAGGCTGTGAATAGATTAAACTCACCTCTTCCTCTGTGGCTGCACTATCAGTCCTTCCTGTGTCCGGGAACAGAACAATCACACCGAGTCCTGGGGCTGATTCGAACAGAGCCAGAGCCTTCCCTCTGACTGCACCTTGCATATGAATCTCTCCAAGTTCTGCCATGTAAATAAAATACGCCAACACATCTACCTTCTAAACCTGTCTCTGCTATAATTAGGGCTTGCCTCTACTGATAGTAGCTGTAGTATTTCCACCAAGTTTAGTTTCGTCTGGATTATCTTAGAAATAAGTTTTGGTGGTGTCATTTGTGGTTCTTTGTCATCTTCTTGAATTCAACCTATTTTCACATAAGAAAGATCTTTCCTTCCTCAGGCAGTAGGTACAGCACAGACCTGATCCCTGTAATCCCACAAGCCAGAAACAGTTACAAGATCATGTCCACTACTAGTTGTAAAATCATTTTTTATAAAAATGTCTCAGTTATCCAGGAAGTGTGTTTTGATGGTGGGGCTAAGGCACAGCGTGAATGCCATTTCATTTAAAGCATACAATTAAATACATGTGTGTGTAGATTATAAAACTGTTTGGGAAAAACAGCTTGAAGATAAACATCCAATGAGCTGTTTGTCTGTTCAGATAGCCTATGTTTATTCTCATTCCAGAGATTGTGTGTCTGATCAAACCAGATTTATAACAAAACATTCAAAATATAGGTTATTTTTGGACCGAGAGAATAAAGTTTTCCTCTGCCCCAATGCCTACAGAAGGAGCTGGCAATGCCAGGGAACACGATGTTCTGGACTCCTGCTTATCACAGTTGTCCCATAGGCCTCTTTCATTTCTTGTTTGTTTGTCTCTGTCTCTCCCTTGTCTACATTTAGATTTTAAGCTTCTTGGACAGAGTGTGATTTGGCATTCATTGTTCCAGCAGAGATTTATTCCAAAGGAGCTCTCGATTTGGGACCAAATGATGATGATAATAGGTATTGAATGGAAGACACAAAAGAAAGCTCCACAGCTGAGCCTGAATTTGAAAATGCAACATTATGGAAGGTTTGTGAGAAAGCACACATTTTGCAGAGCCATGTTTAGTTCCTCTTTCAGCCTCTGATGAATTCCAGGGAAGAGGTGACCACACACATCCAGCAGTTTCCTCCAGTGATACCTCTGTGAGGACACGGCAGAGAACATTGGGCAACCCAGTTACATTTCATGTGACTCCCCCGTGAGTCATATCTCCTTTTGTCACCAGAGCATCTCCCATCTCATCACTTGCTTTCTGAGAACTGAGTTGACTCATCTCTCCTAGGTTTCTTTTTCCTTGGCACAATTCTCCCTGCCTTCCCCTGCTGCCAGTCCTGCCTCATTCTTGGCACCTTTGGGGCACATACGTGGATTTCAATGTCATTTGCAGAGCCCCGTTGTGCCACTGGAACACAATCCTAGACAGAGAGGAGAAGGAGGTGGGTTAGAGTGGCACCATTCCTGGAAGACCAGCAGGAGATGGAAAATGTCCATGAATTCAGGGCTGTTTTTCGGGCAGACTAAATTCTACCTGTGTTCTCGTGCCTAGTGTTATCCACAAGATATTCTGGACCTTCAGGGTTGCCAAACCAATAGGAAACCAAAGCTGAAGTAGGAGAATTAGATGGAATACAGCTGTTGGAGGCCATATGAGTCTTCACAGTCATGGAACTTACTGGCACAGCTATGTGAATAATGGGCTATTTTTGTGTTCTGACAATTCTGAAAACATGCAGCAAAATATTTGTGAAGAACTTCGAATGTTTTCAAAACAATCTGTCTTTAGAAAGTGTGTGAACTGAAAAGCTGTCAGCCTTCCTTCCTTAGCCAAATGAGAAATTTACTTTAATTTTTGTTCATTTAATGGGTATTGTTAACTTTTTTTAAGCTTTAAATAAAAAAACCCACAAAGTTTAGAATTATGATTGAAAAATGCAGATATTTCCTTTTGAAAACTTGAAAACTAGACATCTAAATGTTTTTGCATGGGTTTTATACTTTGAGAAGGGTATTTTAAAACACTAGGTTTTGCAGCAACTAGTACAGAGCTGAGGAACATTTTGGTTGATCAGAAAGGAGATATTGGTGAAGTCTTTGCTGTAACACTATGACCAGCTCTAGGCATTTGTCGTCTCTTCTCCCTTCCTGAATGAACTAAGAGACTACCACAGGCAGTACGTGGCTTCACTCAAGACAAGGACTGTAATAATCTTTGGTCCTAAGCTGTGCAAGTAGAAGGAAGGTTTCATCCTCTCTGTTGCTTGGGATTTTTGGTTTTCTGAGGGATTATAATGTAAAACTCTGCATACTACTGCCAGAAAGCAAACAGTCTGAGGAAAAAGGGAATGTGTGTGCTCTGAATTACAGCACAGTGTGTTACATGTTCCTGCACAGGATTGCTTTGTCTCAGGCAGCGTTGGCCAGAGAGCTCTGGGTTTCTACTGCTCAGGTGCTCTCTGCACATACTTACATACAATGGAAAAAGGTGTCTGCCCACCCATTCCCACAGAAAGAAATAAAAGTCCCTCCCACTTACAGAACAAATATTCATCTGTTGGTCCTCCTTGCAAATGGAGGAGTGCAGTAAAGTGGAGGAAGAAGGGTTAATGCTTGGACCTTTGCTTGGAAGCAGGCCACTATAAAAGATATAAATGACCACAAAGAGTGGAAGGTGAACAATTACAATTTCTTCAGAACAAGGAGGCTGCTGGGACTTCTCCAGGAACTCAGGGTCAAGTCCAGGTTCACACTCTCTGTCAGGCTCTTCTTCACTGTGTAAGTCACAAACTCATCTGGAGAAGTGACTCAGTGGAATAATTTGCCATTTGCCTTGGATGACCCACAGATGTCCTGGGATGTCCAAAAATGCAATATTATTTCTTTATTCAGAGGGAAAAGGCACTGGACCAACAGCAAGACATGTTTGGTGCATGTGATTCTCATGTGCAATTCATGTGTGATCTGTTGAGACCATGAAATACGGGAAATATGGACCTGTGTGTCTGGAAAGCAGAAAGCCAACGTCTGATAGACCTCAGTTGTGACTTGCACAATAGAGAGCTTTGGCTGTGGTGTGTCTGTGGTGCATCTCAACTCCCAGTTAACTACTGGGATTTTTTGTTTGGTTGGTTGGGTTTTGTTTGTTTTGGTTTGGTTTTGTGTTTTGTTTTCGTTTTCCCCCTTCACACAAACTTTGGGTTATTTTCCACTTCCAGACTGAGAGAAACTTCTGTTGGAAAGCACAGTTCTAACTAGTTTAAAGAAAGAGCTTCTTTAACATCTCTCCCACTCCTTTTCCTGCTTAAGATGTTTTATCTTACCTTGGTGCCCTAAAGATCCTGTGACTATGATCTATTTGCTCATACCTGATGTAAGCTCTCATCATGTTGGGATAGTATTTGGCAAGTGGTGACTTGTAGGGTGCAGTTTTGAGTAAATAAAAAAAAAATCTGGCAAGATTCAACGTTTGGGAGAGCAGAGCTGTGTCTCTGCAGTGGTTACAATGACAAATGTAAAACATTTGTACAAAGGGAATAGATTAGTCACCAGCTGTTATTATAAGCCTTTCACATTATTTAATGACCAGAGTAGGCTTTAGGCAGCCAAGCAGGAGACTGTATGGCCCCTAAGTGCCTCTTACAGCCCTGTAAAACTGGGGCATGATCTTACCCTCCCTTATCTCTAATGCTCCTTGCAAAACAAAACATACTGGTATTTGGCTTGCTAGCCATAGATGCAAACCACTGCAGAGCTTAAGGGTGTTTCATTAGAACTCCATTAAAAATGAACAATCAATTTAAGAAAAATAATCAGAATCCACGGAGCAAAGCCTCCCCATATAAAACACAGCCAGTCTCCTTGGCTTGTCCCGTGGGTATAGGTGTGTTTTGCTTATAATTTGTGATTCTTGCAACCATTAGGAGTGCAGAATACTTTTATTTATTTATCTACGTATTTAAACAGAGTTTTAAAGCCCTACACAGATCTGGGCACGGCTTGTTAAACAGAGCCAGCAAAGGCTCAGCGTGGTGGTGTTTTGTTCTGCTTTTAGATGCAGTTTTATCCATTGCTGCAGCTGGCTGCTCCTCCTCTAACAGCCAGGCTCTTCAGACCATGTGCTTGGGATAGTTTAGAAGTTGCCAGGCTGGCTACAGATGATTGTGTCTGGCAGAATGTCTGTATGGGATTGGTGCTAAAGGCAAAGCAAATGTGCAGGGCTGTTGAATGCCTCTGGAAATGTGATACCTGCCTGGTGCCTCGCTCCATCTGTGATCCAAGGGATGGTGCTTCTTAAGTGACAGTCTCTTCAGACAGTGGTTTTAAACTATTTTCCCTCAGAAGTGGCAAGCCTGGTGGATATCTAAAACAAACTCTAAGAGAATTTAAGACAGATGAACTCTGGAGGGATTTTTTTTTTCTTGACTTAAGATTATTAAGGCGATTATTAAGGTGATTAAATCTGAAAGCCCCTCTGATCTGTGTTAGCACCACTTGCTAGTGAGATATCTACGTGTAGCTGCCAAAGAAAGATCAATACGAGAATGACTAAAAGGAAAACAGATAATTGCTAAGATATATTGGAAGATCCACAAAGAGCTGTGAGGGTCTACACTCATCAGGAAGAAGATGAAATGCAAGGGAGATACTTTAATGGTGTCACTCAGAGATCTCAGGGAAGCAAGTGGCAGTAAAATGAAGTCATCAGGGAACCAAGTTCGAAGCAATGCTTTGGCACAGCACCCACGTTCAGCCCAGGGAACCCCAGCATTGCTCCTTCCACAGCCTCACACTAATTAAAAAGTGTCTTGACTCAATTACCTCCATTTCCCCGCACTCTCAGTCACATGGCCTGTCCGATCAGAGAGAGGGGACCACATTCTACCAACATTTACAATTACCTTTCCTCTCCCAAACTGTTTTTGGAAAGCAGGTGGACACCAAAGTTCGTAAACATTTGTAGTGTTGGGTTCTTAACATGAAGTGTCTGAAACTGTTTTCTTTTCAGCTGTCTTTCTTTTATCAAGGTGAGTCGAGAATCCAAGGTCTCAAAATACTTGACAAGCAAGTAAGTACAGTATATTCTACTTAAACATATTGCAAAACTTTGTATGATCTTTAGTCTCTAAGGTGTTGCTTGTTTATGTATAGATAAATCCCCATTTTGAAATGAAAAGTTGGTTGTACTAAAAAAAAACCCCTAGGGATTAGAGTGCCTAAGACTGTTAGTGCTGTGTTTGACTCCACTTGGCCTTTTTAATTAGCATTTCCCTTGTTTGGGAAGGCTGCTGCCGGGGAAGGAGCAGGATGTGCTGGGACCGGCCGTGCCGCGCTCCGAGCTTCGCACGGCACCGCTGATGAAGTGAAGGGATCGCGTGCTGCTGGCTCTGAAGTGAAAACAAGCACTCTGAAATCTCAGGGCTTCCTTAGAAATGTAAAAAAATGGGGTGGGAGCATAAGTTAATTGTGCTTTTACACACTGTTATACTTGTCAGTGTGCCAGACTCTACATTTCTTCCAAGGGTGAAATGAAAACTCCAAATTCATGTGGTTATGAAACAATTTCAGAATGAGCACTCAGCAAAGAATTATAAAGTGGGAAAGACACAGTCCTGTGTCACAGCTGGTTGAGAAGGGGCTGCACTGATCAAGGTCTCTTCCAGCTTGGAGGAGCCTTTTGGAGTGTATTGAAACCATTCCGTGTCTGTATGTTGAATGTATATAAGGTCCTGATTTGTTATGACATTTCTTTGATTAAGGGATGAGGCAACTGGCAGAAGGCATCACCATCATTCCAAGAAATCTCATTTCTCTGCAAGTGGAGATTTAGGAAATTAATCTGTTTTGTCCTGATTTACACTGGAATCCTTTGCAAACTGGGCATGGCAAGAAATCACGGGCACTGCAGGGGACCTGTAGAGAAATAATGATTGCAGTGGGAGACTGATGAACAGGGACCAAGCACCACCTTCTCTCCTGCAGTAATGGAGCCTGAGGTACCTGAAGGCCTTTCTAAGCTGAGCTTGGGTCAGTCCCTCTTGGTTTTAGTCCTGGGACTGAGGGAGTGCAGCACCATTTTAAAATTACATTAATAACCCTTGTGATTTCATTCTGGACCACATGTACTTCACAGAGACTGTATCTGCAAGCTCAGTCCTGATTTGCATCTCCAAGAAGGTAGAGTCAGTCTCAAATCAGTATCTCATTGGACAAATAGCATTTTGCTTATTTTTGTTGTTAGAGATGAGTCAAGGAGGGAAAAAGTGCAGAAGGAGGGGGTCAAAATACCCTGAGGCTTAATCCAAACTGGAGCAAATCCTTGTTAAAAGACTGAGTGTGCCTGAACTTATCACATGCAAATCTATTCTTTTAGACACATAAACTCAAATCCTTGAAGCTGTGTCGTAGCCTAACTCTCACTCGGATTCTGAGCTCCCATTGATAACACCATGTGCTAATTCAGGCACCCAGGTTTCCGTGCACTGTTCTTACCATGAAGAACAGTTGGTCTTGAGGGAAAACATTTACATAGATGACAGCTATTTTCAGGAAAATGAAAAGTACTGGGTGGAAAAGGAGGTTCTGACATTGTGTGAAGTACGGGGTTTACACACAGTAGTTTCTGCTATGTGTGTATAAATGGGTGATTTACCATATATTGATTCACACAGCATTTGTAAGTGTCTAATTTATTTATTTATAGAGATGTATGGAAACCATGGTTTGAAAAGCAGTTTGCATAACATCTGGTATGTCAACAATGTAACCTTTCAATTTGCTTGTTGGTAAAAATGTCAATATAATGAACCTGGACTCAGCACTGGTTTACACAGATTTCCTGGCAGACAAAGCAGTAATGATTTGCATGTCAGTATAAGTGACATGTGCCCTCCAGTTCTGAGTAGTTTACACAGCTCAGAGGAGTAAAAGGGGTAGAGCACATGGCTGGTTCCTCACGTACTTCTGCTGGCAGGACAAATCTCATGTATTTGTGTGGTGTGAAACATTTCATCTCATTTTGACTTTTCAAAAGCTGCCTTTGTTTTTTCACTGAAACTACGTTTTGGGGTTTGGTTTTTTTTTTTTGGATATATGATAAAAAAGAGAAAAAAGTAGAGCTGAAGTTGACCTCAGATCCAGGAACATGTAATCCATGAGCCTTTCCTTCACTTGTTTCAATTACTTTCACAATTTATGCATTTTCTACAGACAAAGGTGTTGTACTGGGATGTGACAGAGGAATCTAGTGGATTCTTGATTACTCTTAATAATATACCAACAGGAATGACAGCAATAATGTATTGTTTACACCTTTTATATTACTGCCTGTACAAGATGGGTAACATAAATCACATCACAGTTTTTTCCCTCTGTGACTCACTGCCTGACAATTTCAAAGTAGAAAAATAATAAATGCCTTTGATACTGAATAGAAAAGAACCTTGCTTAAGTGGAATCAAAGTCCATGGATGGCATCAGATGTTCCTCTTTATTTTAGGGAGTTTGGGCTTGCATAGAGCTCCATTGCCCAGCTCCTCTCACCAAATTACCTCTGTGAAAACGTAGGAGACCTGGTCCTAGGAAAATGCAGGTTCTCTCCTCCTTCCTCTCCTGCCCTGAGTCCCCACCCCAAAGATCTGTTTTGAGGTTTGGATTTCAATCAAGTTACCAAAAAAAAAGGTGGAGGAGGGAAGGAGACGAGGAGACAGTTACTTGACCACTTTGCTTGTGCTTTTTCTTTTTCCTTCTTGTGTGTTTTGTTTTACAGCACCAGCTGCTGTCTGCTTCCCATTGTTCTGCCCACACCATCCTGTTTGGATCTGATTTGGGTGGTGTATGTGTGAGGGAGAGGGTCTCAGGGAAAGCTTCGTGCCTCTGTTATTATCTGATAGCTTAAAAAAAATTAGAACCATATATGGGCTCACACTCACAGCTAAGAAAAGGAAACTTCACCAGCTTTTCCACAGCTTTCTTGTTTTGGGGGAAGATATCTGGTATCTAGATGAATACACAGCCTGAACCAATGCCAACTGCTTGTAAGAGCTTCTAGGGTTTTTTCAGTCATTCTTTTCTACTCGCTACATATATTTGCTATTTGTCCATCATTAATATTTCCTTTGTAAGTTTAAAAATATTGTAAGTTGATATTTTACTTTTAATCCAGTTGGCCAAACTCCATCACAGGACCACAGGCACACCCAGTGCCCGGGGTGATGTGCCAACACCAGCCCCTGCAGCTCCTGGGTGGGAGCAGATGCTGCAGCAGAGCTCCTTCCATCCCAATTTCCACTTCAGGAAATACAGGCCAGGGGGGATCTGCTGTGACGGAAATGCACTGGGGGTGCCCAGCGTGAGAGACCTGCAGCAGGGCACCCTGCCTCTGCCATGTAGGCAGATCCTCAGGTACTCCCAGACATCACAGGATTTGATGATCTGATTTTTTAAAAAATTCTTTATTAAAAATTTATTAACTGTTTGTGTGACACTTCTGATTGTAGTCCAGTTTAGGCAGAGAGTTTTTTTAATACATGACATGCTTTAAGCAAATGCTTTTTTTAGGCTGGAGCTTTTTAGCAAAATGCACAAATTCAGTGTTTTATCTGGCAGATAAGATTCACCTGAAAGTACATATGAGGGAGGCTCTCCAGGGGTTATTGGGGAACAAAAGGAATGCTGGACCATATAGGGTAGGGCAAAGCAGGACAGGATAAGACTGGCAAGAAATCTATATATTAGAGAGGAACACATAAAAAATCACTGGTTACAGAAAGATTATACAGCTGAGGACTTTATTGACAGATGTCGTTGGGGATTATTTTAATGTACCTAAACAATAATAACAAACCCCTATAAATATTTGAATGGCATCGAGGCTTATTTATTTATTTGTTTGTTTGTTTGTGTGGGACTCCTGCAGAGTTCTCCCTCCAGCTGTGTCGGCTCAGGGCCTGTGTGGCTTGGGCTTTGGGTAATTCTACACACAACACAGCATTATTTAGGGCCCCAGGCACACCTCCCACCACATTAGAATCAGACTGAGTTCTCACAGGTTATGTTGCGGGCCTGGAAGTTACAATCCTTGAAAGGTCTTTCCCCTTCCCCCCTTTTCGTGGGCATTTGCTCTTTTTTGTCATCTGGATTCAAAAATGAGGACGTGACTGAGTCGAAGCCCAAATCCCACCAAGTTTCTTTGCTGTGTAGCCAAAAGCTGCCCAACTCTCCTTCCCTCTCCTGTGTTTTGCCTGTAATGATAAATTTCTCAGCTCCTTGTTTCCGCAGATGGAGGCAGCACATTGAGCTGCGAGACCAGAAGAACAAACCAGCAGCCCCCAGACCGCGGCACACGAGCGGCCTCTGCCCTGGACCTCTGGTTTCTCAGCTCTAGACTCAATTCCACATTTCAGCTGCTCGACTTCAGACTCCCGGGAAGACGTGAAGCCCTTGAGCCCTTGAAGGATGGGAGCCACTTGACCACTCCTCTTCATTTGAATGCTTGTTTATCTTCCCTACTTTTTCATGCTCTAGACTATTAATAAGGTAAGGAAGTACTTCTCAGGCTGCACAAACACTGTCCTGTTTGCTGAGCTCCTTCTGAGGCACAGGCAGAAATCATCCAGTGTGCACACCAGCTGGGTTTTTGGGGGATGCTGAGCCCAGGATTCAGAGCCTATCCATGGAGAATAGAGCTTCTTGAGTTTATATTTTCAGGAATGCCTGAGGGCTGAAAGCGAAGCCACCGATTAATGTGCATTTGGAAGGAAAGGCCTATTAGCCACCTCCAAACACACTCGTGCTGTGAACGAAAGAGGAGTGACTGGAGGAGAGTTTGACTTGACTGGAAATGAGGTGGGGAAAAGAATAACAACAAAAACATAAGGTAGGGCAACAGTTAGTTCAGAGAAGAGGCTTATAGAGGGTTGAGTTTCATTTTAGGGTTCTGATTTATCTGAGCTGAGCATGGCACCAGCTGAAATTCAGACTGAAAGTAGGACACAAACTTAATTGCAAAACCAGCTGAAACCACAGGATGCAGTCACAGAAAATTCTCACTCATTTGAGGCTGGCATAGGGTTTCACTGAGCTTCAGCAGGAGGTTTTGGGGGCCCCAAAATAGATTCAGGGAGTTAAAATTCAGTTGCTTTCCCAAATTCAACCCTGGACTAGCAGAATTACTGAAGGGGGTGATTAGAGAGCATCCACACAAGTGGGAGTGACGGCTGGCTGGCACACTGCTTGTCCACCTAACAGTGAGATTTGTAGGGGATGTGTTGTAACTGTTGGTGTAAACAGATGTGGTCATCCTAAAATACCTCTGTCCAACACCATGGCAATGAGTGACACAGAAAACCGAAGGTCAACAGCTGTTTCTCTTGCAAAAAAAAGTGACCCAAGAGCCTCAGACCTGCGGAGACTGGGCAGCCACAGCTCTCACACTGCTCTTCTAATTGTCAACTGCTGATGGCTGATTCCTGGAAATAACCAGGGGGAGAGAGAGGTCTGTGCCTGACATGAACAGACTTGTGGTTGCATTGAAAAGCCAAAACAACAGCTTAGAGCTGCTCATTCCAGTAGCATCGCTGCCTCGCCTGACACCGTGTCTGTGCTGCTCCCTGAGAGAATATTTTCTGCTACAGACATTCATCCCGCTTTGGATTTCTCTCCTGCTGACACTATTCTGGTTTCCTCTATGAAGGCAGACTCTGTCTGGCTCTCAGCAGCCTGAAGCATATTTTTCCCTGTCTTGGATGCAGACAGGAATCCTGTGGGGTGGGTCACGGCTCAGGAAGGTGTAGCACAGAGGGACTCCCTTGCTCTGGTGCTCACCCTGAGTTACCTTCACCTTGCTGTGACTCCTTCATGGCCATGGGGGCAGGGACATGCAGGGGAGGAGCTGCAGAGGTTTTGCTTCTTCACAGCATTTTGGAAACCAAAAATATCTGAGACTGGGAGACATTGCCTTCAGCTCTAAACTGTGCTCTCCTTGGGTATCCTGAAGGCATGGGATCTTCAGGAGGCCTGATGCTGTGCTGGGGGAAGCTGAGGATGTGATGCAAAGCCTGTTCATACCAGGACAGCAGTTGCTGCTTCGCTGAGTGGGGTTTGGGGCAGCAGAGAAGTGAATCCTATTACTGGGATAGGCTAGCCATTGAAACAGGATTTTCTGGTGCCTTTGGCATTTGGAATTAATGGGTGTGAAGCTTCTTTTCACTTCTGCTTTTCATGTGCATGGTTAGTGCGATGCACGTGTGGTGTGGAGTTTGGCAATCGGCAGATTTCCCCATCAGTTTGGGTTTGTTTCTCTGATTTTTACAAGGGATGAACAGCCTACCACTTCAGGGCAAAGCAGACAGCAGTGTATCAGTGGAGGGAAATCCAAGAAAAATAGTATCTGAATACTATTTGTCTCTCAAGTACATGTAGGCATTTATTATTTCTGAAGTCTCTCTCATCAGTCGGACATTGAACAGTCGTGACAGCTGTTGCAAGTTACTGTCCCCCAGAGTCCTTTCACACAGTTTAGAGTTTGCTTTTTTAAATCCACCACAAAAAAATCCCAGCATTATCTCCCTGTCCCCACAAAGGCAAGTGGGAGCCTCCTGGGAAAACGCTGCAGACTCCGGGGAGGTGGAGAGGTTTGGCAGAAGGGGCTGTTTGGGTCCTCTCTGCCTTACCATGGGTTGAGCGATGAGACCCCAGCTCACACTGCCAGAGGGGCCCCTGCTGAGATCCACAGGAGATGAGACAATGGTCATTTCATTAAAACAAAACCAAGGACCAAGTGCAAACAATGACCCACAGCTCCAAACCTTCTGAACCGTCACCCCGGGCTGCCCTGAGGATCCTTGAGTTGGTGTTCGCAGGGTTGCGCCTTGTTGACACCTCCCACTCTGCTGCTGGGAGCTGGGAAGGCCACAACCAAGTTGGCTTTCCTTCCCAGACCATCTGCCTGTAACAGGGAAGAAATACTGTCTGTTTGTTTAGGTAAGATATTAGTCTGCCCCTGGAGCTCCAGGTCACTGTAAATGTAACACAAGCCCTATTTCCTGTTAGGAAAAGGGAAAAAATATGCCTGTGAATTGTCTCTGATGTGCTGCCAATTGTCAGGGAAAATTCAATTTGGTGGAGAGTTACTGTGCTCTTAAAGAGCTGCACTGGGGATGGAGATTGAGGGCAGCTGATCTTGCCAGAAATGGGAGATTTGTCTTTGATTTCCATAAAACCAGGATGGTGACTGGTTGCCCAGTCTGCATGGCACGAATGGCTCCAGGGGGAGGCTGAAGCAGTGGCCCAGGCTAATGGGACCGTAGTGGGACACGAGAGGACACCTCTGCATGGCTGAAGGAGGGCTGGGCAGGGATTTGGGATGAGGCTGGCAGGTGCTGGGGCAAAGCTTTCTGTCAGTGTCCTGCCCTGGTAAAGGAGAAATGGGCTTTTCTTGCTGCCTTGCCAAAAAGCCAGACCAGAAGAGACAAGGATTTGCTCTGTGTGCGTGATGCACACATGTGTTCACTGCTAAGCCAATAAAGCAAATATGTGACCTGCAGAATGACCCAAAGCTGCTACAATAAATAGTGCTATAGATCACTCGTGTATTTCGCTTTCTTCTGCATTTCCTGTAGCAAGGCCAGCTTCAGCTGTTGTGTAAGCAGCAACATGTGGACAGGTGAACTACAGCCACCCATTTGGTGTCTCTTATGGCAGAAGCCATCCCCCACCCCCTCCCAAAATTGGCAACAAAATGGGTTTCCCTTTTTTTTTAATTATGTTTATTGCAAAGAGTACTGTTTTAACTTAGAGCTGGATAAAAGTCCACTGCACTTAGATAAAGCTGATGTACATCATGTTGCTTGGCCTCCTCCATAGGCCTTGTCTCCAAAAACATTCATCTGCAAAGTTTTCCGTGGCAAAGAAATATAGAAAAGTCTATGGAGTATGTTTGTGAAATTGCCCATATGTTAATTGGATATCAGAGGTACTTTGGAACCTGGCATTCTCACTGTGTCCACGTGCCAGTGTTGCACCTTCCACAGAGGGAACATCTAAACCATGTTAGCATTAGTGGCAGAGGAATTGTTAAATAAAAGCTGTATAATCCCTAAAAAGATTTAATCTTTATTTAGCTTACTACTGCAGCAAGGAAAGCTTGTAGCTTCTCCATCAGCCACTGCAGTGGCTGTGAGGGTTCAGTGTCCCTCCCTGTCCCTCTCTCAAATACTTGCTGAACTGTCCTTGGCTTCTGAAAGCCCTGATTACTTGATGATTTCTGTCCTGTTCCTTCAGCCCTTTGCTGGCTGCCTCCTAAACACCTGCCTGCATTAGGGTCCTCATGCTTTCCCTTTTTGCATCTATATGTATATATAATTCCTATATACATACTTTATGCACATTTTTATACACACATTTTATATATGTATGCTAACACTGACAGAAAGAAGTGATTTGGCATCAGTTTTGCACTAAATGAAGGTGGGGTATTAACAAGGAAGCGAAGTGCTGGGAAAGGCCTCTCCATCTCCTTTGCCTGTGTTCTGAAATCTCCTTTAGAGATGGCTCCTTCTTTCCAGTCACCCTAAATCCTATTAATCCCTTTTTTATTTTAGTCAATTGAAAAAAATGTCATCATTGCTAAGGAAGTTCGAGATCTACTTTGAAAGGGTAAAATGGACTTAATCTGGTTCTTGTGTGATAAATACATTTTAAGCTCCTTGGTCTGTCTGCACCAAGGATGAGAAAATGTAATGCTTTAAAATCGATGTGAGGGGCAGATCTTTTAATGTGCTTTCTAACCTACTGCTCTAAAATACGTCCTACATTTAAAAATGTGTATTTACAGTACGGTTTTTAGCATAGGTGGGCATATCTGAAATACCCAGGCAAAAAGTGACTGCTACTACAGCGTCATGAACTGTTGGGAAAAATAGCTATTACTCACCAAATCTAGTATCCAGTTCCTGGGGAAAAGATATTTTCTCCTGAAAGCACCTGCAGGGTAAAGTTTATTCCCCTTCTGTCAGTCTGAGTAACAAAGTAAGGATGCTATAATAAATGATGGCAGGGACTGAAAAGAGGTAAGAGGATGGAAAAGAAATCATTAACCCACTGCACCAACTCTGCTGTGCCTGAGAACAGGCAGCAGACACCCGAGTGCAGCATGTCTCTTTTACCCCAGGTTTATCTCCTCTTGTTTGTGTTGCGTGGGGTTTTCTGCTTTATCCAGCAGCTCTGAATCTTGTCCCCTGTGTGATGAGCCTCAGGCACAGCGGAGTGCCCACCTTCATTTCCTGCAGAAGTCAGAATTTCCTGAAAACCTGCCTGTGCCCCTTCCCTGGCTGCCAGGAGAAGAGCTGAACAAGGTTCCCCCAGTGTCACTGAAAGGAGCCAGCAGCTCTCTGCAGTTTATTATTCGTGCTCTTAAGTGTGACCTGGAAATTCGTATCCTTGTAGAACCAGCTGCCAGCTCCTTCCATTCCTACAAAGCCACTCTTCTTCTCCCCTTGCCCCTCCCTCACTGTCTGTCCAGAGACATGAAAAACCAACAGCGTGAGTTCATGCTCCTGACAAGATGAGCACTGTCAGGAATATACAAGCTGTGGTTTTTCCTTTCTGCGTCCTGAAAGTGGAGAAAAAAGACCTTTGATGTATCTGAAGTTCTGTTATTCTTTTTCCTTCTTTCAGCTAATAAAAGGTGTCATTATATTATCACACTTGTGTCCCTTCCATGTTTATCCTGGCCCGTATTCTGCTCTGCAACAACAAGAACATAAAACATCCCATGAGAAACTCTAGGTTAAGTTTATTTGACTTTTTTTTTTTAACCTATGTTGTAATCAGGATTGTTTTGCTAACTTAGTTCACTGAGGTAGTTTTTGGTAAAGGCTAAGATTTGCTTAAGTGGCCAGAAAGAAAATACATATGACTGGTTTATGCCTTGCCACCCTGAATTGTAATGTTTTGTTTATTATGACTTTGGGCATGTTTTATTGGTGAGTGGAGAGGTCACAGCCTCGCATTTGAAACCTGTATTTGTGCTTTATGGGTTCTGGGATTTGAAACCACAAGCAGTCACTGAACTTTTTGGCTGCCTTAGGTAACTGTGACCAAGTGCCAGACCAGGTCCCCTCCGTGCTCAGCCTGCCAGGAGGAAGTGTGACATTGGCCTGGGATGGGAGGTCTCCAAAAGAGCAGATGAGGCTGAAATAGCCCCACCACAGTGTACTCTGCTCTCCTGTCTCCCTCCATCCTCATTCCAGCCTCTTGCCCTTTTTAATGTTCTTAAATGTTCTTTCTAGTCAGTCTTTTCTTTTGGAAATCAATGCATTTGGAAATGAATGTGTGTTCATATCCTACATAGAAAATATGTCAAAGATAAGCCTGACTTCTGTAGTGGTGGATGCAATTGTAACAACTCAATACAAAAGACTCTTCACACTGCAAATGGAAAAATGGGTTTGGGATTGTCCAGCGCTTTGTATTTCCACAGAAATTGAAGCCTTCACTTCAAGAGGGTTTTTTTACCTTGCCTAAACCAAGTTATCTCTTGAAGTGTAGAACTAATACATCAGAAGTACAATGAAAATACACAATCTTCTTGCAAATATGTGTATTTTTTATTTTACTGTCTGTAGTTTTTGACCTTATTTTTGTCGTGGCCATTGAGTAAATATATATACATTTTTCTTATTTACTTCATGATCCAGCTTTAATATTTTTACAGTTTCTCCAGAATAACTCCAATAATTCGTAGCTCATCCCTGAGAGAAAAGCAGTTGCTGAAAGCCCCCCCGGGGAAGGGATCCCCCACTGGCTCCACGAGGGCAGGTACTGATGGATGCACCGGAGAAGTGTCAACCTGACGAGGAGAATGAGGAGTCCTTTGGAAGGTATTGACAGATTTTTGGTACCAGTAACTTTGCCACTGGTTTCAGAAGCACACCAGAACTGAAAGCCAAGCAGCATGCAGTCACATGGAAGAGCAAGCAGCAATGTTTGAGTGAATGAAGCAAACAAGGCTAAAAGCAGGGCCCTTTCCTGGACTTCAGAATGAGGAAGAGATGAACCAGAGAGGAACAGGCATAAGAACTGCTGTCTCCTGAGAAGGTATTGGGGAATTTGGGATGCAAAGGAAACATGGTGTAGTACTGTGCAACGAAAAAAGCCGCTTTTGTTTTGTTTTGTTTTGTTTCTTGTACAGATCGGGATATTTTCCCATTTGTTCCAGTTCTCTCTGCCTGACAGTGGGCGCCTGCCCCTCAGCCCGCCCTGGGAACGCTCTCCCCACAGTCAGTGTACGTTGGCAGCAACTTTGCTTTCCTCCCTGAGAACATCCCACTGCCACCAGCAGCACTGGGAGAGTGTGGCTTGGTTTGTTTGCCTTACCCCCCAGAGGAGGCTGTTCCCGAAAATGCTCACAACTGATTCTCACTTCAGGTACCTTCCTCCTGTGGGTCCTGTGGTCTGTGGAGTAGGAACAGCACACCAAGCCATTCCTGCTGGTGCCCACAATGAAACAGTAGAAAATCATGCAACAATTGGCATCTCAGTGGAGAAGGAAGGAACAGTGGTACCCTCTCTTTATCAAACCAAGCCCTGGAGCTCAGCTCTGGCACTTGTGTACTGCAGATCACTCATCACTGGGGCTTTCCCCCCTCCTGTTTGTGCACACTTATTTACTCCACTCTTTTTTTAATTCCATTTTGGGCCAGATCCTGCAAGCACCAGCTGACATAATTGTGCAATCAGTTCTTTAGTGTCCAAAAGTGCATGTGCTCTGTGGCAAAGCAGCATCTGCCTCCAGTCCCAGCTGAGCTCTGGGTTCTCCAAGGCAGAGCTCTCAGCTGTGTGAACGTGTGAGGATGGCCTGGGAGGGGACCAAGCTCTCGTCCCCTGGGTAAATTGGCTTGCACATTAAGTGGAAACTTTCATTATTTACCAACTGGTCAAAATGACTTTGCTATTGACATAGGCTTCATTATGTCAGCCATTCCAGTCTCTGAAAACATGGGCATAACAAAGAAAGAGTGGTGGCAGGGAGGGGGGAAATTCCATTTCTTCCTAAATTGAGTGGAAACATCTTCAGGAAAATTAAAGAAAAACCTGAGAGAAGGAGAAAAGCAAAAGAATTAACTATAGCCAAAGCCACTTTCCTTTTTCAATCTCCCTTCCAACATGCTCCTGGTAAAATCATTACAAAGGCCGTTTATTTTTAAAATTGAAAGATTGGGGAGAGTCATAATGAGATATTATGTGTAAAAGTTGCACATAAATTTCCTTCTGTCATATTTTGGGCTCGCCTAACGCATCCCCTTGGCAGGCCTGGGGGAAGCTGATCGCTTTAGTATAGATTGTGTGTGCTTCAATAATATTGCCCAAGGACAGAGCTACTGGGTGGCTGAGTTGGCTACATACTGATTTAAAAATTAGCTGGGCTTTTATTTGCCACAGTAAATTGCTCTCAAAAAAAAAAAAAAAAAAAAAAAAGGAACTTTTAAACCAGAATGAAGCCGGAGGTTTGAAGCAAGACCCTTCTTTCCTTTCTTTTTTGGGAATGCAATTTTTTTGCTCACTGGAGAGTTTTGTGCTCTCTCAGCTTTACAGGGAGTGAAAGGCGAGGTGGTGGTGGTGTGTGGCACAGAGATGCCCAGTGCTCAGTACTCTCTGGAGTCCTTCCTTAGGGCTGCCCTGCGCAGATCCCAGGGATGTGGAGCTGGACAGTTGTCACACAGCACCCTGCTCTTGCTCTCGGGTCAGACACATCTTGCACCCCTGGGTGAGTGTAAGGACCCAGGATGCTTTAAATTTCTTACAGAAGAGTCCTGGAATGTTTTTGTTACTGTTTTTGTGATTAGTGGAGTTTGAGATTTACTGTCACATCTGCAGCCTGGGGTTCGTGTCCCTGCTCTGAGCCGTGGAATTGTCCTGAAAGCCATGAGGGTCATGCCTGGTTTTTCTGCTGAATTTGGTGGGCCCTGATGAGGATTTTATTTCTTTCTTCATATTTTATTTTCATTGTCCCCATCTCTCTGAGGTTTTTGTGCTTCCAGGAACTCAGCTCCGGGATCTCCACAGCTGCCAAGAGCTGGGACATTTCCTTTTCCTGTCCTTTCTTGGTCTAAACCAAAAATTGGTCTTCAAGGAGGCAAAGACCATCAAAGAGCATAAGAATAAATAGTAATTCATACCAGTCTTTGCTAATATGCTTAATTTAGAGCTCTGGAGTCCAAGTCCTAGCCACATTGCCTCTGTATTCCATTTTTTGTGAAACATTTGACCTATTTACTCACTTTTTGACCCAGCAGTCTAAGAAATATAAGATGGAAAAGACATGACCAAAATGAGAGGTTTAAATAAATAGCTTTTAGTGTGGGAGAAGGCCAAATTCATTGTAAATGTAAACATGTATTTTTGACAAGAGCCAAATCTGTGTACCCTCATACTTTGGGCAACTGTGAGTGAATATGAGCTTTACATCCAGTCTGTGTCTCAGTCCTGTGCCAAACAAAAACTGGAACTTGGAAAGCCAATACTTTAGCTTAGATTCAGAGAAACACACTCTGAACGAAACCTCCCAAGCTTGTCCCATTGGGAATTATAGTTAATTAAATTAAGACTTCAGTCTTCTTCACTGGTATCTTCATCTCTGGGTAGCGGCCTTGGGCAAGGTTGAAAGTGAAACTTGCTTCCTTTGCTTCAAGGCAGCTTTGTCTCAAATCGACTCCCGAATCCAAAGCTCCATGTGCAGCTAATAAAGCTCCCTCGGCACAAGCTGCCCTGGCAGCATTTCTGAATGCCCCGTTCCTGCAGGGATCCCGGCCTGCTTTCACCTGGTGTGAATTGTAAGGGAAGGCACCGGGGTTTATTAAAGGGTTTGTGTTGCTAACGTGTCGTACATCACGCCGTTAATTAAGAGCAGTTCCTTGTCCCCGGCTGGGTGGCTCCCCAGCTCTGCCAGCGTGCACACATTACCCGTGCCTCCCACCCCTGCGGGACTGACGGCACCCCAGAGACGCCCCAGCCTCTCCAGCGAATTCGACTGCTGAGTCTCCAAACCCCAGGAATTAAGGAAACCTCTGCGCTGGGCTCTGCTCCCCTTGTAATGAGGAGCAGCGGGAGCGGGGCGAAGCGGAGTGCGGCGGGCCGTGAGTTCCCAACCACAGCCCACACAGCGAAAATGTCTTCTTTCTGGGACAATCTGGAGGAACCTCACGGGGATCGGGCGGGTTATATATGTATGTATATACACGTGCATGTAATAATAATAATTATCCTTATTAGCTCTCAAAATCCATTGCTTTCAGGACTGGTGGGAGGGTGGAAATCCCAGCCCTCGTGTGGCCCTGGGGGCACTTGGAGCCCGATTCCAGGGGCCGCTGCCTGCAGCAGGATGTTCTCCCCCTGCAGCTGGGGCTGGACAGGTAAGCTGGGCACATCCTTTGTCTCTGTTTTCTCACTGTGTAGCACATGGGAACCAGTTGCTTTTGTAACATTCTCCACCCAGCTTTGATCCCGCAGCAGCTGTTTCATTTACCCAGGGTAGTCCAAGAAGCAGCATAGGCTCACCTAACAGCCCCCTAAATTTCTGTGCTTCTCACCAGTGCTCCTCTCTCCAAGCTCCTGAGGATTAGGGACACAGAATGGGATGCTGGATGGTTATTTTATCGAGAGTAACAATACTATCCCTCAGACTGAGCCATAAGGTATAATTAGAGCTGTTCAGGAATTTTGTTGTTAAAAGTCTTTTGGTTGGAAAATGCCAATTCTTTAAACAAACCTTTTGGAATAAAGTGGAAGGTTTCTAGTGTCAAAGAGGAACAAATTCTGGAATAACTACTAGCCCTGGGTAAAGGAGAGCTGTGTTCCAGTCCCAGTTCCAGTGAAAGTGCAGGTTACCTGCATAACCAAACCAGCACTGTAAAACAACACTGAAGGATTCTGTGCTCTCCTGGTGCACAGGCAAACTGTAAAGCAAGGGTTTCAGAGGTCTGCCCTGACTGTGCAGGGATTCTTGACTATTTCTTATATTTCAGGAAGCACAACCAAGTTTAAGGACTCTCAAAAATTAGAACATTTCTTTAAAAGGTGATACTGAAATTGTGTGCAGGAGGGATAACCTTCAGCTCTTGCTGAAGTGACCCCACCACTGGGGAGGGCAGGGCAGTTCATAGATCACAGAATTGTTTAGGTGGAAAAAGAGCTCCAAGATCATCGAGTCCAACCATTCCCCCAGCACTGCCAAGGCCACCTCTAAACCATGTCCCCAGATGCCACAGCCACACACCTTTTGAATCCCTCCAGGGATGGGGACTCCACCACTGCCCTGGGCAGCCTTTTCCAGTGCTTGACAACCATAATATCCAATCTAAATCTCCCTGGCACAATTTGTTAGGGGAAGACCCAAATCTCTTCAGTCACAGGCAGTCCTGGATACCAAAACCATCTCACAATTAACAGCTGGCACAATCATTGCATTGCTAACTCAGTAATGACATTTACACAAATCCCACACTCCCCTGGCTACCAAGAACAATTGAGACCATCAGGAAGATAAAAGTGTTGTGTTGGAGGTGGGATGTCTGACCTAACAGGCCGTCAGCCTGCACCCCACAGACAGCAGCTCGGGGGTGAGCCCCGCTTTGGTACCCAGCACTGCTGTGTCCAACCCTGCCCGAGTGGGGCACTCCCAGGAGCAGCTGCAGGGGCAGAGCTGCGCACACCCTGTAGGAACACTGTGCATTATAGGATATAACAAATCAACCGGAGCAGACAACCGTGCCACACGCTTCTGTATGTCCACTGAGCTCACCTCCGGAGCTGCAAAGGAAAGAAAAGGCATTTTATTTTTTATTTCAATAAAGAATTTTGCTGTTGCTCAAGGACTTTGGTTTGTTACATGATTGCTGCTTCAGTGAAATTTGCCCAGTTCTCTGGGAAAGGCTGGCTTTGATGAATACTCAGATTTGAAGGAATTCTGGAACAAATTATTGAACCAGGACTTTTCAACATTCTCATAAAGAAAGCTGTGTTTCTCATTTGAAGGTGACTTGCTAATTTGGAATTGGAATAGTATTTTCTTTAGATAGGAAATAGTCCAATTCTGAAATAGCAATGTTCTGAATCTTTATATATCTCTATTAACCTGATATCATTATGGAATGTATAATTTACAGTTATTATGGCAAAGGAAAATATTTGAGATAATTCCTTCTAAAACAAAAATCTGTTGAGAGAAGTGATTCAGAAATTTCAAGAAGCCTTGAACGTAAGAAAATCTTTTCCCTTCTCTTTCAAGTACCATTTGCTTGAATGTCATTTAATGTTGGTTTTACATTTGGCTGCGTTTCCTCTGTTTTAAAGACTTTTAGTTTGCATTAAAAAAAAAAGCTTGGAAATCCATGCAGTGGCCACTGAGGACTTGCACTATTGAAAAATGTTGCTGGGAGCTAGAGATCCAAGAAATCAAACACAAGAAAACCACTCCTGGGAGTCCAGAAATAGGAAGAATGAGTAGATCAGGGATTTACTGTTGCTGGGGCCTGGACATTTGATGTCAAGGGATGTGGAATATGGATGTCAGGGTTTAGGGACACTGGAGCAGAGGATGAAGCCACTAGTGATTAGAAGGATAATTGTACCAGGACAGAGAGAAGAAAAAACTAGAAGGAAGGGGAGTTTATTGGTAGCAGTTTGTGTTGGTGCTGTAAGTCTAAGGGGACTATGAGTATGGGCTAACCCATGGTCAAACAGCAACGCCTGCTTTAATGCTTTTTTGCCCCCCGCCCTGACTGTTTATTAGCAATGTCTTTAAAATAATAAAATATGAGTTGTCAGTTTATTCAGGCTAAATTTTAACATGGACTTCTGTGCAAAGGGAGAACCACTTCTGAGCTAAAACCAGGTATGAACTCTGCAACCCTTTGGCTTGTCTTTGTAAACTTTCACTTTTAGGAATTACCTCTTTCATTTTCAGGTGCTCTTTGTGATGCCAGGGCATTGGTTCACTAGTGTGGGTTCCCTAACAATATTTAGGAAGCAAGGGACAGACCTTTAAAGAAAAGACGCCAATGCACGCACCAGTTACCCACACTCCAGCTTTTAGGAAAGTTTTTGCACCAAGCCTGTTCTGACTTATATAGATTTTTGCTCTAGATTTTAGTCAGAAATGGAACTCTGTAAACTTGAGTCTATCCTGAACTGTACATCTGAAGGAACAGACTCGGAATTTTAGTCTGCAGCTGATACTTGTGGTTGTGTCCACTGTTATCTGAAGACCAAATTGCAGTTCATATGTGAATACCCTCTTAGCATGCAGAGATTTAGCATGAGCTTTTTTGCAATAAATCCCCAATGCTTGGTTTAACATGTTATTTTTAAACTTGGAAACAAAATCATCCAAGTTGCATATTCACAGACATAAAAAACGAGGCATTTCATACATGCACCTGTATTTTCAGCAGTGTCTGTGCATTTGCCCACCCTGTTTTGTGAGGAGCTCTGCAGGGGGGGCTGTGCAGAGGGGCAGGTCTGCAGAGCACAGCCCCTTTGGGAACATCTTCACTGCCCCGAGCACGGGGACCGGGGGCACTTTTGGTGCGTGCAATTAACCATCCCAAAATTCTGACGACAAAGGGGTCGTTATGCCCCTGGAAACGTTTGCTGTATGAATATTGTCCTTCCCGGTTCAGCAGTGCATTATTCTCCTCGCCTTCTGCAGAGCCATGGAGCTGCCCCTGCTCGTGCTGCTCCGGGCTGGGCCAAGGGGCACGGGGCTGCAGCAGCTGCTCCGCTCTGAGCCAAGGGCAGCACCAGACAGGGAGAGCAGAGGGGCTGCTGTCTTCTGCCAAGGGTAGGGCTAAGCAGCTGCTTTGTATTTTCAGATGAACAAAAATGCTTGGTTAACTGCTTCGCTGCCGAGGTGCAGGGGCTGTGTAACGGGAGGGTTTCTGGCCCGTGGGGTAACTCAGGGTCATTCTCCTTTTGTTCTGGGTAGTGCCTGACAGCAGCCAGGACAAACCCTCCTGTCACAGATGGAGTGATTGCAGGACAGTATTCAAACAACTTTATCTTCTCTTTATTGCATTAAGTGTGCCCATATGTGCAAGAATCTTCCCTTAAAAGAACATTCTTAAGATTGCAAATGCTCAAAGGCTGGGAAATGCCAATGGAAAATATGTTCTCTGATCATCCTTAATTGTATAAAATAAAACTTATAATAGGATGAGGTGGAAGAGACCTTAAGATGTTATCTAGTTCTCTGTGACTCAAGGCAGGATTAGCTCAATCATCCAACAGTTGTTAAACATGTTCTTTAATGTCTCAAGTTCTCCTGATTTTTTCAAAAGAACTGTGGCTTCTTGGGATCCTGGGGAGGTTGCATTTAAACCTGTCCAGAACTGAAGCTCTGCATCTTATTATGGAGATGGGAAGGTGATTGAGGAAACTACTGTTAATTAAAAGAAAAGTTAGATTCCTCTATTTTGAGTAAGCGTATCGGAAGTGAGACTGAGAACATTTTACTCTTCAAAGAAAATGCAGCCTGGAGAAAGTGATAAAAATTACTAGGGTAGAAGTTGAACCCTCTGTAGTATATTTACATCCAGTGTTGTTCCTACTTTACTGATGCTAAAGGTAATTAGGAAGAGGCAAATCTAGAGTCTGAAGGTGTTGTGTCTGATGTGTTCTCATGTACTAATAAAAGAGATGGTGTAGGGGAGGTGCAGTTGCAATCTCAAAAAGGGGTTCTAGAGGAAGTGGAAAAGCAAATATTCATGCTCCAGGCTCCACTATAAAGGGAACAAAGTTCATGAGACTGTGAAGTGCCAGAAACCAGCCCAGGGGGAAGGTGCTGGAGAGGCAGCTTGTGTGGCCTGTGGGTATGGAAGAAGTTCTGACCTACTGGCAACTCTCCTCCTTAGCTGCTGGGAAACGTGGGACACGAGTCCCTCCTGGGGGACAGCACGGGAGCCCTGAGCTGTGTGGGGCACAGGTCTGTGGTCACTGAGCTCCTGACACTCGGTAGGAAATCAAATGGGTCTAATTGGGCTGTGAAATACAGTGTGTGAACTTCGGGTGTCTGTGAGGTTGGGTGCTGACAGGAAGCCCTACAAAGACTGAAGACTGAAGATGGGAAGGAAACATTTGCTTAAAATATGATGTGAGGAAATGGGACAGCCTTCACCCCCATGGGCATGCAGCAGGGAATCATGAAACACCAGGTTTCAAGTATTTGCATTTATCTCCAAAATGTTGCCATGTGCACCCTGAAGTGTAGGGCAAGACCTGCTGAATTCTAGACAAAGACAAGGCAATTAGAGAATGATCCAACTGCAGTGCTGAAGGCCTGTGCCTTGTCTTCTGTTTATTCATAACCTTCTGTTTGAAGTAAGAGTTTAACTTGTTAAACAAACCTTTCTTATTCATAAGTCTTCCTGTCTTGAAGGAGGGAGGGGGAGTGAAGAAAGGTGAGACTGGCAAACAGGGTGAACTTTTTTTGGGGAAGACAGTGACTCTCTTTACAGAAATAGCAGCTGCTTGATGAATATGGACCCAGGAATATGTTCAGGGAAGCTGGGGGATAGAGAGCAATTACAGCCAAGTCTGGGAAACAGTACCATCCATCAGAATAAAGAGAGCTGATAGAGAAGTTCTGAGAGGACCGAAGCCACATCCCATCAGTGCCTGGTGAGTGGGCTGCAGCTGAAGGCACTGCCAAGAGCAGCTGGGAGGTCAAAGGCACGGGGCCCCAGACTCCTCTGCCTTGATCAGGGTGCAAAGCTCTCAGCGAGCAAAACTGCGAACTGCAGGAGGGGGGAAGTGGCTTCTCCTGGGACTTCACTGAGGACCTCCCTGCCCTTTACTTCAGAGGAAGCACACACTGGGCATTGCCAGCCTAAGGGAGCCGGCGTGGGTTTGGGTGAACTTGAACAACTGGCTTTGAAGCTTTGCTGAATCTTCAGATGTTTGTATGTTAGAACTTGGCCCTCAAATTAACTGGCCAAACATCCCTCACAGAAGGGGGGACTTATCACATCCAGGTCCTGACTTAAATATGGTTTAGAGCTTATATTTGCAAAATCTGATGGGTGGATGGACTGGCTTTTGAGACAGAGTTTTGGATACTCAGTGCAAACAAATCTCCATTATGTATCACTAACTTATTTTATGATATGTCTTCAGGAAAAAGAGGGGGGAAGTGATACTTGAAACATACATTTTTTAAAACAAATTTCAGTTTTAAGAAAACCTAGATAAATTATGAGTCGATTCTCCTTCAGCTATTATTTACTAGACATTTTTAGAGAATATCTATTTATTTATTGTCCTCTGAGACCACTAGAGAGGAAGGAAAATGCAGTTAGTCCATCACTTCACTGGATAAAGAGGGATGCAAACTCTTAATAAAGTATCGATGGCACCCCAAGGGGGCAAAAAGAGATTTGCCTCCCAGTGGCCCAGCTGACAGACCACAGGAGTTACTGCAGCAGCCAGGTCCTGTCAGAGACAGCAGCATGATGAGAGAAGAGGGAGCAAAACATGATTTGTAGTGGCATGCAGCGAACAAGCTAAGCTGTGTAAAAATGAATACATGAAATTAGAAGGATTAATGGGACAAGTTAGTGCAGGGCAGCAGGGAAAGTCCCCTGTCTAGGCACTTCTGCCAGGATCCACCCAGACAGGTTATTTTTTTTTAAACCTGCTTTCTTTTGTAAGTGAAATTTCATCTGGAGAGTGCCTCATGAACAGAACTCAATTCCTCCCTCCCAGCTCCACCTGGATAAGCCCTTTGAGCTTTTATATTTTTATTTTATTAAGAAAATCATGGTGGTTTTCACAAAAGCCTCATATGTTGGCTTGATATAAGGAAGGCTAATGGCATGTTAGCCATCAGAAATCATCCAGTGAGTTCATTTGCATCGAATGCTCCTCTTAACCTCATGTTGTAAATCACTTTTAAATAGCTGTGCTGCTTCACCCCAGGGCTGGCTGCAGTTCAGGACTGAGCAGAATAGTTTCTGCTTGTGCTGCGAAGGCCTTTGAAATCACTTGTGATAAAACTGCAGAGATGTAAGGTTTTACTATTTAAATCACAAAGCAGGGCCTAAATATTTCTCCACAATAACAGTTTGCTAAGGAGCACAGTCTGTTCCTTTCAAGCCAGTCCACTCCCACCTCTGAAGTTAAACAAAGCTCTGTGTGCTATATATGCAGAATTTGTCCCATTAGGTGGTTGGTTTTTTGGGTTTTTTTTAGTACTATACCTGGTTTTGATCTTGCAAAAGGCAATTACAACACTCACAAGATGACAGTCATGGCACACAACAGAAGGCTGACTAATTGAGGGAAAGGGATGATATTTGGGAAGGAAAAACAAAGCTGTGACATGTAAAATTACATATAAAGTGAGCTTTTTTTTTTCCCCTTATAAAATTCTCAACAAGTGAACTCCAGATGTCAGCATTTAAACACTGTCAGGTATTTCTTATACTAGTGTAGCATCTACAGACCCAAAGGGAAATCACAGGTGCTACACACTCCTAACCTGGGGGGCACAGTGTGCATTGAAGAGGAAGATGAGTTAGAGAAAGTGAAGACCAGGAAATATTGACATACTTTGGTAGTTTCTTTCTCTATTTAAATATAAAAAGTTGCAGCTAACGTCGACTGATCAGTATTTAAGATGATGTAGAGGTTGGTCCCAGGGAAAAAGATAAAAATTAAAGAGGCAAAAACAAACCTTGAAGTCTACAGGTGCAGTGACAATCCACTCGTGTTCTACTGAGGGAGAACCCTTCCTAGGTGGACATCAGAATAAGCCCAGTTATCTTCAGTGTCAGCTGTTGTCACTGCTTTTTGGTGGGCTGGAGCTCCATGGACAGGTCTACACATCCATCCTGCTCCTTCTTGCAGGAGAAACATCATTGTCCTGCAGGTAATAGTTTGGGTAACATCACCTTGAGAGGGGAAGTAGCTTCTTTGCTGGGCTGGGGAAGAGCTGGGAAGAGGCATGTGAGGGTGTTGCTCTATGCTGGCTCTGACAAGCATGTGTGATCTTTTAATGGATTTTTTTAATCTGTTTTACATGGCTTACCATTTTTCTTGATCTAGAAGAAAACTCAAGTCAGATTTGGAGGTCTTACTCCTTCTTTTTCTCCTTATGTCTTCAACAAGAGAATGGTTTGTACCTACTAAGGGGAGATTGCCTAAAAGGGATTTATTGAGCAGCTTGAGGAATTTGTAAGCCTTATATTCCTAGAGTCCTGTCTGAGGAGATACTGGCATGAAACCTTAGATAGATCCACTGGGAATGTTAGCTTTCTTTCCTACTTGATCTGATGAGGTTTTATTGAGTAACGCAAGGCCTTCCTCCCCTGCTCATCACTGCCGTTATCCGTGGCCATGTGTCCTGATGGCAGAATACAAGGCCCTGCTTGTGAGGACCCTTCCAGGAGGGTTGTCACACCCACATATCCCCACTGGAAAACAGGGAGGCCAATGCTCAGCCCTGGCTTTTGTCAGCAGACAACTCTTGGTCTGAGTGTGAAAATACACCCGTAAGGCCAGGAGTTATCAAATGTGGCAAATGCTAACGGGAGCCTTGCTGCTAAGGAGAATTAAAGCCAACTTGGACTTGGCCAAAAAGGTAATGAGAGTCAGAGCTGGAAGAAAAAAGTAGGTGTACTTCAAAAATAATGTTTTGCTTAGACTGTTGAGCTGTGGTCAAGGGAAGGAAAAGGGACAGGGCTGTTGCTGGGAGTTTTGCTGTGACAGGGAATGTGAGCGTAGGAACATCTGGTATGTTTGGTCCTAACACTCCAGGTCTTCTACCATATCCTGCCCAGCACTGCTGAAGTAAACCAGGTGCAAGTGGTTTCAGCAGAACAGCCAAAACCACATCTTACTCAGAGAAACCGTGTCTTGAACATGAAGGCTTTGTTCTCCAGGGCCAGAGCTCCTCTCTCCCCACGGGTAGTTCATGAAAGTGTTTACAGAGGCCAGGAGCCCAAAGGAATTGAATTCAGGGTCTTGAAAGCTTTGGCCTTCACAAAATAAACCTTCAAAGGAGATTTAGAACTATCAGCAACAAAATACTTTCTATTCTCACCTATGGCAGCCCCCTCCGTTCCTGTCTCATGTTTATTTAACAATTTAAAAAATAAATCCATTGCTTTGAGCTCAGGCAATTGATATTTTTAAGTTCTGTGGTGGGGTTTTTTTCATGTACAGTTTCCATAATATTCTATATTTTCTTTTTTCTTTTGTTATTTTACTTTAACCATCATTTGCTCTTATTGGCAATTACAGCTCTTGCTTTTTTCCTTATGTTGGTAATAAGATAAGCAAGGTGAGGAAATGCTGATGACAAAACCTCCTACACTCCTCCTCTTTACCTGAGTGATCCAAATGGGTGCCTCTTTTCCACATGGAAGGTTTGGCTTAAAATAGATCCAAAAGGCCATATTTTCAAATATCAGCACTAAAGCTGTTGCTACAGTGCCTGTTCCCCGTGCTGTTAGCACTGAGTCACCGTGAGCTCCACAAAGGGTGTCGTCAGGAGGCTGTTGAAGTTTCATTTAAAAATAAATAAAACCCAAATCCCCTGGAATCTAGTTTAACTGCCCCCAAAACTGGACAAACACCAGAGCTAATTTGAACTATTTGCTCCCAATTACTCTTGTGAGTTTAGCCCCTTGCTTGCTTACTGGACAACCATGAAATCAAATGAAATATATGGAGCAGACCTACAGTTCTGGAGAAACGTCATGAGGCTTTTTTAGCTGCATCCAAGTAGTTGGATTTGATTATTATTGTCTGATGAGACTGATTGCCAGTAAAACATTATGTTGTTTCTATCCCCTCCTTGTGTGGCTGAAGCATTCCAAATGTGGGGGGAAAAGTGAAAATCAAAAGCAATTAAAAACAAACTAGAAATCCATAATGACCTCCTTATGCGTATTTTTAAAGGGAGTTCAAGCCTGCTGTTTAAACTGTATTTCCTGTCTAACAAACGGTATTATTTCTGCTATAGGTTTTTTCTCTTCTACTTTAATAAATACATAACAGAAGGGCCCTCGCAATACTTGGGTTTTGTTCCATGCCCAGGAGTGCTTACAGTCAGTCACAAACACCAGAGCACCTTAAAAATAGAAACCAAGAAGGGGAAAAAAAGGCCAATTCAAATACCTCTCTAACTGCTTCTCAGTTCAGATGCCAGTCAGGCCACACTGGAGGTGGTTCCCAGCAGCTTCCCAATGATATGTAAAACGAAAACGAAGCTTTGAGCCATCATATCTTCAGGGTTTAACTCACTTTCTCACTCAACAACAACTAACTGGTGACTGAGTGTTAATAACCCAGCTCTGTGCATGAGCTGTACAGGTTTTCAATCCAGAACAGTCCCGGCACGAAAAGCTTCTCTAACTGAGAGCATCTCTGTACCTGGCAGCATCTTCTCCTGCCACTGCTCAGAGCAGAGGCTAGACCTGGCACAGGTTTCACAGGAATAAAAGGCAGTGGAAAAAGATCCCATCTCACCAACTGCTTCTCCAGGATGAGGCCACAAAGGCCTGCAGTGGAGCTTTAGCAAACCCCAGCAGCCAAGGGCAGGCAATCACTTGAAGGAGATGATGTCCCTTGTGCCAGCTGAGAGGGGAGTCATGCCCAAGAAGACGTGGGCACACCAAAGACAAACCAACATCCCTGTGCACGAGGCGGTGCCTTAGGCTCCACGCACACCTGGCTCACACAGCTGCTCAAAGGGTGGTGGCTCCTCAGCACTGAGCACCACACACCTCCACTGCATCACCACACACCTCCACTGCATCACCACACACCTCCACTGCATCACAGGTTAGCCTGCCTGCCCAGCCACGAGAGGAAGCCCATGCCTCAGAGGTCCTTATTTTCAGAGCTCCCTCCGTTTTTAATGACCTGACAGTAGGAAGACCCTCACAGGGGGGGAAAAAAATAAATATTGCATGGATTAACTTTACTTTTTGCAGCACAACCACGTTACCAGGCCTGCAAGTCAAAACTACCTGGCAAGAAGAAACATCTGAAGGGAGAAGAGGGGCTGTTTTTATAGCTTACATCGCCCTTCACACCTCCTTGACAGTAACTTTGCGTGGAAGCTGTGCAGGTTTGCCCCACGAGGAGGAGGCATCGTGCACCTTCTGGCTCAACATGTGCTTGGGAGGCTCCTCGCTGCAGAAGGTCTGTGGGTCTGCTGCAGGGCTGAATGTGTCACACAGGGCAACTGATCTTCCAACCAGTTCAACATGCCAGTGCTTGTGCAAAACACGTGTCCAGCCACCAGGCTTGCTTAAATTGGTTGTAAATAGTTAATTAAATGCATTTGTACCCCACCACCTGATTTGCATGGAGAATTGTCAAAACAGCCTGCTAAGATTAGACACAATGTACTCCCCGAACACAATTGTACCACTGAAACAGTCTGAAAATCTGGCGCATTGAGTTAAATTTTCACATTGTGCAATCTTGTGTAATAACAATAATCTCCTCTGCCTTGGAGTATAATCGCAATAAAGAGCTTTTTGTGATTCATTCAGTGTTTATTCACTCAGTAAACAGCCCTTTATTGCTTTTTATACTACAAAGCAAATGAGATTATTGCTTAAATTGTCCGGTAGCAACTAGCTTCTGTCCTCTGGCTTGCTTATTCAGTTTGTTTTTGTGTTGTGGTTTTGGAAAAGAAAACTTGTTTAAAATTAGCTCCCCAATAAATCACAGTAACAATGAAGTGAGAGTTTCTGCAGTGTGACAGATTTGTAGCTTTTTATGTTTGTAATGATGATGATATGTTTTCTAGCTTATTTATTCCCTTCTGCCTTTATTTTCTCAAACTCTGAAGTCTGCTGCAGTGAAGAAAACTCTAAGATGTTGAAGTTGGAGAAAGGGGAACTTGCAACCCTTGGACTGCACAGCTGCCTCTGTGGCATTCCCAAGAAGGAAAGGTGCAGGAAAGAAGCAAAGAAAGTAAACAGGCAGGAGTGTGATGCTCAAAATTGAGCGGCATCAACACTAGTTCATGTCCTAACCCTTCTCCTAAAAGCCTGAGTGATTTCCTTCCCTGGTCCATGCCTGTACAATAAGGCTGGTGATGTTATCTCCTTTGGAAAGTGCCCCAAGACCTTTGGATGGTTAGCAATAAACATTTTTGTTATTCAGTGACTCTCCAAGTAGTTCTCAAGAGCAGCTGTTGTTTAACACACCGTCTCCCCATGTGATGAATGGTGGAGCAGCTCCGTGGGCCCCAAAGGCTGGGAACAGTGTTGTGCTCATCACGGAGAACAAGTCAGCTGGAGCCAACATTTGTTCCTTCGCTCCTTTCCTGAGTGTGTAAATGGAGCAGCCCATAATTACTCCTCCTCACGAGGCCAAGTGGTGTATTCATCAAGGGAATGGGGAAGACTATTTCTCTCTTTCAGGCAGTAACATGTAAATGGCATTTCTTATTTCAGTCCTGCCAACTTTGAGACGTTAGCAAAGCATTTCCCTGATAATTATTGATCTTCTGTATTTATAGAAAGCTGGGACCTAGTACAATTCAATATTCAGGAGATGCCAATTTTCTCTGAATACCTGAGAATGACTTGGTCATTTTCCATTTCTGTAATTGCTCCTGTATTGCTGGGGCATGAATTGCATTCTTTAAAATCCACCTAGAAATGGAACATGGGTGAGGAAGCTCTTCATGAATTTCTTTCCCCTTACTGAAGCCAAGCCTGTTGTTTTGAATTTGGGCACTTCAGGTATTAATGTCCAACTTCATTTACTCACATCTAGTGTCAGCTTCCACATTCAAATGGATACCTCGAATTAATTGATCTAGAATTGCAAATTGGGCCTCTCAACCTGTTAAATATGCACCTGGATCTGTATTTTCTCTAATGGACTCCATGTATTTTTTTACATTTTATTATAGAAAATATATATTTTCTACAGGAGCCTTTGCATTTAGCTGGTCTTGACAGCTTTTGAGCGACCACATTTCTCCTCTGGGTAATAGTGTTTCCTAGATTTAGCTCTTTTTAATTCTTCTGTGTTGTTACATTCAGTTGTCTTATTAGTTTATAGCCCTGGTTGTATGGATGTCTCCCAGCTGACAGCAAGACCTGGAGAGCCACAGTATTCCAGCCTGGACAGCAGAATCCCCAGAGTTTCCTGCTTGGGATGCTACTCTAAGAAAGCCATGGGCACAAGAACTGCTTTCAACAACCCATGTTTCTTTGCTGCTAAAAGAATCATTAATTGCCACCCACTGCACAATATCATCTGTATGTATATTAAAGAGGGGGTGTCAGGGTCAGTACTGACGGGGAAGCAGTGTCCTCCCTCTGGGAGCGAGGGCCAGGCAAAGTGTCAGGGAGGGCACTGAACATCTCCTCTCAGTCCACTCCGTGCCAGGGGCTCTTGCAGAGGAGGCTGAGCAATGCCCTCTGCTTTCCAGGTCTGCACTGGAAGTGCACTGGAAGCACCGTGCTCCTGTGCAAGTGGTGTGAGCACTGCCCCTGCCTCCTGCGCCCCCAGCAAGAAGTTTCCCTGTGAGACTTCTGCCAGTTCTGGCACAGGCTCCTGTGCCATTTGGTTTCCCTGGGTAGAAACACACCCTTCTTCATAGTTTCCATGCATAAGAAACTTGCTAAGTGCACGGCCTCATCTATGATTAGATTTTTGTTTCACAGGGCAACAGTGATTTATGAAGCATATTTTCATGTGGTAACCAGAAAATGTTTCCATTTAAGGATTGGGCAGTGTACTTCCCTTTATCAAACCGCTTGAAAACCTTTTATTTTTTAAGAATACATTTTCACGGGGGTTTTGTTGCTTTAACCACATTTCATTTTAAAGGGGCTCTGCTCTGGTTTGCTAAAGCTTTCAGGTTGCTGGATAAATGTGTGGTTTCTTGGAATGAGGTGAGGAAACACAAGCTGATGGCCAACATGTCAAGCAGGAACTTACAAGTGTTTCTTCAATTAGTAGTCCTGACACTGAGATTTTAGGTGCCCTTGAGCAAGTGACTTTGCTGCCATCCAGGTCAGCCCCTCATCTGAAAAAGGAGAATGGTCCTATTCATTTTCCCTTGCAGTCCCTCAGCCTGTTCATCCCTTCAGACTCCTCATCAGAGCTCTGGTTGTCACTGGGGCTCACGGGGTGCCCAGCATGGTGAGGGTTTGCAGCCCTGGCTGTCACAGGTTATTAATTAATCATTCAAATAAATCATGTCAAAGAAATATTAATTAATCATTGCTTAGAAAGGAGCTCACCACAGATGCTCTCTGTGGGCCCTCGGTACAGCCTCGGAGCTGCTGGAAATTCACTGTCTTTCCAACACGGCCCATGGACATGATTAAAGGAACCGCCTCAAATCATCCCAACTTTCTCACTGTTAAACAGCAGCTACGGCTCCTTCTCTTTTTGATTTTTGTTTCTTTTTTTTCTTTTTTTTTTTTGAACCTGGCAGGCTTAGTCAATAAGCCATAAGCACCAAGCTAAGAAGAACTGCTGTCATCAGACAAAAAGGCCTCCAAGTCCACATCCCTAACAACCTATTTTAATAACAAGAGCAATAACGGGATTTATTATGCATGCGGCTTTCTGCAATCATTTCTGAAGAGAAAATTAGTTTGAAGCCTTAGGCGACAGTTGAACTCTCAGAGGCGCCTAAAATAAAATAAGGAGGGGGGGGCAGTGGGAGAGGGCTGAAAAAATAATAACTGGGGAAAAAAAGTGTGATGGGAAAAGTTATTGGAGCAAGCATCCAGTAAACTTTACCTGTGATTTGGTCGTGTCCTCTGGAGGGAGAACGTGGTGAGAGATGTACAGGTTTGCTGGGCTCTGTGGCCGGGCTGCCCGTGCCACAGGTGCTGTGGGAGCTGGCAGGGCACGGTCTGGAGCTGGCAGGGCACGGTCTGGAGCTGGCAGGGCATGGTCTGGAGCTGGCAGGGCACGGTCTGGAGCTGGCAGGGCATGGTCTAGAGCTGGCAGGGCATGGTCTGGTGTGGGTCACCAGCAGCACAGCCCTGCAGCCTTGATTTACTGTACAGTGAAGTGGTGATGAAGTCCAGAGGGGCTCTGTGCCAAGGAGTTAATCTCAGCTCAGCCAGGGAGGT
>VZRE01013664.1:958820-1001836 GCA_013396775.1 Cephalopterus ornatus | reverse complement strand
AAAAAAAAAAAGGGAGGGCAAGGAGTGGGTGAGCTGCTGGAGGCAGGAGGTGTGGGGTCTGGCTGTGGGTTAGGGACAGGAGCAAATCCAGCACTCACGGAATGTCCTGACCTGTGTGGACATCTGCCCCAGGAGCCACTGTCAGCACATCCATCCCTGCCCCAAAGTACCACCAAAAGTGCCTCTCTTCTCAGCCAGCTTCAAGGTGAAAGACAGGTGTAGGTATTGACACCAGCCCGCCCTGAGAGACCAGAGGAGGGGGGATGAAGTTTGGAAACCAACAGAGGATAGTGGTCCCATTCACAACAGTGCCCCTGTGCTATTCTCTAACCCAGGGGAGGTCAAGCTACAAACTGGTTCCTCCCAGACATGCTGAATTCTTCCCCCAGTTTGCACCTGCAGAGCCCATGCCCAGGCCTGGGATCTCAGCCTGGTCCTGTGGCCCATGAAGGAATTCGAAGGGGTGATGTTTGGTAGCTGGGGAGGGCTGAAAACAGCCTGAAACACAGAAACTGCTTTATCAGCCTCAAGCTGGCAGCTGATCCCAAGGGGTATCTCCTGCAGCCCAGGGCTGTGCAGGGTGAGTCGGTCTCCAGCAGGAATCCAGGGAAAAGCATGGTGTTTCGGGAGCACATCTGGCTTCTTGCTTGCCCTAGGAGGGACTCCTCCATCACAGGGCAAACCAGCACTGAGGGACTTGGGTGCTGCAGCTGAGCCAGGGCCAGGTGCCACGATGCCAAACCATCCCCTCTCGCTCCAAACACCCAGGGTAGGTTTGCTTCCCCCTGCTCCTGACTCTGATTCCCATTTTAGACAAGTCCTTGACAGAGGGGCAGGACTTGAGGCTGATCCGTGCTCAATTGTTCCTTCTAAAATCTAAAATAAAAGCAACATTAAGGGAAAAGAGTGTGCTTGTGTAAACATGTGTCTTCTCAGAGAAAGACATAGCCAATCACTTTTGTGTGTGTAGGACTTTTAATTCTTGGGCTTTTTTTCCCCTTCCTGAGGCGATGCATGAACTTCACTGCTGGAAAGTGTGGACCCAGCTGACTGAGCCCAAGCATCTCAAACCTGCGATTAGATGGTCCTTGCTTTGGGGCTCTGGTTTGAGGACACGTTACTTTACTTCAACCCTGCAGTCTGAGGTTGCCCCTTTTGAACTGTAAGAGGTGGCCAAAGAAAATAACATGTGGTTATTGTTTAAAAAGTCATAGTACCAGAAAAGTATATAATCACTTAAAGGCAACATCAGCAAGCAGGGTCTTCTGCTGGCTTCATCCAGGGCCTTGGCTAACCAGCTCATTCCATACTGATATTTATGGCTTGTATATGAAACAGAAAATGGTCTGAAATCCTGTGGCTGTTTGGTACCTATGTCTTTAGTGTCTAACTGCTTATTCATTCTAAAAAGTGGGATTTAATAAGACAGTTATTGTATGTTATTTAAATACCAATTGATTATTAAAAACATGTTTATTTATAACTGCAAATTATAAAGTACTTGGGGAAGTGTAGCCAATCAAATCAGTGGACTGCCTGATGAATATCCTTTTCTAACCCCATCATTTTATATATAGAAAAGAGGTTGACTTATGCAGCAGGAATAAAACTAACTCAACTGCCTTTATGGGTCATTTCTTTCTTTGATGAATACTTGTAACTCCCTTTAACAGTAATAGGACCTTTGCTTTCCAACTGAGCAGAAAATAAACAGTCCTCTCTGTAGGGGCTCTATTGCCTTTTGGGGGCTCTGAGCAAGGGTAAGTGGAGATGGATGAAATGTTCTCTGCTTTAACAAGGCGTGCCAAAAATATTCCTGAATAAGATCCCCTTTCCCTGTTTCCTGGCCAGTGCTGCCCAGCAGGTCCTGTGGGTTACTGGTGCCTGCCAGCAAAGCAAAACCCCACACTGGCCACCCAAACCCTGTTTAGCACTGCCAGAGTCTCCCTCCTTTGTATTCCCACCAGAAACCTGGACTGATGATGGAGAGATCTTCTCCAGATTTGTCACACCAGTCTTTTAAGATTTTTCTCTCTTATATACGTTCCTGGTTCTTGGTGGCTTTTTTCACCTGAGAGAATAAAGACAAGCTGGAGGAGATGAGAAGTGCTCATCCCATCCCTCCTGTCCCTTTTGATTTGGTTTCTTTTCCCCCACTTTGTTTTACCTTTTCTTTTATTTTAGTTTTTTAAATTATATGATTAATGAAGGCTTGGAGAGACAAAAAAAAAAAAGGAAAAAAAAAAGTTAGGTCTTTCCTGACTCCTTTTCTAAATGTAAAGTGCAGCTGCTGTTGCAGAGACAGGTTCTGCAGCTCCCCAAACCCTCAGAGCACAGTAGGCCTGACTCACAGCCAAGAAAGAGCAAATCTGATATGGTATTTATGTCTCTGTTTAGGGAAATTAGCCCAAACCAAGGTGGTAGCTGAGAGGAGACAATGAGCGAGGGGAGAGGAAACTTGTTCTTTAAGAAAGAAAAACAAAAGGAAAGAAAAGAAAGTGAGCTCCCAAATAAATAACAAACACTTGGAAATCCTGTATCCTGGCTTTACAAATTGGCTTTCCAAGGCAAATGGCATGTTTTGCCTTTGTGAGCCTCGTTACTGTCTGAGGGTTCCACACCACGGTGTCACATCACCGGCAGGTGTCCAGCAGCAGCACTGCCCTGAAATCAGTGGAACTACATCCACTTCCACAGGCTCCAGGCCAGGACAAACAGACACAGCCCCGGGAGGAGTGTTAAGGCCAGGGAAAGCACCAGAGAATATTGCACCAGTGTGCTTCTCTTTCCACAGGTCTCTCTTTTTACCTTTTTCATTCTTCTAACTTATTGATGTTATTTTCCAAAGTGCATTTTGATTCACTATTACAAATTATTTGAAATTAACAGATCTGTTGACTCAATCACTGTTCTGTTGTATCTTTTCACCTTTTAGTTTAGTGAAAAAAAATCCATTCCTTAACAAGACAAAATCTTTAAAAAGATCTTCATTATATTTCAATAGCAATCTTGCTTTTGTTGAAAGAAAATACATCTGTTTATTAATTAAGAGGAATTTGCTTAAGTTAGTTCCACTGAACAAACACTTTGTTTGGCCACATGAGGCCAAATACTTTGAATTTTCCTTTGCTGCAGGGCGAAGCCCTGCTGTTATTGAAGTGAATGCTCTATAGTTCAGAGCAAAAAGAACTAGTGGGCCAAGCCCTGCAGATTTTATGGACACCTCTGTAACCTTCCACATATTTCTAAGGAACCCATTCACACCATCATCTGAGCTCCAGATGAACCAGTTATTATGAATACTTGGCCTGTTAAACCTCCTTTTCTCTGTTCAGAGTCAGTGAAAAAATCTGTTATCTTCTTGCAGTTTGGTCAAAATTTCATGCTAAAAAATTTCAGTCTGCCAAATTCCAATTTTTTTTCCCAGTTGTTGGCATTTATAAGGCATTAAGTCAGTGGTACAGCTCATGGATGTCACTTCCCCCCATGCCACTGCACAAGGAAGGCTGCAGAGGTCTTGCTGCAGCTCTAAACATTTCTGGAGTGAGATGAGTGGGAGAACGTCCCCCCAAAACCCAGTCCAAGCACCAGCTCAGGATTTTCCCCCACAATGAAGTGGAAGAGGTTTCTGCCCAAGTCCACGGTGATTTGATTGCTTTTGTCCTCATTTTGCTGAGAGAGGCTGGTGTCAGAATGGGCTGGAGGAAAGGCTGCTCATCCTGCCAGTTATGTGGAAGCTAAACAGATCCCCAGAAAAAAAACAGAGCACATTGTGCCAGGAAGCCAAGCCCTAATCCACCAGGTTTGTTGCTCTTGAAAGACAAGGTCCCGGTTTGAAGAGGATTTGGACCTTGACCCAGTTCCAGGCTGGCCTTCAGCAGTGCTGGAGGAGGCCAGGATTTAGAGCTGGAGCAGGATTTTATAACTCTGGTTTGTCTTCAGGCCTGTGTGTGACACAGGGTCTGGATGGACTGATCTTGCACCCCTGTGGGTCTCGGCATCGTGGGGTGGGGGCTCTGCACGGGCACATCGTGTCAGCCAGCTCGGGCTCTGGCTGCACTTCAGTGCAGGCAAAGGCACCTGAGTGCCCTGGCAGGAGTTCAGAGGTGTGTTTTTGGACAGCTAACCCACACTTACACACCACTGACATTTATTAACAGCATCGCAGTGACATCTGGTACAGCCGCTCTGGAGGACTGTGCGAGGCAAGGGGGGAAATAACTTCTCCAAAAGGCAAAAGCTGAAGCTTTCCCTTTTGTGTATTGAACGTTCCTGTGGGCACTCCACTTGCTCTTTTCAGACAATGCTTTCTTGGCTGGCTGGATTATTGTGTATCACCTCTCTAACCTGTTGTATTAATTTCCATTGACTGTGAAAAGAACTTGTCAAATGAGGAGGAAAAAAGAGGGGGGAGTCTTTTAATCCATAAGGCACAGTTCTTAAAAGCACCTTGTTGTGTAGTAACTGCCCACAAGTGAAGAATTTGTCAAGAATACAGGGCTGCTGCTAATTGTCTGAATAAATTACAGCTTTGGAGCCTGGAAGCCACAAATCATGTCATTGTAGCACTAAGCCGTTCCTTTATGGAATTGGTCTTTTACAACCTGGAAAAAAACTTTTTAGAACCCTGCCCTGCAGTAAAAATTAGAGAGAGAGAGAGAAGGAGAGAGAGAGAGAGACAGAGAGGATGAGAGTGTGTCCATGGGGATGTGAGCAGGCAGCTCTGAGCTCCCAGCAGCTGTGTTAGAGAAGGGCTCCCAGGCTGCTCACCTTTTACACCAAGTCATCTGAAGCAGCAAGAGCCCAGGTGAAGCCCTTTGAAGTGCTGAGAAATAAGAGAAATAAGCAGGATTAGGAGAACTACTCTGGCTGGTGGTCACTTCTGCAGTACAGATGTCAGCTCATTCCTCTTTGGACCATTAGGACAAGCCACTCTTACAAGAAAATATTAAAACATGTATAACAAAGCCCATACTACAGATTCATATGACATTCACTTTGTTGCAGAGGACTTGCAAAAAGCACTACTGATTATTTTACCCAGTAAGATTTAATTTTTTCTCACAAGCATGGAGCAGCAGGTACGTGTTACCTTGGTAGTGCAGGCACTTGGCCATCCTGGTTTTTCCTTCCAGCGTTAGCTACTGTAGAAGAAAAAGGAATAAAGGACTGTTTTCATATTCTTCTGAAGTATCTGGTTTCAGACTGTGGGCTGAGTCCTGCTCTCACTGTTGTCATTTGAAAGACTCCTACTGAGTTCAGCAGTGTTTGGATGGAGGCGAGTCCATGAGCAGTAATCCAGTGTGGCACAATCTTTAAAGGGGAGTTTAGTTCTGGGTAAAGAATGACTCTTGGAGATAATTCCCAGTTCATACTGTGAACTAGACAATAAAGTGGAAAGTGCTCCCTGGAATTTCCTTAAGGCAACCTGAGGCTGTGTTCAGGCTCTTTCCCAGTTTATTTAGTAGTGTTTGGCAAAGTACCTCAGGCTCCTTTGCAGACCACAGTAATTGGTTACCAGACACTGGAGGACAGGCTGCCTGATAAAATTCAAAGTCTGTAATGAGGCAGACAGGCATGATAACACAGCAATAAATCACAGCTGCTGGGGCATATTCCTGGGATGGCTGACAGAGGTGTTTCAGTCAGAAGTCAAGAAGAACCTGTAGCTCCCTGTCATATGTCCCTTTGTGGTCAAATCTCATCCTGGATCCTCTCCAGGTGTCAGGTCAAAGGCAGCAGTGAGGCCCATACTGAAGAGACAGTGACTACAGAGGAAATGCCAGACAGGAGATGTGCTCAGACTTGTTCTTCAGAGGATGCACTAAAAAAAAATAATTGCTATTATATTCTCCAGGAAGTTTAGTTCATAGACCAACCATCCATTAGTGCACTACATGAATAATTAATTGCAATCCTGGTACTTGCCTGGGATCGTTCTCTGCACAACCCAAAAGTGACATGGGATAAACGTGGTGCTGATTCAGTAAGTTGGTGAAATGCTCAGCAAAGTTGATGGAAAAGTTTCAATGTCATCAGGGGTTCCAAATCCTCAATGTCTACCTGGGACAAGCAATGTGGGGACAGGTGATTTGCACCAACAGGAGAAAGAGCTTCTTTTCCCACACATGAACCCTCCCTCCCATGTTTCAGTAAACTCCAGGGACAGGCTAGTCCATGTGCCAAAGGCACTTAAGGAGAAGAAAGCCTTTCTTCCACCAAACCCACAGCAAATCATTAGCTTTAATGCACAACTTCTTGTTTAATAGTCCTGTTGTTCAGGACATGCCTTTCCTTGCCAAAACTCCTTCTCAAACTTTAGCCCTGTCCCCAAATCTGGCAGATCACAGCAGATTTCTCCATCACTGCTTGTTTAGAAAGTTTGTTCCACCTTCCTTAGAAAAACTGGGTAGGCAAAATGCTGACATAGCTCAACTAGCATGAAGAGCAAGTGTGACAGTTTTGACAGAGAGAGGCAGATGGCTGGGTCCAAAAGTACTAGCCTCATATACGGAGGTCACAAATTCCACTTCCATACTTGAGTTCTGTGGTTTGCCTTTCAAAGTGTGGAAAATCCTCTGTTTGAGAGTGATCTCCAGGCACTTACAGACACGTTTGGATGTGCAGTGCAGAGCAGTCCCTGGAGAGCCCAGTGCCAATAGACTCGCTCACTTTTATTGCTGAAATTACAGGGTGAGTTGAGCCCCGGCTCTGATGATGCCAATATTGTTTAATGTTCTGTATTATGGATTTAGCTGAAGGTGAATGATAGACTGCTCAATTTCTTGTGTGTTTTCTTTGATGTTCAGTGTTTTCTTGATGTTTATCATCACAGTTGTAACACAAGGTGTGGCTTTACAAGAAAGGAGAACAATGGGGGATACCTGCACTGAGGACTTGCACTTACCTGAGAGCCAGCAGCAGAGTTTCAATCCCCCTGGAGCCTTGGATGTGAGCAGAATGCGGGAGCAAGTCCCAAAGAGGTCATGAAGATATTCTCAGGGCTGGGGCACCTCTCCTGTATGGAAGGGCTGAGAGTTGGGGTAGTTCAGCCTGGAGAAGGGATGGCTTGGGGGAGACCTAGGACCTTCCAGTACCTAAAAGGGCTCCAAGAGAGATAAAGAAGGACTTTGGATAAGGGCATGTAGTGATAGAACAAAGGGGAATGGCTTTAAACTGAGAGATGGCAGGGTTAGATCAGATATTAGGAAGAAATCCTTCCCTGGGAGGATGGTGAGGTCCTGGCACAGGGTGCCCAGAGAAGCTGTGGCTGCCCCATCCCTGGAAGTGTCCAAGGCCAGGTTGGACGGGGCTTGAGATACCTGTGCTGGTGGAAGGTGTCCCTGCCCATGGCAGGGGGTGGCAATGACTGATCCTCCAGGTCCCTTCCAACCCAAACAGTCTGTGATTCCAGGATTCTGCAAGCTCCAAGTACAACCCCCTAATGAATTCAGGACTCCTCAGACTCCGAGCACCAAGGTGAGTTGCTCTGACACTGCTGCAGCCCCAAACCCACACAACACACGACCTCTGGGCAGGTTTATCCCGGCTGCACAACTCTCTGGTGAGAAAGCACAGGCCCTGCACTGCCATGTGGCTTGGTGGCCATGTCTCCGTCTTTATTCTTCCCCCAGGTTGCCACTGGAGCTGGCCTCGCTTCTTCTGCATGGGATTTTTTCTGTGGGATGTAATGGCACCTTTATCTCTGGTTCCACTTTGGTGCAGTGCAAAGTAATTCTTTTGGCAGATTTTTCCCCTGTCAGTGGGGGTTCGAATGGTACATTATCAATGCTCCTCGCCCTGATGATGCATAGCACTAATCCATCATTGGAGCAAGAGTGTGCTCTGAGGATGGATTAAAATAATTTATCATAAGAACAAGGGGCTATAAGGTAACACCATCAAAAGATGGCACCATGCAGAGACAAACAGATCAACCAGGAAATTCAGTAATGCTCATCCAGTCAACTGGATCTCCTGCCAAGAGGCTCTTCTACAGCAAAAGTTTGGCAACCTGCAAAAATACCATTATTCTCCTTGCTGAAACGACTCCTTGCAGCAATGGCAGTGATTTAAGGATTTTGTTTTGAACAACAGCGGGAGCCTCCCACTGCTAGCCACTCCCTTTTGGGGACTGAATATTCCAGGTACAATTACAGATCATTTTTGCCCTCTGCAAGTCTTAATTTTTCCATAATGAAATGCAAATATAACAGCTATTTAAACCATCAGTCCAGTGTAGGTTTGCTGCCGCATGGTTAAGTGACTGAGAGAGAGGATTTAAAGCTCAGGAGACATGGTTTTAGTCTTAGCTTTCTCTTGGAAGCACCACATCTGTAATTCAGCACTTCATTCCTGTCCAGAGCACATTTGCTTAACTGTAGCCATATGTTTACGTGGATTCTTCAGAACTCTGTTAAATTAAGGATTAACTGAAACACCTATTTAAATGCCTTCCTGGACATAAGTTTATGGAATCTGGACTAAAAGCAAACATTGTACTAAAGTTTAAGAAAAACTCCCAAGATTCTATTTCACTGCTCATGGGCAACCATATTTTGAGCTGCCTCTGAGAAATGGATTGTCAGAGGTCCTCTGTCAGGTGAAATGCAATAGAAAATGGATCTGCTGGATGAACAGAACCGATATTTCACAGAATCATAGACTAAATCAGGTTGTAGGGGACCTCAGGATGTCATTGACTATATTTCTGTCTGGAAACCAAATAGTATATGGATAAATAGGAAAAAAAAATAATAAAAAAGAGAGTGATCTTAAACTTTTCCTGTGAGTCCAGAGTACGTGCATCTAACGAAGGAGGCACTCCAGAGAATGAATAAAAGTACCTCTGTGCAACATTGATTTTCCAGTCTGAATGACAGTGGTTGCCAGTCTTCCTATTACTGTAATTGCTGGCTAAATGAACTATAATTGTATTAAGTGGTAAATCTGAAATATGTATGTACTGTAAAAAGGAGCTGAAGCATTGCAGGCATAAAAATTTGATTTGCAGTACTTGGAATAAGTTCTACGGGGAGGTTGGTTGGATGGAAATGGTGCAAGAATGTGAGTTGGCTCAGAGGGGTCTGGGTTTGGGAGGGGTGTGTGGAGAGAGGTCAATGGGCACCAAGTCAGCGAGCCCACCCTTCACCCCTGTTTGAGGGGCAGGAGGAGCTGCATGTCCAGCCCGGCAGCCTCAGGCAGGCAGCTTCACCTGCAAACCCCACGGCACGGTCTGTGACGTGCTACGGGCCCTGGGCTTCATAAATAAAAATTACTGGCAGAACATCTTTAAGAGAACTGAGAAACCATCCCTCAGGGCAGCTTCCACAGGGGATTCTTTGGGTCAATGCTGTTGTTGACACTATTTGCACAGAACCCACATTTTCTGGCCTCAGTTCACTATTTCACTCCCTAAAAATTGTAATTACTTACATAGTATTGAACAAAGTCATGGTGGATTACATGCTGCTTGAGACTTTTTGCCACCTTTTTCTGTTTCTTTGACTGTTGCCACTCTTCATAATGGAAGGATTACAGTAGTTTCAATATGACTTTTCATCTTGATATGAGAACTAATGATAGTAATATTTTTAAAAGTCAAACTGAACTGTTTTCACTTATCCAAACCAATTGCTGCAACATTTAGGTTTGCTAAAATGTGACATTTCAAAATCATATTTTGTTCTAATTTCAGATAGGAAAATTGTTTCCTTCCTGGGCAATTTATATATTTGGGAATATTTGTGGATGCTGTACTTTGGAATGTACTGAGTATTAGTGAGGTTGAAAACAGAAAATGATCAAAATGCTGCTCATGAAAATTTTATTGAGAAACCCCATAAAATAGTAATAATAAATGGTAATTCTCATGAAAAGTTTTCTGAGTAAAACCCCGTAAAATGTCAGCTCTCCTCCTGTTAGCCTCACTCCATAGTGGGTAACCACATTCCTGCCCAGGAGGGTTTGCTGCCAGTTTTTGCAACAATAGTGCAACAATACATATTATTTCCAGAATGGAAAGACAAACGAACCTTTGTGGAGAAAAGCAGCAGAATTGCAGCAGCCACGAAAGGAAGGGCAGCCTGGCCATTGTTCTGGGGGATCTTGGCTGAGTCCCTGACACAGTTGCTGAAAATCTTACAGTAACATTATTGTAAGCAGCAGGGGAAAATAACCTCCCCTCCAAATCTTGCTGGCAGTTCCCATTTCCCCAGCAGCACACTGATTGCTCAGCAGGGGAAATAGCCCCCCGTTCCCCTGAGTGGGGGCACTGGGGGGAGCTCCCAGAGCATCCAGGGCACGGCTGAGCTGCGCTGAGCAGACAGAGCATTCCTAAGACCTGGCAGTTCCGTGCCTGGGAAACAGCCCATGAGGGGCACTGCACTGAGATGCCAAGTGCAGCAGTGCCGGGGGACCTCAGCCAGTGCCAGCCCAGCCCCAGGAACTGCCGGGACAACGGAGAGGAGCTGGGACCAGCTGGGGCAATTGCACCTGGGCCTGCAGGAGCTGGGACTGTCCCCAGGGAATAATAAAGGCATTTCCTCATGGTCTTCAAAACTCTGTTTTACCTGAATGGGGTGGAACATTTATTTCCCCGTGTTCTGGGACACTGAGGGATGTTAAAAGCATGTCGCTAATCCACCACAGGGATTGTTCAGGATCCAATCTTAATCCCCCAGCAGGAGACAGGCTGGACATGCTTTCCTATTTGTACATTAATATTGAGCTTGTTTACTCAAACATCCTCTCCAGAAAATGCCTGGGCAACTTGCTTGGATGGATGGATGTATGTATGGATGGATACAAAGAAGGGTTTTCAAGAGGAACAAAATTCTCCAAATGAAATATAAGCAGGGATTTTAAGTGCTGTCCCTCCCTCCCTCCCCCCTACCTCTTCTTAGTGTTTAATTGAGTCATCTGTAAGCATTTTGGTAGGTCAGGAATGCAATTAAATAGCCTGTCTATCGTAAAATATTTGAGCAGTAATACCTGATAAAATCATCATTATCTTGGAGTAATTGACCACATCAGATAATTAAGGTTCCTGAGGCAAAGCTTCACCTCCAAAGGAAGTTCAGTGATATTAGAGCAGAGTCAAGACTGTATTAGTGTTTCCATTATAAGCCTTATATTTTAGGGCTGTGTAATTCTATCAGTAAAATGGCTGTAGCCTGAGAGTGTAGTCATGATTTGATCTCCTCTTTTTTTTTTTTTTTTTTTAATAACAGAGTAAGAAGAATATAAAGTATGTTGGTCTAAGAGACTGAAAAAAATCCTTCTGAAAAATGAAATTTGAAAAAAACTCCACTTAAAAATAAGAAAAAACCTCACCAAGAATGACAAAATTAGATCCTATTTACAGCCTAGTGAATTTTCAGACTAAGAAGGGTATAAAAATTAGCCCAGCAGCTCTCCAATACTGTGAATGCTTTCTTAGTTTGAGAGAAATATAATTCTGACCTTGATGTCTTCATAGTTCTAAGTATTTTTTTCCTAAGCACAATCAGAAGAAGTTGTAAGAAGTAAAACATAACACAACAGAACCCTCTGGTCTCAGCTGTAAAAGTAGGACAAGTATTTCCCTCTCTCTCAGACGTGATGTAAGCAACAGCTCTGTCACAGAATTAGTCACAAATGAGGCATATCTTAAACTTCACTCCACTGTGTGCAATGATAACTTTTCAGCATCTACTAATTGACCAGTTAGGGTTTTCTTCTGCTCATTGATCCCGTGGGATCATAGATCCCTCGGGTAAACAACCACCACTCGTATTTCAGTCTCTACTTTCAAACTCAAAAAGGTGGAAAAGCTGCACCTTTTCCCATTGCCAGGACACGTTGCCCAGAGAGGTTGTGGAGTTTCCCTCTCTGGAGACATCCAAGAGCTGCTGGGACACACCCTGTGCTGTGCCCTGGGGTGACCCTGCGTGGGCAGGGAGGTCGGACCAGCTGCACCACTGTGGTCCCCTCCAACCTGACCCATCTCGTGATTCTGTGATTTACCTCTTTTCTGCTCAAACAAAGGGCCAAGATATTCCTCTGTGATTGAAAATAGTTTGCTCACTAAGTGTTGGGAGTTCAGAGCAGGACATTGTGTGTATTGAAGCCTTGGCATTTCTGTGCAATCATTGGGGGTGTTGCTATTTTGTGCTTTGCAGTTTCTTTTCTCTGGAGTCACTCTCAAACCTCTTTGATTTTTTTTTCTCTCAGTACCCTACAGGAATATTTTTTTGCTGCACTTGCTTTCTGATCTATTTTTCTGAAAAGTGTCTTAATGAAAAATACGTACCAGAATGCTCCATGTGAGTAGCCTCCAATGCTGAAGATCAATAACAGTTTATTTGATCACTGACAGCAAATGCTCTTTCAATTAAGCAGGTCATATAAATAACTTTCTGGTTCCAACATTATTTGGAAAGGTTGAGTGTAAAATAAATGGGATTGGGTTGGTGTACAAGTACCTCAAAAGGATTGGAGTAAAAAGCCACCTAAGTACTTGGATGCTGCTTCTTGCTTTGTCAGGCTGGCCCAAGACAGCCAAACTCAGTTTAGAACTCTCATAGGCAACAGTTTGGTATAGATTTTCATCACTTTGCTGATTTTAAGAAAGATGGAGGTTTCTTAAGAACAACTTTTCATCTGGATTTTTTGTTGGTTGTTCCAGCAAGAAACACAATAAAGAACATCCCAGAATTAAACTGTGTGCACGTGTACATGTCTTTACCCCTCTTTCTTTAGTGTAACTCCAAAAAACATCCCATTTGGCCTCTGGGAGTTGTTTCCTCCCTACGGGTTTCTCTCACCCTTACGGCCACTCTGATCTGTGTGTCCCAGCCTGGGGGAGAGTTTATGCTCACGCAGTGGAACCTCACTGTGTGGAACCTGGACCTGGCCAGGTCCAGTCAGAGTGCACTGAGGGCAGTGAGTGCCGTGGAAGGGAGGTCAGCATCCTTATAACAAAAACATGGAGAACAACACATGGAAAATCCACTGAAAAAAGTGGCAAGCTGCATATTTTCTTGTTGAAAGCTTGGAAAAATAAAGTCTGCACACAAGAAATAACAAGAACTCCTGTATTTCACAGCAGGGACCCGAACCAAACAGTGGGGGTTAATGATCTTTAGGAGTGTCCGATATTCAAATCAAAATCTCGAGTAAACTTTTGCAGTTATCCTTAATTCACAAATATTATAAGCCCAAAACTTGATCAAAGCCCTTTTGGATATCTGATTGTTCACAAAGCAATAGGGGTGATCCTTGTTTTAGTTGAGGTTGGCTCTGCAATGGTGCTGCTGTCCTTTCCCCTTTAATTTTTCCAATACCAGGTTTCTGTGAAACAAGTTGTGGGGGGAGAAACAGATTTTGCAGCTGCTGAGAAAAAGATCAGAGGCACCAACCTTGTTTAAAAATTCCACAATCAATTTAGGAAAAAAACAGTAAAACCCCAGGAAACTCCCCAACTTCACTAAGAAGTCCTCAGTTCAAAGATAGCTGTACTGGGAGGAATCCACAGGATCTGCCTGTCAATAGGTTTCTTAGAGAAAGAAATGTTGAGGGTGGGTTTTTTTTTTTTCTTTCTCTGCCATTGAGAGACAACTTTATAACTGCAGAACAAGGTGAAACTACTAAGAGGGGCTGGTGGGAGAGGAGGATCAGGGAGGAAGGGAGTTCATGTCCTGAGGATGACTCTCCTCTCTGAACTGCTGCTGTTGATCTCACAGCTGCTGAAGGTTACATGGAATAACAATCTCCCACATCTTAGGCTCCATATCTGGAGGGTCTGTGCAACCCCAGTTGCACGAAGCAGCTTGCTGTGCTTTGGACCCTGAACTCCTGGTTGCTGCAATATGACTTCAGTGTCATCCCAAGAAGTGCTAAATGGATTTAACTCTTCAAAGACAATACACTTACAGGCACAGAGAAGTAGGTTTCCAAAGCAGTCCCCTGAAATAGCTCCATAAGAATGCTGAGCTGATATAATCATATGACTTGCTTTTATTTCCTTAAAGAAAAATACCCCTCAATATTACAACCTCCACAGCTTTAAATTTCCTGAGCTGTTTGGTGGATGCTGGGGTTTGGCTCTCGTAGCCACAGGGGCTGGGGCAGCCTCCAGTCTGTGCTCCCTTATCCAGCTGCACAGGAGTGCCCAGGGCTGGCTCCCACATCCCAGAGGGAGTTGGCGCAGAAAGGTGACCTGTGAGTGCCCGTGTCCTCAGCACATCCTCCCCACTTGTAGCCACCTGCAGCTAGTGACAGTCGTGTCTAACAGCACTGCTGTGTTTGTCCTCTGGGATCTAAGTCCCTTCCTGAACCAACTGGTACTTTTGGCCTGTGCAATGTCCTGTGGACCTGAGTTCCACCCCACCATTTTTTTTTCCCCATTTGTTTCAACTCTAATGTTATGAGTAACAGTGAGTAATCGAGCTATGACTACAGTTCATTGCTATGGCAGGATTGCCTGGAATATGAGGAAACCAGCTTTGAATCCTCTTTGAGTGCCACTTATCCCAAAAGGCTTTTATTGTTCTCGAAAAACCAATGCTGAATGGCAATGCACAGAGACAACACTTAACTTCCCAGCGCAGGAGTGTGATCTTTGCACAAATGCATGTGGGCTGAGTGCTGAATAGAGGCAAAATGAGCATGCAAATCACCCCATGCACCAACTGGTGTTTCAATGCCTGCAGAGCTGGGTGTTCACACAGGATCTTGCTCACGCGCTTGTCTCCGGGGAGTTTCAATGCTGGAAGTGGCTCCGTGCCAAAGTACGTACTCACTTGTGCACATGCCCTTCCAAACTCTCCAGCCTTGCCGAGGATGCGCCTGCTGTGGTGAATAGCACACCTGGCCACAGCCAGGAGGCAGGACGCTGGCTCCAAGCTCACGGAAGCTCTGTCACCTCAGTTCCCTCCTTCCTCTCTGCTCTATTTTTCTACTTAGACTGTAAATTGTTTTGAGCTGCTGCAATGTCTTTTTATGTGCTCACACTACTACCCTAATCCAAATCATATTAATGACAATTGTATCCAATTGATGGGTTTTTCTGAAATTTCCCTATCACTAACTTTTATACTACCCATCACAGCTGCAAATTCCTGAAGTGACAGCACCTATCGCCCTGCCATTATTATGCATAATAATAATTTAACTAAAATAGCATCAGAAAATGTGCATTACACAAAATGAATTTAAATTGATTTTTTCTTCTTTCTCAAAGCTTATTACTAATTGGTATTTTTAGAGCACAGATTCATTTTCATACACTAAAATTAATGGGCCATATCAGCGGGTGTGAATCGGGATGGCTCCATTGAGTTCAATGGGTCCTATATCATTTACTCCAGCAGAGAATCTCACCTACTATTGCAAAGAGCATTTTCTTTTTTGTAACTCACAAAGTAATTGCATTTTCAATCTTATGTCCTGATCCTGCAAATAATTGTGCAAGACATTAAGTTTATGTGGATAAGAAGCGCTGCTGATGCCATTGGAGCTACTCACATGAAGTTATGGGTTTGCAGGATCAGACCTTAAAATGCAAATGAAACCACTGCAAAAGCTAATGTGTTCACAGTAATATTTTAAGAATGCCAGCACCTAATATGTTGCCTGTCCTAATACCTAAAATTACTGCAAATTATGTTGCCCAGTAAAAGGGCAGAGATTAGATTATTTAGGAGGCTCAATACTTTTTGTTTACTGTAGGAGAAAGTGCTTTTTTTTTTTCTCCTGGAAGCTCTGTATCCACACTGTCTGCAGCAAGTCTTTGAAATTCAGCAGGGGGACAACCTTTGGATTAAAGAGGCGTTTTTTTCCTTAGCCCCCAAGAAATTCCAACTATAGTTTTGCTGAGATAAAGTGTTTTGAAATAGCCAATTCACTTCTTGCTAGAAAATTTGGCAATGAGTGCTGATTGAAGTAGGAATTTGGAAGACTTGCTCTTTTCTCCCCCCCCCTTTCCAAGAAAAAAGCCCTTTGCTGCTGGGTGTCCTGGATCTCAGACGAGATGTGTGTTGGCTGATGTGCTAACATTGCAAGGTTAAATGCTGCTGATGGTGCACAAAGGACGGGGTTACCACAAGTTCTTTACACAACAAGAAAACAACCCTTTTAAGGGATGAACAAGAAAATTTTAGGTCCCAAAATTAAGCCATTAATTCAGGATTCTATATTAGCTGGCCAGCTTACAACAATCCTACACAGACAGGATCACACCCCCTCCCTCCTCTCACCACTGATGAAATACTGAGTGCCTATGATGAGCACAATTAACATGGAATAGGCTCGAATTTACCATGGAGGCAACACTTTTTTTCCCAGTTTTTGTATGTAATATATACACTACTATGTACTTTAAGTTTTTTCTGCTTTAAGGCAAATTGAATTTGACATTTATACAAGAAGCAATAAAACTGATGCAGTCAAAGTATATTCCTAAAACAAGTTCAGTAATGTCTCTTCCAAACTACGTTTGAGTTAGTGGAATAAATGCCTTTTCATGTTTGCAGTTGGAGCACTGGCCAATTCTGCCAAATGGTTTTTGGAAAATTGCCTTCAGAATCGACTTTCCCTGGGGAAGATTTGCTCCTATGGAAAGAGGAGATAGTGAGAGAATTTGAAAGAGAGAGAAAGCAAAAAGGAAGGCAGAGGGAAGAGGTTAAAGGCTAACTTTAAACAGGTGGCTCTAGTTTTTCTGTGTCCAAATTATTCCATAATTTCTTATCCTGGCACTTTCTGGTTGACTACAGCAAATTTCATTTAAGCAAGAACAGCCCCACGCTAATCCAGCTCTGCTGTTACCTCAGCTCAGGTTGGGTGTTTCTTTCTGTCTCTCTCTGGGCTTCCCAGTTCTCAAGAGCAAATTCAAGTTTGGGAGTCTTGTAATTCCAGTTCAGCTCATCTTGAATCATTTTGGATCCCATGTATTTGTCTCATCCCAGCTGAGAAGGGATGTTTTCACCAGGCAGTTGGTGTCAGTGGGCTTGAATAGAGATGCCAGTTTGGACTCCCACTGGTCACCTTATTTCTCTCCCCCATCTAAAAATGTGCAGAATGGGTGTCCTTTTCTTCAGTGGTCTTAATCTATTTTGCTGCCTGAAAGAGGATATCTGCATAGGACAGTGCAGTAGCTACCGCAGTAGGGTTTAGTTCATAGATAGCCATTCTGGGCTGCTTTACAAGTTGGCAAGCTTTGGGAATTAGCAAGTAGTCATCATTCAGGGAAGGAATCTGCTCCATTTCATGTGAGTTAAATGCTGTTTCCTAGTTCATCTATGGATGACCTGACTGAAGGGAACATATTGCAAATGTATGTGTCATATACAATCAAGCCCAACAAACATCTTTGCTAATACACAGCACTTCCCATCTGCGTTCTGGAGGTGAAGCACAAGCAGAATAATTTTGCACATATTGCAACTTTCTGATGCTCCAGTTTGGCTTTCTGTGATGCAGATCATCTACAGCACCCTGATGTCTGCAGCTCGATGGGAAGGACGCTGCAGAGGATCCCTGATGCCGGGGTCTGCGCCGCGGTTTCTGCTCTGCTGGGAGGGGTCCTGCTGAAGTGTTCACTGTGTCCATTGGCACCTGCGGCTCCAGAGCACCCAGAGGCTGCTCACTGCAGACCCAAACTCCTTGAGATTTCCTCGCAGGTGTTTAGGACACCTCCCCTCTGCCCTTCAGATCACACCAAGGGAACTGTGCCCACCCTCAGACCCTTTACACTTGGCATCTGAAACTGATACGAGCAGCGAGGAAAGGAGGAGGGAGTTTATTTTTAAGTTTCACCAGGCAAACAGCTGCAGCATTTTCTCAGTGGCAGAAGAGCTCTCCCAGGGCAGAGGGAGGCCTGTCTTACTGCCTCCAAATTTCTGCCCTCCCAAGAGTTTCAGCCTCTCAAGGCTCCCCCTGTGCAAACCTCCAGCTCATGTGCGCTGATGAAGGTAACTCTAGAGCATTGGGGAGGAAACCAGAACTATTTTTATTTTTGGTTGAGTAAACACTTACCATTTAACAGTCAGGTGCTTATTTCACTTCCCAAACTGCCTCCGGCTCCAGCAATGCTTAGCATGATCCTTTGCTCAGGGAGGGGGACAAAAAAGAGGATTGAGTTAAATGCTCTCAAAATGGAGAGGCCTGAGAATCACAAACTTGTATCCACTGCCACACATCCCCACCTCAGCCCCCCTCCTTCCTTGCTCCAGCCCTCCTTGGAAGGAACCTGACAGGAAATATTTTAGAGGTAGAGAATTTTCAATGAAAATATTATTTCTCCATCTGCCCACGCTTCCGCCCTCGCAGGTTGTATGGCTAAGTGACATTTAGGAATGTGTATCCTGCAGGCCCTCGGTCGCCTGTCTTCTCACATGTTGCTTTCCCATCAGAAGCACATCGAGGCACCAGGTCCTCCTGCCTCCCAAGTGTCACAGGAGACACTTGATCTTTTGGAGCACATCCGAGATTTTGGGGGTTATTTCAAACCTCCGTGGCTCCTGGAGACGAAGGGGTTGACCCCTTTCCCTGAGCTCCCTGCAGCCTTCCTGGGAGGCACAGGGAGGGTGGGGTCCACCACGGCTCCAGAGCTCTGGGATAAAAAACCAAAAACCGTGAAACCTAGAGAAAGTTGGCTGATCCTGCATGTGTGGAGCTATTCAAACCAGATGCTCGCATGCCTTCCTGCCCACGCTACCTTACCCACATGGAGCCGTTCCTAGCCCAACAGGAAGCTTCAGTTTTTTGTACCTTGAGCCATTTTCAACAAAAGTCCAACAGGAGAGGGACGCACGTGTGCTGTGATGACCTTCGCGGGGCTGCAGTCAGCAAGAGACACGTTTGCTCCTCCATCCAAGGGCTGCCATGTTCCACTCTCTTCTTGGGCAGGCTAAATTTATCCCAGCTGGTTAGGAAGTGTTAAGGCAACACGGCTTGACAAATAGCGTGTGTCCAAGAGGCAAGAGGAAAATGACTGAGGCTAATTTGTGCTGGGAATTAACAGTGGGAAAAAAATGGATATTATTTGGACACACTTCAGCTGTGCCACCATCCCCTTTTTGAACTGGTTAATGAAAAAAAAGCCTGTGTTTAGTTCTGCCTTGCCCCTCAGCCATATTTCTCTGGTCAGAACTATTCCATGTTCTGCCTCAAATCACCTGTGCTTAAGCCACTCATTCCTACATCTTGGTTTTAAACCAGCATCCTTATCCCTATTTCTAACTTACTCGCAGTCAAATTTTACCAGTGGTTCTAATTGGGACATTCTAATTTAAACACACATAGGCTTCTTGGAGCAGTGGTCACAAGCAAAGCTGGAGTGGATGCAGGAGGAGTTCCTTGCCCAGAATCCAACTGAGTCCATCCAGGCTTGGCAAGAGGCAGGTCAAGTCAAGAAGTATTTTTTGCCCTGGTGTTACTGAAATAAGAATGAAAGTCAAGGTCAGAGGCTTAAAAAGGGCTTTGCTGCTGAACATCACAAATCATACATAGGTGGATCGGTTTTTGAAGAATTCTGAACATGCCCCAAAAATAGTGAAATCTGCAGCATTCAGCTACCAACTAAAAATGTGCAGCTCAGGGCCCAACAAGCCAAGGATCCTAATGAGGCAGAGAATCTGGGCTACCATTTTGATAGGCTCCAAGAAAGCAGGAAATGTTGAGCCCAGACTTGCTAAATAGTAATCACTTTGCCAATGTTTCTGTTTATTTTTACTTTAACTGCTGATTGCATTTCTTAGCCATTTATTCCCACTTCTCCCCAAGTCCCTTGGCAATTACTGTCTTACAGATCGAGCCTGGTCATGCTCACACTTGACTTGACAAAATAAAATGGTGTGAAAACTGCTAATAGAAGAGTTTGCAAAACATTTTAGAAGTTCCTGCCTCTCAAAGTTACTAATTAATTATACATAAGGCTAAAATCCACTGCCTTGTATTAGCATAATTCCATGGGTTCTGACTGGTCAGATAAACCTGTAAGATCAGCGTCAGTGTTTCAGACACAAAGGTTAGTCTTCTGTGATACTTTTCCTTCAGCAGTTAATCCCCTGCTTCTTGTGCCTACCTTCACTGCGTGGTGCAGCTCCTGTGCTGTTCATGGGACCCGATGACATCATTTTGGTTGGAGAGAAGCAAGGAAAGGATCCCTTACTTGGATCCCACGGGGTGAGGCAGCAGCACAAAGGAACAGAAGTGGCTGTGGCAGAAGGGTAGGAGCAGAGGAGGGGTCCTGGGGAAGGTCCTGCCCCCCCATCTGTGCTGTGGTACCTCGTGGTGGTGCCTGGCTCTGTCACACCCAGAGCACATTAGCCAGTGCAATTAAAGGTGTGGGGGAAACACATGGTAACAATTTTCTTACTGCAAACTTATCAGGTTTTTATTTATTGCTTCTTTCTCCCTATGAAATGTGATTGCTCATTGGCAAAAGTTCGAAGCTTTTTATAATGAAAACGGAAGAGAAAAATCCCTTTGGTTTGTTGCACAAGTTCGTCAGAAAGGTGATCAACCACATAAACACATACCTCCTCCACCCCTTCCCATACCCATGCATCAGCTCACAGCTGTGTGGATATAGGCTTTGAGAGCTGAATAACCCATTAATCTCCATGTGGAAAATCAATAAATTGAAAATAATTAGCTGGGTATGAGAAGAAGCAAAGAATCAGACAGTTGTTATTTAAAGCATGACTTAGGCATGTAGAAACAAGGTATAACAAGACATAGAGGGAGCAGAGAAGGGAAGGGGAAAGGACAGGAGGGTATGAAAGAACAGAGTGGGGAATGCAGAGGCACCGAACTGTGTGTTTGTGTATAACCCACGCTAAGTAACCCCCTACAAGCAGTGTTCTGCGGGGAGGACTGTGGAGGGATCAGCAGGGCTTTGGGAAGATCCAGCTCCCTGGGTGCCACTGCTCCCTACCAGGGCTGGAAGGGCTCCACTAGCCACCAGCAGTGAGGAAAGGGAACACAGTTCCAGGCACTGTCAACAGCAGTGCCACGATTTCATTCACTTCCAAGCAGGCAGAGAGCAGGGTCTGCAGTGGGAGTCGAGAAAAGCAGCAGGGTGCACACAGGAATGGGCCACAGCCCCCTGGGCAGGGGACACCCTGGATGGGTCGGGCACGACCTGTCCCTCTCCTCCCTCCTGCTCCATGTCACACTGACTTGGTGACAACTGCTGAATAGAAACACTCTGAGAGAAACAAATTAGGAGAGTGAGAGGAATGTGCCTCACCAGTGGGGAGACAAAAACAACTCAACAGCACACTGAGACAGATCAGCAATGTACCAAACTGTCCAGGGCTCAGCTGTGACAGATGGTCTTGGGAAGGGATATTCCAGCTGAGCTCCTGAGTATTTTTAGGCTGAGATTTAACACCCATGTCCCTGGCCAAACCAAGGGGCTTCTAAGTGCAGTTTTGAGTACTGAAGCACCAGAAATTTACGAATTATTTTGCATTTTGTTTGTGGTGGAAGCTTTGGGGGATCCATTATGAGAAAAAATATACAGAGGCTAAGCTAGAAAACAGGTACAGATCATGGATGAAACCAACTCAGAGAAAATTCCTGGTGAAGATAGAGACTGTTTACAGGGAGAGATTGAAGCAGAAGCACTACAGGCCATACCCAAGGATGCTCTGAGAAGGATGCATGTCAACTGGAATAAAGAATTTCATTTGTTTGAGGAAAAAAAGTAGTATCTCACCTTCCTTGCAAGTTGCTGATCAAAGCATGAAGCAGGTGCCCATGTCTGCCAAGAGCCTGAAACGAGATCTTTGAGGGCCATTATCCACTTAATTAACATTTAGTTTAGCTTTGAATCCAGATTTAACTTCTCCAGGAAAGCCTACCAAGTCTTCTGCTAGTCCAGCTGAGATGACAGAAGGGGAGTCCTATGGTCACCCTCCACCATTTCTGTGTGTGAAGAGACATAACATGTGAGGGGATTCCTAATCCCTGTGTTCAACTAAGCAGTGAATATGACAGCTGGTATAAAACTGTAAAGAATGAAGGATAGAAAAGGCATCTACTTTCATGGCTGCTCAAAACTCAAGAGTCTTTAGCTTGAGGCTGATACAGCTTTAAGCTGAGTTTTCTAGCTTTGAGTTTCCAGCTAGAGGCTGGATGCAAAATGGGGCCTGTTACCTTTCCCTCTTTATAGCTTCAAGCACTGCTTAGCGAGTTCCACCACATGCAATCTCATTAATCTGTTTAGATTGAGGTCAGAAAAGGAGCCCCCCAGCTCTGGGATGACTCTGGAGCTGGGCTTGAGGAAATGACCCAGAAGCAGTTGTCTAAAAACTACTAACTGTCCCAAACAATTGAGGGAACCAAATTTTCATGTCCTGGTATTGACGTGTCCCAGATCTGTAGAGGAGGCTGGATTTAATGCAAATTTTCTTGTTAGATTGGAGTTGTTTCCTTCATCTCTATGCTCTGCTTTCTCCGAGTACCAGTGCTTGTCTGCTCCATTAATTTCGCTTTCACTGACTGTTTAAAGCCTGGAGTTTTGCTTCCACATCCCTTCAAGACTCTGAAAATTACAATCTAGTTCTTGCAGACCTCTACAAGTATCAGAATAGTTGGGACTGTGAGGCATCACAGAGCAGCCTAATCCTTTCTCTTCAGCCTAATGAAAAGCTTTCTAAATACAATCAGTAGCTTCTTGTTACCCTACACTATCATCTTCTCTTTCCAAATTTAACAACACATCTATGCCATTTCTCCTCATTTATAGGAATGTTCTTGGGGCCTTATCAAAATGTGTTCACTACAAGGCCAAAGTCAGTTTTACAAATCTCTAAGTGAAAAATTCATACCTTTAGATGTAGCCTAATGATGGGGGAGAGAAAGGCAGCAATGACACAATTCAGATCCAATTTCAAATTCAGAGATGTTGGGATGTTTGTTTTCAACCACTGCAGCCACCTAGACAGGGAAGGGACCTAAATTCCAGGCTGTGGGTTAATGCTAATTCTGGGGCTGTTTTAAATAGTGAGAGGAAAGAGAGGTGTTTCACCTTTACTTTCTAAATACAACATTTCCCAGGATTTTCTATTTTATTAGGTAGGATGACAGTTCCTTCTACCTTTCTTTTGATATCCAAAGCTAATGTATTTGCCCTTCTCACTCAGAAGTCTGTATGGCTGCACTTCTGCTAAGAGAAGAGATAAAAAGTTGAATACTTCTACTCTGAAAAGGCTGCTTTTAATAGTTTGGATGGATCTATTTGACTAACTACAGAGAGCAGGACAAAAAAGATTGGATTACAATAGGAGATAAAAGGAATTGTCAGGGAAGAAGAGGATAAAGAGGCCAGCTGAATGAAGGTTATACTGGTGCTCCACTTGGACTCTGTGCTGTAGGAAATCAGTGAAAATGCAGAAAGAAATCCAACAGGCTCCAGGGAGTAAATAAACCTGAGTGGGGTATATGAGCCTCATCAAACATAAAAAACAAGGACTGAGAAAGAGGGGATTTCTGTAAGAACCAGGATGACTCAGGCAAGTATAAGAATGACAGCAAAGGCTGTATCAGGTTGAGGAGGAATTCTGGCTAAATCCAGTCAGCTAAAAAATTGTCCCTCAACCCTCCTCCTTGCCTGAAGAGAGGCTGCTTTGGGGGGCCAAAGCAAACCTGGTGTTGGGAAGGCTCCAGCATCTCTGCTTGGAGCAATAGCTATGGTCAGGATTATCTTTTTACTGTGTTTCTACTTCACTGACACTTCAAGCCACTGAGCAAAAATAAAGTACAATTAAATTACATAAAAAAACCCCAGCCTGGGTAGGAACAAACCACCGGAGTTTTGCTTCTGAAAAGCTGCAAACTCCCCCAACACGGTTCTGTCTGGGGACAGAGCCCAGGACGCTGAAAAGCGCTCCTTGGGAGTGCAAGCCCAGACAGCTTTGCCAAGCCTGGGGAGCAACAGCCGCCCTCCCTGAGCAAGCCAGAGCCCAGCAGCTTCTCAAAGAGCAGCCGTGTCAGGCTGCTCTGAGCGTACCTGCTCCTGCCTCCAGCCCTGGGCAGCAGCAGGGCTGCGTGTGGAGTCTTGTGGCAGAGGGAAGGGAGAGACCAGAGAGCTCCCAGACTGACAAGCAGGTTTTGCGGTTTTGTTTAAGATGCTGAATCAGAGTTTCACCTGGAGGGGAGGCAGAAGGGCTGGCTGCTGGTTGGCAGGTGTCTGCAGGAGCTCTGGGGCTGGCCTGGCTCAGGGCTGGCAGGCAGCTCCATTTGGCTGCTGCAGCAACGTCCTCGCCAGGCCGGAGCGTGCTGGTTCTTGTCGTGTGGCCCTACAAGAGAAGGCTCCTTTGAGCAAATCTGCGGCAATTTGAAGAGATAATGGCATTCAGCATCCACCCAGGCTGCTCAGCATACTGAACTGTGAAAGGTTCAGAGCTTAGTTTTGTCCTGCCAAACTGTCCCCCTTTGCCCCCAAGAGCAGCTGCTGGCATTGACCGCACTTACTCCCAGCCCTGGCAATCCCTGTGTGGGTGTGAACTGCTGCTCTGTGTAACCACAAATGGGACAAACACAAGCAGCAGTTCTAGGTCACTGAACACACAGTGGAAGAGTGTCACACAAGCCTGTTACCAGCTCAGAACAACCATGCCATAATCACAGGAAATACTCAACATCCAGAACGAGGATGGGGCAGGTTTCCATCAGAAGTACATCCGTACTCTCCCCACTGCAGGGAGCACTGGTAAACTTCTCAAAATTGGCAGTGCTTCAGTATGGACTCCAGTGAGCTGGCCTGTAATCTGTGCCTTTGCCATGGCTCATTCTCGTCTGCCCGGTCTCGTTGCACCACCTGTGGATGTACCTGTGCTCCCCGTGCTGTCACTAGATGGGGCGTGACTGTGCTGTGCCAGGCTGAGGAGATAAATCAGGAGCACACTGAGAAGAGGAAGTGGAAAGAAGATGATTGAGCCCAAGGAGGAGAAGGTTAGAGCAGTAGCAATGCCTTCAGGTCAAGATTAGGCACAGGAGCAGAGCCCTCATAGCTCCCAGTGACCGCTTTGTGCCAGGTTTAAACCAAGCTTTTTGTGCCCTCACTTCGCTGTCTATTAAAATTCACCAGGAAGATAAATAGTTACTTCATTGCCATCTGGTTTTATTCTGTTAGATAATGTAATCAAGGCTATTCTACACGTGAGAATTATTGCTTAACTAAACATCATCCAAAACACAACCTACGGATTTTTGGAAGTCTACAGTATTTGTTGACATTCAAGACTGAAGCAGCAGGATTGAGACAGGGCAGGTTACAAACCAGGTATTTCTCTGCCCATCCACTATTGCTTGAAAATGTCCATGAAATTTTTTGCTTCTTTTTAAAAAAACAAAAAAAAGTGGTTGCTGAAATGGAAATTTCTTTTCCGTGTTTTCTTTGAGAAACTGCAGTTTGAGTTTAGGGATAATTTATTTTCCAGGTTTCAGGAAACTAAAAAAGAAGAAAGGAAAAAAAGAAATGCTTGTGTTTGGGTGAAGGCTTGCTTTTTTTTTTCTTTTCTTTTTTAATGTAATCTCTCCTCCCTGCAAGAATAAGGCATAAAAATATTACTGCAAATAGTTTTTGCATTGGCTGAAATTTTCATTAGGAACTAACAAGCACGTAAAGGAACATGCTATCAATCAAGTTCATTGACTTGCCCAAAGCCACAAGGACAAAACAGCAAAGCAAAGCACCGAGCACTGGGATCCAAACCCCACGCTCTGCTCCGGCCACTGCCACTGGCAGATCCCAATTAGCAATGAGATCTGATCCACCAAAGATGACTGGGCCCAGCTCAGTCTCCGACTCTGCTAAGTCTGCCTCAGAGTGGTTGTGTGGGTGGTGCAGGATTTGTCAAACAAGATGTTCACGAAGATCTTCCCAAGCACAGCTGAGAAAAAAATGAAGACAACCCTACCATAAAGTGACACATAATTCAGCTGAAGTGGAACACACTGATGCAACAGCAGAGAATAACTCATTCCCCTTAGGCAAAACTCATCCAAAAAGCTAATAATGAGAACTGGAGGACTCCAAACCATTATTTTTACTTTCCAGGCCAGCTGCAGGGATATCATATGTGGTTAGCAGCTAACTCCAGAGTTTTATTCTGGTTGCCACCACTAACTCACTAACTGATGTTGCAGCATCACTGTTCTGGGCCTCACTTTACTGATCAGTGTGATGTGGATGTAGGTCGATTACAGAATATTTAAGTCATACCTGCAAAATATTCTGAATGAATATGGAGCTGGATATCAGGGCAGGTGCTGGTGACCTTTTTTGAGCCTGCTTTCTCTCTGTGGTTGAGAAAAGGGTAAAAGGGGAAAACATCCAACATGTTCACATTTAAAATGGGAGGAAGGAAAAGAAAGAGAAGGGGAGAAGGAGGAAAGATTGGTGCTGCCCTTCCCATTCTAGATGCTGTGAGGGCTGTCAGGAGCACGTCGTTGGCTGGGCAGGAGGCAGAGTTCCTCCTGCAGCTCCTGGATGATGGCTTTCAAAGGCTTGTACTAGCACCAGTCAAGGAACCAGGTAGTTGTGGGGTGGAGGCTCCTGGAAAGTGCACTGCTGCCAAAAAATGGTGCTAAAACTACAAACAAAGCTTCATCATATTCTCTGGCTGGGCCTCTGGATGTAAATCACTCAGTCCTGTGAAGTCAGGGCAGTTTGTACTCAGTGAGAGCACATCCCTAGATCACAACCAACGGCCCTTCAAGGCAGTCCCTCAGGGGGCATCATGGCATCTGTTTGTTCTCAGCTGATGCTTCCAGCTCCAATTTGCTTATTTAATCTAAAAACTTAAAAGCTCCCTCCATTCATTACAGGGCAATGGAACTGAACCAGTGCTCCTGTACCTGTTCTCCAGACAGATCCTTGAAATTCTAAGGTATCTCATATGCTTCAAGCGTCTGCAAGGAAAAAGAGAGAATACACCTGCAAATATATGGGATGCAGAGCTCAGATTTGCTGGTGTCAGAAGTTATGACCCAGAAATCATGGGAAAGAGGTCAATGCCCATTTTTCCATGCACTCTGGTCTGTAGTTTGGGGATGGAATACAAATGCAGCTCTTTCTTGGAAGGTCATGGAACTGAGCTGAACTGACCCAACCAGTTACTATTGGCTTGCAGAAAAACCGTGGACAGCAATATTTATGATGATTACCCTGACAGGCTGAGTAATTGCTTTGCAGCTAAAATGCTAAAAGCCATGGAGCTGGATTTTCAAAAGAAGTGTTTCATCAGAGCTTCCTAAATAAAATACTTGTGGGAAGTAACTGGAAAATGGAGCTGGTGGCTGGATTCATGTTAATATATGTGTGTATATATATGCACAGAGATATTCCTGTATACATGTATAAAGCAAACTCTTTAGACTGAAGGATTCTTCCTGAATGTGTCTATTGCTCCTACTGTCACTAGAATAATTTTTCAGTGGTAGTAATCATGTAAGAGACATATTTTCAGGGACCAAAATGTAAAAATCAGATGAGTAATACATGGGATAGAGTACTCAGTGTAGTCTATAGCATGAAACTACAGCTTTGAATATTTACTTTTAGAGTTACACAAATAGTAGAAATAACACCATTTGTTTCCTTAAATTTTGGGGTCTAAAGTAAGAATCTGTGCTTTTCAGTTAGTTGCCTTACTGGATGTGTCACACACAATGTCACTGCACTCTTTAACCTCGAAGAATTCTGGCATCCAGTCTATTAAAATTTGCATTATGGAATTTAAGCAGGTGAACTACTGCAGTGGCTCATCTTATTATCTGCTAAACACTTCTGGTTGTAGGACAGAACTTTGAAAGGACCATTTTTACACACTCATTCTGTGAATGGATCCCTATTTACGAGTTACCAGGTTATCTTGGCTTCGACTGCCTAAATGAGGTTCAGATCCACCAAGACATTTTAAAAACCAGAGCATGATAGGCAAGCATTTATTTGAAACTGGCTCCAGAAGCTGCATTCTTTGGTTAATGGATCTCCAGGATATTTAGGTGCTGAAGTCTCCAGAGTGGCACGTTCACACAGACAGGACAGCTGCCTGTGCAGCAGCGGAAAGTGTCGGTGTGGAAAGCACTTTGGCAGCAGCTGCGTGGCCAAGGAACGTGTGTGTTGGCATGAACACCTTCACAAGAATGCCATCCCCAAGGCCCAGCCAGCTGGAATAATCAATAGCCATCTTCATACTCAGGTACCTCTTTAATGCAATGGCTCAGAATTTACCACAGGTTCTTATTAATGCAAATGCAAAGCTAAATCCTGTCGGGACACACTACACTGAAATGGCCCTCCAAGGAGCTCTTCTTTTTCCTATGGGGATTTCCTTCAGTGCTGGCTCACAAGTCACTCTTTGCTGGGCTTCAGAGTCACTGTCCCCTCTTCTCAGTAGTAGGTTTATAATGACTGCTCAGGAAATAAAGCATTGTATGAGTTTCAGGACAAGAACCACTTCTGTGTATTCATGAATGCTGCAAAAGCACTAAGTAGTCAAGTTAAACACAGATACTCTGGACACACATGTGAGCCAGGTTATATGTGTTTTGGGAGTTACTTTTGCAGGTTTTAGATTTGAGAGTAACCTAGGTTACTAAAGTCTGCTATGTCAAACTCTGCTCTGGTCCCTGGCTTCGAATGCCATGCCCACCTTCCTGGGCACTTACAAAACACAGAAGAGAAACATTCCTCTGACAGATTTGGCAGGAACCTGTTTTATCAAAGTCAATAGAAATGGGAGAAAAACGCAGAGCTTTCCAAATTTGGGTCCAGAGGTACCCAGCAAATCTGCTGTACTCTCAGAGATAGAAATACAGAAACTTCCATGGGTGGTGAGTAAATGGGACAAAGAGCTCAGGATGACTTCATCCTTTTTTCCCATTATTACCAGGTATTCTGTAATAGCACTTGCAGGCTATAACTTAGACTGGGACCTGCTGTGCTTGCACTTGTATGGACAAGCAAATAGACACTGTTCTTGCCCCAAAAGTTTTAGACTGAGATCCTGTAAGCAAGACAATTTCAGGTTTAAGGATGGTATGACAGACAAAGAGCAGCAAAAGAGGATAGTGAAGTAACTTGCTCAGTGCCAGGAATACTTTGGAATTCTTCTTCTGCCTGTTCTGCCAGTTTAGATGCTGTCCCAGATAAACACCACAGCAAAGTGGAAGTCAGTGGAATTAGAAGCAGAAGCTGCTGTTCTTACTCATACACCACAGAGTTCCTAGATATCAGCTAGAGTTCGCTATCATTCACAGTTTTAGGACTGATTTTGCTTATTATCTCTCTGCTTCCCCACCACACCCCTTGTGAAGAAATCGGCCATTTGTAAAATTGTAATCTAAGTACAATAGTTACTCCATATCCTGGAAGTGATTTTTGATGTAGCTGCATGTTTTTTCTCTCTGTCTCTATCATGATACCCGAGAGCATTTGCAAATCAGTTAAAAACATCATCCCATATCAGATATGAATAACTACCTTCCTTCTCTCCCATCCCTATCCTCGCTCCAGGCTTCCACTTCCCTAGGCAGATTTCTCAGGAGCAATCTGAGTGGATAGTCAGCCTCGCTGGATGCTTTGAAGGGCAACAGAGATTAACTTTGCCAGATCATTAGGGAAAGCAAGGTGTTGCTCAAGCTGAAGGTCGTGATTAGGAAATGCCTTCCTGCACAGAGGTACTCGCCAACCCCCTGCACTCCCAGGGCTCAGGCTGCAGTTGATCTCAACATCTGTGGAAATGAAAGGAGCTGCAGCATCTGAACCATGCTGAGCTTCATTCAGGGACATCCAAAGTGGGAATTTGAATTCCATTGCAACTGGAAACAAACTGGTAACCAGTCCAGCCTGCCAAGCAATGCAACAATTAATGAATGCTGCCATAACCTCCCTGTTAGGCTTTTGCAGCAGCCTGCTTTGCTCTGTGTTTATCTTGCTAGAGTTTCTTTCTGGAAATATAAACACCACCAGCTCAACACAGTCCCAATCCAGAGTCCTAGGAAAAGTAAATTACACCATGAGCTGCCACTAACAGGTAACACTTCCTGAGCTGCAAACACCAACTTGATGTGCTCCAACCTTTAAAAAAAGCTTTAGGTGCTGTTGAGCGTTGAGGGAGACACAGAAGAAGCCTCAGAAAGCCTTCCATTAATCCATGGCCATTTTCCATGCTGTAGAGTGTCCCTTCTCTCCTTGCCTTGGCAAGAAACTGAAACCCAAGTGTCTCATGGTGGATAGAAGGGGCATTCCCAGAGTTACTCAGATGAAAGCTGAGGCAGAAATGGGACCTGGCCCTTTCTGCTCTTGCCCACTGGATCCTGGCATAGACTTGCTCTGCCAGGGAGCTCTGCTTTGCCTGGATCTCCCAGACTGAGCTGGGACTCTCTCATCTCTGCCATCACCACCACCAGTCTTCCTACACATCATTTGTGCATCCAGAGCAAGTGGGATTCTCAACTTCCCATTGACTGAATTCCCAAATGGTCTACACTGATTATTTCACTTAAAGTACTCAAGGTTAAACTCCATTGTATAAAATACTTGGCCCTTGTCATGCTCAGTCTACTTCTGGAACCAGCACACTGTCGGGCCACCTCAACACAATCTCCAGAGTTTTCATGCCTTGACATCCCCGACGTTCCCTGTAAGACGTGTCTCACATACATGCACAGCGTAGGACACTGTGCTCCTTCTCATCCTGAAACTCTTGACTCCGAGTTCTGAAGTTGGCAGCTAATTCAGGTTCCCATATCTGAGGGATGCTGAGAGCTGAAGAGCCAGAACACAGAGCACCTCACTGCAGTGGACTGGGGGTTCCCCTGACTGTGAATCTCTTAGCAGAAGAATGTCTGTTGTTCTGGGCAGGTCCTCAGGAGAGGGAAAGAAAAAACACCTCTTCTTCTTCTCATCCCACTCACTTTTGTGAAGGAATTTTGTCTGTACTTTTTGAGGTCCTGAAGGATTTAGAAACCTTTCTCTTTATTATAGTTTTGGACTGAGAGCTTCCCTTGATTCCTCTCTATTTCTTTCAACAGAATTCTTCCTGTTTACATAAATTAAGGATCTGGCCCCTGGTTTCCAGCTCAACCAAGGAGGACTCAAGTACAAGGAGACAGATTGTCCTCACAGGATTTGTAGCTGCATAGAGAATCCAAAGCGCCAGAAATCTTGTGGGAAGGACTGTTTTCAGGGAAATTCCACCCCATAGTTTCCATATGTGTCATATAAGTAATGTCACCCCAGACTATAAACCTTCTGAAATCAGCCTGCTGCATTCAATACTTCTGGCTGTATAATAATATTATATAATTAAATTTATATATATTTATATATACATATAATTTTTTCCCCTTCTGCTTTAAACTGCCTCACTTAAAATTAAATTATGACACCAGTATTTCTCATTGCCAGTGGAAATGTGCAAGGACAAGATTGATCTGCAGTGTGCCACCCTTAGCTGGTGAAAAAAGTGCCACTGAGACCTGTTGTAGTTGTGGCATTGGGTGTGGGTACAGCCAAGGGACATGTGAGGTGCTCTGAGGGCATCCTTGGGAGCTAAAGCTCCGACTGAGACCAGACTGAGTGAGACAAGGAGAAGGCTGAAGACTGAGATTCATCCTGGATCTGTCCTTGATGCACACTCTGAGCAGTGGGAGGAAATTCTGATCAGAACAGTTCCTCCTCCTATCAGGAAGAAAGGCAACGTACGCCGGTACTTTAATTTCATTTCAATTTGCTTTAGCAGAGATTTATAATTATTATAAGGAATGATTTTATAATGTAATTCGGTGTTGTCAGAGTAGGTTAGCTTTATGACCTGCTTTAAAAAATAAATGCGGCTTTAATTAAAACAAAACCAAAGAGAGAAGTACGGTCTTGTACCAACATGTTGCTGTCAGCACCCTGCTAACTGTCTGGATTGAGCTGTGAGCCTCTGCTCACACACCCGGGCCAGAAACAGCTCGTGGCACAGTTAAAGATACCGCTGGCTTATTTTGAATTTCTAGCTCAACTTGGTGTTGCTGGAGGTTTTCTAGCAACAATTATGATGGCTGTAAAAAATGAGGCACTAATGAAGAGCCCTTTGGTAGCTGACAGCTTTTACAGAAGCATGGCTGGATGCAGCAGGAAACCAGAGCCCGCTTTTGCTGAGCAGCTGTGCTTTTCCATTACCTTTTGGTTTAACCTAGTGCGAGATCAGAATCAGACTCATTAAATTTAGCCTTCAAAGCTGCCATCTTTCATGAGGTAAGATGATTTTGCTTCTACATAATGGATGTCACAGAGCTCATCTTCAGTACATGCTCACACTACTTGTAATTTTCTGTATTTGCATTGCCTGACATGAGACAATATTAATGCCAGAACACACTGAAGGCTCTCTGACATCAGCAAATAGAGCCACCATGCAAACCAGAGCCTCTTTAGCACCTCACACAGCCCCGTTTCTAGCCTTGTGTCTTCTTCACAAGGTCAGGGATATTAAGCTGACATATTAAAACATCTTAGTCTCACTTTGTCAGAATGCTTCATATCTTAGTGTTCATCACACGTGAGGACCTGGAGAGCTGTTGCATGGCTGACACTACATGTCTTGGTGAGGTTGATTTATTATATTCTGGGGACTAAAATTTGACTCCCTAGAAGTCAATAGAGATTTTTATAACTTTAGTTTTCATATTAATAATTCTGTTGATTTCCTTCTTATTAGCTTCAGAGTTAGAGAAATATTTTGTTTATAAACTGCATTTTGGGATAGGTATTTATTTTTTAACTCTTTACTCTGTATTGTTAAAATGATTCAGTGATTGGATGAAAATGCAATGATAGGATTAATTTGGGGACCCCAGTAAATGATATATACCCAGCACAAAGAGGGAGCAGCTTCTGAGTAGCAAGAGACAGAAACACAAAGGTGAGGGACAAATTGCAACCTTTGCCTCCAGCCCCTCTGTGCAATATGTTGTTCGGGTGCTGAGACCCACGTGAGAGTCTACTACCTCTGAGTTTCCAACAGGGAACTCAAGCAAGGAGATTGCTGTATCTGTCCATATTAATTGAGGCCATGTGTGGGAACGTAAAGCCAAATATTTGAGGGATAATTTATAGCAAATGAAACGTCTTCTCTAGCATGCACTTAAAAAAATAAACATCTGCAGAATACATGGGTGAAAAGAATTAAGAAGAGGTAACTGTGTAGGATCTAGTTCTTAAGTGCCTATCTTGGGGAAAAACTGTATTTTTCAGAAAAGGTGTTTTTCCAGTTAAGATTGTCTAGTCTGGCATATTATATTGTTTCCTTTAAAATTACTTTACTAAAACCTGAATTTCTTTCTTCCACTGAAGTCTTCTGTCTTGGTCTCAGATGGATAACATTCACTTCTGTGCCAGATCTAAGCTGGATTTGAGAAGTCTCACGTCCTAAATGTTTCCTTCCATTAGAGAGATGGTAAATCACTCCTTCTAAACATTTTAATACATTTCTAGTCTTGACAATTTATGAGTCATCAAATTGGTGAATACCCTAAGAACCTTTTCAGAAAAAACCCCAGTAATTTATAAAACATCTTTCTTACCTTTTTTCCCTCTGGTTAGTACATACCTGGTAATAGGGCCTGGTTTAAAAAGGGCTCCTTTTTTTAATGGCCAGATTTTCAGAAGAGCTCAGCACACACTGTTTGACTTCTGTGCTGCTCATGGCTTTGGACCCGTCGGACAGGTGCCACGCTCCTGCTCTGTGTTATTCTGTCAAGCCCCGATTCACAGCTGTATTCCAGGCAGTACCAGGCAGGAAATAACACTGACCGTTAGCACCTGCACGTTCCACCTGAGGCACTCAAACTCGTCAGGAGAGATAAAAAGTTAGTTCTAGTGGCTCTAATGACTCCTGAAACATTTCTCCAACCCTTTTCGTCGCTGCACACCTATCACAGGTTTGTAGTTGTGGAATCCTGTCGGGACCCATTTGGGATGTCTGTGCCTTGCAGTGAAGGAGTCTCCGTGATACCTGTGTGCACGGAGCACACATCACATGTGCCCCAGCAGAGGGTCTGGTGCTCCTCTCACACTCCTTACTCTGTTAAAACATCCAAAAAAAGACACAGGGTACCACAGGAGTCATTGCCTGGCAATAAGCTCTGGAAGACATGACAAGTGTCACAGCCATGAGTCTCACCCTGTGCCCCAGAGGATCATCCAAACCCTCCCTGAGCTCTGGCAGCCTTGGGGCTGTGCCCACTGCCCTGGGGAGCCTGGGCAGTGCCCAGCCACCCTCTGGAGGAAGAATTTTTTCTTAATATCAAAGCTAACCTGAGATATTGAAGACATTGCCCCCACCTAGAGCTCTGTCTATAAAGAAACACAAGGAAAACAAGTGCTAACACAAGTAGACTTGGTGCTGTGTGAATGCCTTCTATTAGCAAAGCAGACTGCTAATGGGATGTGATGGAACATTACTAATGCAACAGAGTGGAGCTAATGCAAACAAAATATCTTGGAGTGCCTAGTTGAACTGAATAGAGAATTTGTTTGTCTGGAACCCAGATTGTGAAAATCAAGGTAAATCCCTCAGAAATAAATCCTACTGATAATTCAATAAACACACCAAGCCCATCAGATGCACCAAGGAGTTTGTGGACACAGGAGGTACAGATAGAGCCCCATTCCCACACTGACTTCTGAAGGGAGTTGGGTGCTTGGCTGTCCTTGGCACTTCAGAAAATCTCTTCTTGTATAAATAATAAATGATGCTAATTTGCATTGACATAATAACTAAGTGCATGTGATTATCAGTAAGGGCTGTAAACTGCTATTCCAGCCTTTGAGAGCGTTGCTGTCATCGAACGAAGGCTGTGCCTTCATCAGGAGCTGCGGTGATAACTCAGGGGAAATGGCTTCAAACTGACAGAGAGCAGGTCAAATCAGATGTTAGGGAGGAATTCTTCCCTGTGAGGGGGGAGGCCCTTGCCCAGAGAACTTGTGGCTGCCCCATCCCTGGAAGTGTCCCAGGCCAGGTTGGACGGGGCTTGGAGGACCTGGGATGGTGGAAGGTGTCCCTGCCCATGGATCTTTAAGGTCCCTTCCAACCCAACCCCTGCTGTGATTCTATAGCAAGTTCAACTCTGAGAAATAGATGGTTATAATGCTCTTGAGAAGTGTAGCAGGGATTTTTTTGCCTCCTTCCCCCTCCTCCCACTCTCAGCTCTTAATGCTGCTGTTGTTGTGCTGTGCATGGAGAGATTTGAGTGAGCGAGAGAGTCCCAGCCCTGGTTTCAGCTGAGGGCAGTATCTCCCACAGCAAAGGGTCTGCTTAGGCTTTGATGCATTTCACTCCAGAAGCCTCTATTAAATGGAATACCTGTGTTCTCTCCCTCAGCCTCGAGGGCCCTGTGCTTCACTGGGAGCTGCTTTGCAGCCAGTAGCAACTAGTCACAATTTGTTATTAAAACTGCAGCTCCCCACTGCTTGCTGCTGCTGACTACCACGAGGCTGGAGTCTGCTCAGGAAACGCAGAGAAAGCAGAAACTGAGAATATTCCCAAGCTCACCTTTTAATGAAGGCATATGGCACCCAGGATATTGTTATTCATGTAGTAATTGGCAACGGCGTACACATATTTATGGTACCGCTCATCATGCTTAGGAAATTTTGGAATTGCTCCATTTTAATGGGCCATAAACACTTACCTGAAGTAAAAGTATATAGCAAATACAAAGAAACATGAATAATTCTTTATAATTACGCTCATGTATTTATATACACATACATGTAGCCATCAGGCAAGGCAATTTTTTTTAATAATTATCACTGAAGTAGAGCAAACTGTGCCTAAATTTTTCTAAATCCAGATTAGCAAATTTAATTTCTAACTATTAAGTGAAAAATCAAATGCAAGACCCTGAGACTTTTTCTAGGTAGTTGGGGTTGCAGAAAAGGGGCATAAAGAAACAAGACTGTCTGCAATTAGCTGCAGAACTGATTCCAATCATTGCAGTGACACTGGGGCTTGACAGAAAGCATCAGCTCAGGGAGACAGGAAAAAATCACCACTCTATAGTCCTCTTTCTACTGAGATATTAGAAATGGGGTGTTTTTTGTGGGGTATTTTATAGTGCAGTGAGTACCTGGAGTTTTCTCTGTTGATCCTCAGAAGTAGATGTGGGTGTGTGGCTTATATTCTAACTAAGGAAAAATTATAAACTGTAGCTGTAGAATTAAACTTCTGCTGCTATACCTGTGAGCAATCCATATGGCTATTCTAGCTCCATTTCTATTTCAGAAAATTTTATTTTTAATTAATTTGACTTATTTAAGCTAGGAAAAAAGAGCTCTTATGCCAAAGTAAAAGTTTCTTATGGAAATATAAGGAACAAGAGTGGTTTAAACCCACAGATTCAGATTTCTGCCACTGCAGTTTCATCAGTTTGGGAGTAGATTCACTGAAAAGAAAGGGTCTGCTTGGAGGAGGGCATAAAAATAAATTGTATGTGCCAGCACTGAAGTCTGTTTCTATAAAGGGTGCATATTTCAAAGCACTAAAATAAAAAAAAAGCGTATTTGCTTGTTTCAATAAGCCAGACTCACCCAGTTATTCACACCCAGCCGTTTGGAGTGTGTTTGCAGGAGGGTGCTCAGCTGAGCTCAGCCTACCCTGGGTCTGTGTACAGGAGTTAAAGACCTCAGTGCTGGTTTTCATAATGACCTGCAGGCACAGACCTTGTAGTTCCCATACTTCGTGTTTAAAAATGGATCTCTGATACTCTCCTTCCCTTCTCACACAATCAGAAATTGAGGTACCTTATTCCCAGCTTAATATTTTAAAAATAATACTTTCAAAGACCACCCCAGTGAGGCTGGATTCTGCATTTCTCTGTTAGAACCGCAACTCCCCTTTATCTTCCTGCTTCAACATCTGGTGTTGCAGGTAGGATACTCTGCCTCATAGCATCTGGGCTGAGAAATGTTTTCTCTCCTTGGAGTCCCAGGTATTTCACAAAAATCCTTCAGAAGCCATTTATCAAACTCTGCGCTGAAATGTTCAGTAAAATTTACAGTGAACCACCTTCTTTCCTTGCCTGCACAGTTGCCCCAGACTCTCCCCAGCAGAGCAGTTGTTAACAAATTGGTTAATTGCTGGTGCTTTGCTGATGTTTGCTGTTCTGAATCAGAGAGTCGACCTCATTCACACCAATTTGGAAAGCACCTTATCTGTTGTTCAAAACTAAAATGGGATTTGTTTTGAAATTTTAAGATCTCTCAACCAATTATTTCTTCTGGCGACTGCCTCTCAGCATCCATACTGATGCTTCTTCATTAGCAGAAGGAGAAGGGGAGGAGTTTTATCACTGATGTGCTGGCTGGCAGCTCAGATGTGCTGCGGTCCCCGGCTGTGTCACGAATCTCTGTCATCATCTTAGGCAAGTCCTGTCGTCTCCCCGTGGGACTGGAGAGATGTTACTTCATTTCCTGCTTTTTAAGATGTTTTATTCATCTAGATTGGAAGCTCTTCTTGAGAGCTTTGTAGGATTGGATGGAACCTGCCACAGTGTAGCCTCATTAACATCAGGGAATTCTCAGATGACGAGATAATATTCATGAAAGTAATTAAGGGAGGTAACAAAGAGACAGCAAGCAGGGGGGTGATCTTGCAACATTTGTGTCCTCAGACTGAAACCATAAATTTTAGAAATCTTGTGAAACAACTTGTGCTCCAGAGTTTACTACTTGAACTTTCTGAAACGGCAGAATTTCAGTTGTTTGGCTCAAGCTGGAGTTATATCCAAGCTTTTGGGTGCTGACTGGAAGCCTCCAAACTTTCTGAGGTTTTTCTGTCACTGACATAAACCATGGTCTGTGGCTTTCAACAATAACATTTGTGCTGATTTTAGCAATTCAAATCCAGATGCAGCAACTGAGCTTGACAAAACAGAGGAGCCACAAACCACTTCTGTGTCTCTGAGTGTGCTGTCGTTTTTGGTAACCGATTATCTCCACCATCACGGACAACAAAATTCCCAGATGGTTTCTCTGATATGCGGGAGCAACATCAGTACCACGACAGTCCACAGTGGATATAAAAAATCTGGAAGACTTTGCTTTGGAGTATTTTACTTGCATATCTAGCTGGACTGACTTCAACGTGTAGCTGAGTGTGCTGTTACAGGTTTTAGGAGCATAAATTTCTCTGCTTGCAAAGGATGACACTCTTCACAATTAAACCTGCCAGAGGGGAAATGAGCACCTTCCAAAAACACACAGAGGACAGCAATTCAGAGAGGGATGGCAAATGCAGCGGTTTAAGGATATGCAGCATCCAGGCTCACCTGGATGTAACACTTGCTTCTCCAAGGTGAGACACTTCCTACATCTGCAGGGATGGGGTGTAGACCTCTCTCAGCATCTACTGGCAGGTGCCAGAGTTGCCCAGCAGAGCAGCAAAGCCCTAATCCTCCCTGTCCAAGTGTCAGGAATGAACAGCAGGTCTGTCTGGAAGGGCTGAGTGGATGGTGATTGCCTGCAGTCCTCAGATGTGAGATGATATTGAAGCCTGCGAGGGGAAGTATAAAAATAATTGACTTAACCAAAGCTTTGATTCAACTTTATGAGCAGGAGAGAGTCAGTTCACACTGCTTCCCCAGAAGCTATGCTCACACCAGGGAGTTGGAAGGAGATATTCAATTAGAAATATCACTTCACAAGGGAAAATTCTACCTGGAGTGAGATATGAAATGGGAAATTTCAGTGGGAGCTGTGTTTTCTTTGGGGGAATTCAATGGAGAGTTTGTTTTGGTAGCCAAGCTCCTAATGGAAAGATAACTTCATCCTTAGATCTCAAGTGATTTCTGCCAATTCATAACAATTTACACCTACAGGGCACCAGCAAATTAAGTCCAACTACATCACTGTCATGTGAAGAAGTATTGGGTACAGTGGAGCATGGAAAGACTGACTTAAGGAATGACATATGTTAAGGAAAAGAAATAAAATTCAAGAGTCCCAACTCCCAGTCGCCTTCTGTAATCACTGTACCTTGTTTTTTAATACTCTTCCACTGTGGAAATAAATGAATTATTTACATTCTGCCTGACCATTTTTCTCTTTCCTTTTTTTAGCATTTTATGCCTCAGCTTTAGTTCATTCCCAGTATTTTTTCCATTTGAGTTTCTAGCAATAACATTATTAAATTTCATGTCTGCTTCCGTTTTTATTTCCATCTTTCACCGAAAAGATATAAAGTGAAATGAATCCAAATGAGAGAGCTTTTCTCTTCAAACCTCTCTCGGTATCATCGTTTCCTTAATTAAGTAATTGAAGCTCTCCCAACACACACAACGTCATTCAATCCACTGTGGTCTCTCATGTGCTGCCACTTTGATTGGTTCCTGTAGGAGACTTTTTTCCAGTCCATCAGTCTCTTCTGCATCTTTCTAATAACCTCTCAGGCCTGTTCCTCCTGGCACTCCATGGTGCACACACCCCACAGCTTTAAAGAGGGAAACAACGTAAAGGCAAGATTACTTTATTATCATCATTTTTAAGGCTCTCTGTCCTGGGCCTTGCATGGGACCCATCTTGACAGGCCTGATACCCTCACATGTCTACTGAACAGCGCTATTCCTTCCTTTAGTTTTGTGTTTGCGCCCTTAGTTTCTTCCTTTGAAATGAAAAATTTTAAATTATTAATTACTTATTTCCTCCTTTTCTTTCTTAGATTGTCCAAACCTCTTTTGGCACCTCTTTGCTCAGCAGCTGCTGTCTTCCCTGGATTCTGGGATGGTGTTTTCTGTGCTGGAAGTCCAAGCCACATTTGTTTTCAGACCAAAAATACATTTTTAAAGCATGAGCAGTACACAGACCATGCTAAAACTTAATAGATACTCAATATATCCACTATTGTATGGCTATGGCTGTAGTTCTCAGGCATTACAGACTTTTTGTTTTACTGTTGAATATTTCTCCATGGAAAATTGAGATTCTGTTTCACTACATTTTCAGGAAAAGGATCCCCTCAGGCGCCCAGATGATGTTTTTCCTGAGGCTGGAAGGGAAGGAAGAGCAGCTAATGCTCTGTGTTCCTTCTCTTCTATGGGCACTGGATCAATCCCTTCCCACTCCACTCCCATCCTTGCAATGCCAAAGCTAGTCAGGGGTGAGGGAGATAATGTCAGTAATTGTTCTTTTCTCTGGGAATTCAGGATAACAGAGAAGGAGATTCTGTTGCAGCTGTGTTCCAAGCCTGGGAACAGGTACAAAGAAGTGCAGGAGAAGGCATCAAATTGAACTGAACTGTGGATATGGTGGCTGTGGAGGTAAGCAGTGGGTGGAACTGGTTTGCACTGGAGTTAATGCGCAGGTGGGCGTAAGAAAGGAATGAACTCAGAGTTGGGGTCTGAGGAGGAACAGCCAGTAAGAGTTGTGGTTGTATGGAGGAGATCTTATGTGCAAAAGCAAGGTTTTGGATTTCAGGCTTAAAATCTCACGACACACCAAATGATGCAATGGGATTTTTCAGACCCCTTCATCTCAAAGCCTTGGCATGAAGATCCTGAAGTCTAACATCCAAACTCATTGTCCTCACTACTTCTCACTGAAGTCTTCATTCTTCCAAACAGACCTGGCTCTGACTCAATATCTGAATTATTTTTGTTCCATAATTTTATCAGATTACAGTTGTGACAACCTGATGGTGAGGAGTGGATCCAGATCTACTTGGAAGAACTAATTCCTAATGTAATCAGTGAGTGTGTGGGGGGGTGACATTAGCAGGAATTCATTCCACTCTTCTCTTGCTGAGGGTTTTGCAGGGTGGATCTGTGTGATGTATTTGTAGGCTGAGCATCCCTAAGCCTGACCTGTGACAGTTCAGCTCCTGACACATCTGGTGAGTGAGTGTCCTCCCAGCTCACAGCCACTAAAGCAGAGGAATTTCACCATCGATCTGGAGAAGCACTTGAGACAATGGGAGTAACAGGGCAATAAAGATTGCAATATATCACCAGAGCTGCTGCTGGCTTGTATAGATCAGAGCTGCATTAAGACCATTACAGCCTGCCTGTGACTGATCTAAAGGGAGCAAGCCAGTCTTAGGAAGGGAAAGAGCTGCTGAGAAAGAAACAAAACCAAACTAACTAATGAAAATAATAATAAAAAAAATCAACATGACAAAATTTCTTTTGCCAGCCTGGACGAGTGTCTGAATTCCCACTGGGCCGTTATGTCAGTTGAAGGAAATTATTTACCCCAGCTTGCCCCCACAGAAACATCCAGCTTCTAAAATCACGAGCTACACTGAAAAGAGTGGGAAAGGCAACGAGAAAAGAGGAAAGAAACAAAAACCAGGAATCCAGCACCTGTGTAAGTCCATACATCAGCAAGATGCTTAAGCTGGTCTCTTGCTGGAAGCAGAGAGCAAGAGCCACTGTCTCCACCAGGCTCTCCTGTGCCGAGAGCTGGGGAGCTGCTTTGTGTCCTGTTTGCTCTGTGACAACTGTGCCAGTGTTCTGAGTGTCCCTGGCTGGACCTGTGGCCAGGAGTGTGTAACTGCTGCCCTCAGCACACAGCTTCAGCCAGGTATGTTTTGAGTGTCTCACGGGATCACAGCCCTGTGTTCAGGGAGTCTGGGGTAGTTCCTTTGGTGCACAGTCAGAAAGAGAAATCTTTGGTGCCCCCTGAACTGCAAAAAGTAAGTAAAGGAGTAAATCCCACCAGTCTAAATCTGACTCCATTTACTGCTGTGGAAATACAGCTGAGGATTGGCCCAGCAGGGATTTAGCTTTCCAGGGCACATGTTTGTCCCCTGGGCATTTTGTTCTTTCCATGTCCCTGCAGATCACCTGCATTGTCTGGAGCTTTTCCTGTGGAGCAGATCCACTGATAACCTGTAAAGGAGCCAAACTGGGAGCAGAAGCGATTGCAAAAACTCAGTCACACATGGTGACTCCTTGTCACTGCAGACAAGTCTAAGAACAAATTCCCTCCTCTGGCCCCTGATCTTTCACTGCCTGTTAAGAAATTTGCTGACACTGTCACCTTTTTAAGGAAGAAAAAGGTGAAATTGGACACTTTGTGGAGAATGAAAAAAATCTCCAAGAATATAGGAGAAAAAACAAGGGGGACTTCCATTCATGAGTCCCAATGCTCTCCCAAGTCACTTCCATTTGCTAGGGGTTTGCCAGCACCCACTGGATCCTCTGAGCACACTTAAGCAGCTGCACACAGTGCATTGAGCCGTGTGCTGAGCCACTGGAAGAGTTTCCATCAGCAGGCAGGGGCTGCCTGTCAAACTGGAGGAGCCTTAACCTCCTAAGTAGAGCGAAACCTCCCTGCAGATAAAAGACTTGCCTGACTTGTTCCAGAGGGAGTTGGTGACACGGCTGCACCCTCGCTCCCTTCTCCCTTAGGAAAATATGGCCCTGAGGGGAGAGTGGAGAGGGCTGATCAAAGGGAAGTGCAGTTTGGCTGCTGCTTCCAGCAGAGGCCAAGGCGTCACTGGCTGGGAGCAGCTGTTGGAGGGGAGTGGGGAAGGGAAGGGAAGGGAGGGGAGGGGAAGGGAAGGGAGGGGAAGGGATACACACTCGGGATCTTTGGCAGGCTCAGGAACTGGGGCTATGCCGCTGCGTAGGAGTGATCTGGGCTTGGGAGGGGACCTTGTTTCTTCCCACTCCTTTGGCAAGGTAAAACCCAGGTGTGTTCCTGGGAATCCCTAGCTTCTTAACTCGCTCAGAAGTAATGAGTGGATGGTGGTTTTCACCTGAACAACTCATAGGTAACTCTTGGACTTCCAACTGCGTTTTGCCTCAACAAAACCTCTGACTCTTTCTCCTTATCTCCCTTTCCCCAGAATACAAAATCAAGTGTCCTCTTCAAGAGCTGCTGTCTTATTTATTTTCTCCTCTGACTTTGGAGTATAGGGAGGGAGGAAGGCAAAAGGGCAAACTTCCCAGAAGTTTTAAAGCAGAGCTAGGAAAGTAAAATGATTCTCAAAAAAAAAAAAAAAAACCAAACAAAAAAAAAAAAA